>JARQZK010002174.1:30000-180000 GCA_030704885.1 Cynegetis impunctata | reverse complement strand
GACGCCCCAGGGAGGAAATAAATATTGTTTACACTATAGAGGGCGCAATTTTTTTGTATTTTGAACAAAACTGAATGAATAATTGAATGAATAGATTTTTTTAACTGGATACTTTATGAAAACCTGCTTTTCTTATGCAGCTCGCTACGATAGAGTTTTTTAAATTTAATTTCTTCTTTTGAAGATTACAGAAGTTTTTCAGATTTTGTCGGAATATTTCGTAAAAAAGAACTAGATCAGGATGATAGTTGAATTTGATAAAGTCGAATGAAATTTTGAACTACATGACAAAGGAAGGTCAACTAATACAATCAAGTTGAAGTTTTATAAAATTGTTTCAATTGAGTTCTATTCTAAGTAAAAAAGAGAACTTGAATCTAATAAATGTTCTACGTTTTTGGGAGTTCCGATTTCCCAAAATTAACGAATTATTCTGAACATGAGCATTCTTTTAAATATTTGGTTGAAAAATTATATGAAACAAGAACAAATTATATGGAACAACATTTCAGTATGTATGTATGTATATATATATATATATATATATATATATATATATATATATATATATATATATATATATATAAATATATATATATATATATATATAAATATATATATATATATATATATATATATATATATATATATTATATATATATATATATATATATATATATATATATATATATATAATATATATATATATATATATATATATATATTATATATATATATATATAATATATATATATATATATATATATATATATATACATATATATATATATATATATATATAATATATATATATATATTTATATATATATATATATATAATATATTTGTGATACAGTTCCAAAATATATTAAAATAAAAATTAGTGGAAATAAAATAAGGAGAGTTCAGTGCTCTAAATACTTTTTTACCAGTGCTACCACAATAGTCTGAATGTAGAGCCATAGTCACCACCGTAAATAAAACTCGATAAATATACTTATTTTAGTAGGCACCTATTAATTTAATAAGTATTTTAAATACTAATTAGCTACTGAAATAGTATTTTTATCGAGTTTTATTCACTGTGATAACTATGGCGCATTCAGACTGTTGTGGTAGCACTGGTCACATTTATGATCATAGAACATAAATTTGGCTTCTTCTTTCTACTTTGTAACAACCAAAATTCTACAACCGCCAGTACATATTGAATTATACATTATGAAACAAGTTACATTTGGTACAAGTTGTAACTTTCTTACTGTTGAATATAATTATTTTATAAGACTCTATATTTGAATTAGTGGTAGGTAATGCAAATTATATTTAAAGTACGTGTCAAACATTCTGAATTATTCAAATCAATATTCAATGAAGTGTATGCGTTATAGACGGGTAACAAGTTCTTCCGTTTTTTTATATCGGAACTGAAAATATTGAGAAAAACAATTTGCGTGGCATTCAGTTTACTCAGGGAAGTTGAGCTGATGTCTTTTTAAATTCAATTTCCTTTTCCCTTGATTACAAAAGCTCCATAGCAGATACTGTTACGTTCCTGGAATATTCAGTGAACAAAATATGGCTTGCATTTTTATCAGATATTCGGTTATGTTTGAGTAGACGAAGGTTCTTCAGAATATAAATTTGAACTTCATGAGAATTTCAGCTAATTGTTCATAAAATACTGAGTTAAATATACTGTTTTTTACTCTAATATCTAGACATATGATTCATGCTTTATTCCATAATCGAGAGTAGGTATAATACTGTAGAATCCAGATTAAGTCTGCACATTTTAGATACGAACTGAAACTGTGAATGAATTGAATATTTTTTTACTTTGAAGAAGCTTTATATTTCCTAGATATAAAACTGAATCTTCTTCAATGAATGTATATTAGAAAATTTTTCTCATAATAATGTGAATATATATATACTTATATATATATATATTTAGAAAAAATATGAGTTCTCGTCAAATTAAAGAACCAACTAGTGTAAATACACAACCAATTTGCTAATCATGTCTATATTTGAAAATGTGGAGTCTGTCTATGAAACATCTCCTTGAATTTGCTAAAACTTCACTCGTTGTGTAAGGAAAACATGACTTTCAGACTGACTTTCAATAATCCCAGATTTCGGATATCCCCAAAGAAAAAAGTCGTTAGTACTTGAATCAGGACACCGATCTTGCCAATCTAGAGCCGCACGAGTACCTATCCATTTCTCAGGAAAATTCGTAAGATTTTTTTTCTTCAAATTTTTTTGAAACTTTACATTAAACGAAATATTAATGTGAACGGTTTCATCTGGGGCTCCCTGGATGAAACCAATGTTAGATAGGACAATGAACAAAGGGTAGAAAGGTTTTTTTAGTCAAAATCCCAATTTCATAAAGACCTTAGGCAATTAAACGTAACTAGAGATTATTTTCAAGGACGGTCGCCAATTTCCGTGAAAATGACGCTCACGTATTCCTGAAAATATATCCCATAATAATCCCGAAGGATTATAGTAAGATACTCGAAGGGATTTAGCTGGCTCATCATTCTTTCCAAGAAAGTCTCTGAGACTTCAACTAGAGGATACAAGAATAACAAAGATAATCACGAACATTCCAATTATTGCAGTTGGAGTTGAGTAAGCAGATTTTGAAAATCATGCTCGAAATTAACGATGGATACAGTTTGTGAGATAATAAAATTTTTTGGAAAGTGCTGAATCGCGACAAAGAAAAAATGAACACATATACTCATTTTAGGATTACTACAACATGAGAAATTCTGATATATATATATATATATATATATATATATATATATATATATATATATATATATATATATAAATATATATATATATATAATAAAGTATAAACTTTAAAATAAAAACACTTGGCTTATGTTTCACAATAAAAAATATTTAGATACTGTATTTAGCAGTAACGAAAAGTCGACATGTTTCGAGTTATGAACTCATTATCAAAACTGACTACAGGAGAGTATTACATCTTATTTCATACAACAGACAAACGCAAAGGTGATACCTGAAAATCAATTTGTTCGTTTACAAGGGGTACTTATTTCGAGAATTTCCAGAAGGTCAAGGCGTTTTCCTTTGTTACCTGAATGTAACAATTTGGTTTTGTTGAAATCCAGGAAATGATTGAATTTGATACAATGTTCGGAGAAGCCAGTGGTATTTTTGTTTTGTAAAATTGACTTTTTATGTTCTTCAACACGAATATTTATATTCCTTCCTGTCTGTCCAATATAGAAACAATAAGGACATTCGTCGCGAAATATTTTGTAAATACCACTGTTTTCTCCGATGTTAGATTTTTCTTTATTATTGACCAAGAATGACTTCAAGTTTCTTTTATTTGTACAAATTGTTTTAACGTTATTTTTCGATAGTCTGTTACAAATTTTGCTACTCAAATTAGACACATAATTTATTGGGAAGTATTTTTGTTCTTCATTAATAGTTTGCGTGGGGTATATTGAATGCAACAGATACTTTATTCGTTTTTCCCCAATGAGCTTGTCGATAAGACTTTCATTGTAACCGTTATTGATGGCTAATAATTTAATTGTATTAACTTCAGTTTGAAAATTTGTTTCCGATAATGGAATCGTGAACAACCTATGTATGAACGAATGAAAAGCACTGAGTTTTATTTTGATGTGTTGGTTACTGTCGCTGTGAATTAAAGTATCTGTGAAGGTTGGTTTTCTATAAATGTTGAAAGTAAGAGAATTCAAATTCCTAGCAATCTGAACGTCTAAGAAATTCAAGGTACCGTTTTCGTTTTCTACTTCTTTTGTAAATTGAATCGAGTTGTAGAAAGTATTTATATATTTAAGGAAATTATCTAACTGCCTATATGTACCGGTCCAAATACAAAATATATCATCTACATAACGCCTCCATAATGAAACGTTAGTAATTAAATTATTATCATAATAGAAAATTTTTTCCTCTAAGTTATTCATGAAAATTTCACTCAACAAAGGCGATAACGGTGATCCCATGGGCAATCCGTCTTCTTGTTTGTATATTATATTATTAAATTTGAAATAACTCTGTTTCAAACATAAGTTTAAAGCAGACATTGTTTCGTTGACTGCTTGAGTTGTTAAATTTGGGTTCATCTCTAGATATCGCTTAACAATATTTTTAACTTCTTGAGTTGGCGTGGAAGGAAATAAGTTGATAACGTCAAATGAAATTCAATCTCAGTTATATATATATATATATATATATATATATATATCATATATATATATATATATATATATATATATATATATATATATATATATATATATATCAAGGTATTTTCTTTGAAACGATCAAAAGCATAATTATCACATTTTAGGGTTATGCACAGGATTTTATTTATCAGAGGTCCTGTCGAAGTTGAGTGACGCTAGCATTCAGTGTACTACCTCCATCTTGAAGTCTCATCCCCTGATATTTTTTTCAGAAGTTTCTTAGGGGTGGTAATGCGGTTATCAAATTTTTTTAGCAAGAAGATGAATTATCTTCATTCTGTTATATCTGTAAGAAATTTGCATTCCAAACGTTATGAAATACCGTTCACTGGCTAAATCAAATTTCAGCTTAGAAGAAAATTTTATCGAAGTCGATAATGCTCAGCGTATCTTTCTTTTCGATTTGTGACGCTGAAGCATTATCGGCTTCGATATATTTTTATCCCTTCTACAATTTAAACTGACGCTAGTAATCGAATCTTCTTCTATAATGGTTAATCTCAGCTGAAATTTGGTTTGCCCAGTGGATGGTATTTCAAAACGTTACACCACATACTTTCGAAGGAATAAAATGTCTTAAACACTGCTAATAGATATTCATATACAGTTTAATAAAATTGTAATACAAAATTTAGTTGGCAAAAAAAAATGCAAAACGCCATAATGAATGTTCAATATGACGGTCCTTTTTTATCAATACGAAAGTCAATGCGACGTAAAAAATTGAAATGAACCCTTCCTGAAATGTGCTTTTTTATGTAAATTTTCAATTCTTCATACATTTTGGTATAAAAATAAATTGGATACAATCGACTTAGTTTGACCTTTACTATACGTTGCAGCTCTATGTCCCAGTAAATTTGTGACACCCTATATATATAAAACTTTAATCGGTAACCCTAGTGAAAAACTGCAATCACTTTTCTCACATTATAATATTCATATTGCATATCGTACCGTACGAACTCTACAGCTCAATATATGAAGAACAATTCATCAAAAAGTTCATATATTTTCATCTGATAACAACTAGTTACGATTACTCGCATCCATTACAATTCTTATCAATTTTCATCATGTACTTATCCACCTCCTCAATCCAAACATATCGTATCGATAATTAGGATATTAGGGATAATTGCTTATCCCCATATTTGTTCCTACCACACACTTTTTAAGTATACGCCGATATTTAAGTCCATAATTCCTTGAAGTGAACGCACTTAACAATAGCCATTAAAAAAGTTTTCATAACTCTCGTGTTGAATAGCTCATGTTTAGATGTAATAACAGGTTACCTTTGTTGGACACGGAGAAATTCATTAAAATGAAATTAGGTATCGTGGAGATCTGCGACCATTCAGGCGCTTAAAAAGCTTGCGTGACGCATTCTATTAGACTTTATTATCAGTTATAAATAGTGTCCTTATCGCTTCAAAAGTAAAGCGGAAAACGCGCTTGGGCTCCGACGTAATATTTCCAACCTGCTTGAATGGAAAAATAGAATGTGGAGAAGGGACAACTTACTGGTGGAAAACTACGTTTACGATAGTTATTTTGAATTGTAGTACTGCTATTCTAAAACTTTCTCTTGGAAAATGACAATTTGAGTTCGTGCATATGACTATAGATTTAATAGATATTTTATTGAATGAACAGTAGGAGCAGACCCGGCAAGGCTGTTGTGATCGTCATGTCGGACACTGGTTTTGAGCTAGCTTTCATTCGTCAAGTGTCTAGACCAGCGGTCCGCAACCCTGGGGTCGCGAAAGATATTTATGGGATCGCCAAAAAGTCAATAAGGTCCTGTACTTATCATATTTTATTAAGGTTTATGCATAAAATATAACCTCTCTTTACATACACAATTACACAATGTCCTTAAAACGGAGAGAATCGAAAATAATTACGACTGTACGACCTGTCCAGTCCTGTCCGTCACAACCTCACCGCTCCGATTTAAATCAATCGTTGCAAGGGAAGAGTACAAATGTATTGATTTTAGCTAGCAAAATAAAAGCTTTTTGTAGGAAAATAAGTTTGTGGATAGACGAAATCAGTGCTGAAAACTACGAGATGTTTGCATGTTTGGAGAAATTTTCTGAAGAAAACAATTCGAAGAAGAAATTAAAACCAAAATCATGATGCATCTTACAAACCTTAAGCAAGACTTGGAAATAAGATTCCCAGATACGTCACACGGTGACCAATGGATAATTAATTCATTCACTTGTGATCTTAACACTGTGAAGATCAACTTAAAAGAAAAGGAGCAGCTGATCGATTTAATGTCCGGTGAAAGCCTTCGATCTATTTTCAAAACCACGGATCTATCCAAGTTCTGGATAATAACGGAAAAGGAATATCTACTGTTATTCAAAACATCTCTGCTGAAATTGCTGCCATTTACATCTACATACCTTTGCGAGAAAGCTTTCTCCACATTAACTGCTATAAAAACAAAATATCGATCCAGACTTAAGGGAACGTACCCAAACTACGTGACCAATTTTTTAGAAGTTTTTATCCCCCTCCCCCCCTCGGTGACCATCCGTAGTATATTCCAAGACCCCCTCCCTCCCCCTTTAGTTTTCACGTAGTAATTCATAAATATTTTTTTAATCATTTTCTTGTAGACAGAAAGTTAAAAAAAAATAATTTGGCTCATATTTGTCTTTATTAATACAACGCTTGCGGTGTGACGATCAGAGTGCTTACAGAGTGGGCAAATTTCGATGTTTGTATGCGGTAACTATAGGAGATACAAAAAAATGGAGAGTGCATTTTTGAACTCTTTTTTCGAGTCAAACTTAATGGCGAAAACCAAAATATGAAATCGTCTTTTATTTTGGAGTTATAAACAAAAGTTTGACTTTCCGACAAGTGAGCATATCATGGTTGTTTGTGAAATTACGAGACATTTTTAAGGCACTTTTTTTCTGTATAATCTAGAGATTTACATCTAATTTTATAAGACATTACAACTATAAGAAAATAATACAAATTACAATAAATGTTGTGAAGAACTGATGTTCTTTATGGTTCATACATAAATTACATACCTATCTTTATAATATTCTAAACTGCATTATGCATATATATAATATCAATATTTGAAATGTAATTCACATTCAATAAAATTTTGTCTATGTTTATTTATATTGTTACTGATTTTCTTATATAATTGTCTTTTATATATCCTCAAAAGAAAAAATCCAGTGGTGTTAAAGTCAGGTGATTGTGGTGGCGACCTCACTGGAATATTATTCATCTTCCAGTTATTACCAAAATTAGTATTAAACAATTCTGAAAAGGTACTTTTATTATGAGGCGGTGAACCATCATGTTGGAAGAACTGATTTTGTGTCTCAACTAAGGGTGGATTGTCCATGAATTCCTCAATAATTTACTGATTCAAAATTTCGTAGTACTGTTGGTTATTATGATTTTCTTGATATATATGATACGTTAAAACACGACAGCCACGTAAATTTTATACTTTGTGAATTCAGTTTCAAATATTCATATTCATAATGCAGTTCATAATGTTATAAACTATAAAGAGATGTAATTTATGTATCAACCACAATGAACATAAGTTTGAACATTTATTGTTATTTGTATTGTTGTTTATAATTGTTATGTCTTATAAAAAAAAATTATGTAAATATCTAATATTTTTGTCTTGGCTTGTTGAATGATTCACAATTAATTAGATTTTTTTTTAATCAGTTGAAAATAGATTTATTAGGTTGTCTTCTTCCTGGATAGCCATTGAAATATATCTCAGATGTAATATCACAACTGTTATTATGATTAAATCAGTTAGTTGATATTATGATGGAAAGAAATGGACAAGCTCTGTCATAGATGTCACCTGCCTACATGGAATAGGTACATATAAAAATGCAAAAGGTAATGAACTAAAATATTCTTGCTATTAAAACCTTACACATCAAAAGCAACCTGACATATATCGGAAAAAATCCGATCCAACCAAACCACAGCCAACCATTATTTCCATTTGAAAAAATACATTTCTACCACTGTTTTATACAGAAAAACGTGCCTAAATTATGTAAAAGTTATTATCTCGTAACTTCACAAACAACCATGATATGCACACTTGTCTCAAAGTGAAAAAATGAAATTTTTGTTTATAACTTGAAAACTAAAGAACACAGCGAATTTTGGGTTTCGCCAGTGAATTTGTCTCGACAAAAGAGATTGAGTATGCGCCCTCCATTTTTTTTTACCTTCTATAGTTACTGAGATACTCCATACAAACATCGAATATTGGCTACCCAGTACATACCTATAATTTACAGCTGAAAAAATATTATCAAGAAGAAAAAACATATGTACTAGGAATTTAATTCACATTTATCTTTTATCTCAATCATGTTCACCGAACACGTTTCCAGAGGACATTGACTACGTGACAAAAACCTAACCCCCACCCCCGCCCCTGTGACCAATCGTAGTATTTTGAAGAACCCCCTCCCCCCCTGAACGGGTCACGTAGTTTGGGTATGTTCCCTAACGTAGAACCTGATTTGAGGGTGTCTGTTTCTGATAATATATCACCAAGAATTAATATACTGACTGCAAGTGTGCAAGCACAAGGTTCACATTAGTTTGTAAAGTTACGTATATGTACCTTTTTCTTAAATAAAATATTAAAATAATTGCTTGTCTCATTTAATGCCATCATAAATATTACTCGTATGCTAAATGCATATTTTCTAGTTTGCTCTAATATTACTTTCCAAAATAAATAAACTCTCCAATATAAATAATTTACGAAATAAAAACAGCTAACTTCGTTACCTGAACCAACCTTTGCACTTGTTAACTTAGTGATGTTTTTTCTGGGGTCACTCATAACTCTTTTTTTAATTTTGGGGTCGCAATATCAAAAAGGTTGCGGACCGCTGGTCTAGAGCAGCCATACTCAAACTTTATTTTTCTTGGGCCACTTTCAGATTTTATTTGTGTCGTGCGGGCCGCTATCACATCTGTTATTTAGGTATTGGTAAGAAACCTATTACGTTTAATTGTTTATTTATTATATTGGGAACATTTTAATGCCGTTGAAATGAGCATTCGTAAGTCGGTTTCTATATACGTTCTTTGCATATTTCATTTTGGAATAAGATGATTCACAAAGATATGTCGATGCAAAATGACGTAAGCAGAATTGGATCACATTTTTTCGCAGTCTTAAATTGTTCGGGAACTAGTGTCCAAAATTCAGCGTACCTACTCCATCTTCTCTCTCGTCTATTTAAAAATAACTTTGAATCATTCTTCATTCGAATGAACTCGTCAAACAAGTCTGCATAATTACAATCCAAAACTGAAGCCAATTGTGAAATACTTATCGGCTCTAGGTACCATAATTTTTCTACAAGCAGTAGCAAATTTTTAATTTTTCTTAAATCTCCCTTTGAATTCGTCTGATACTGCAGATATATAATTTGAAATTAACAAACAGTTTTCTTCGAAAATATCAATATCAGTCCTGTGTAACAC
This sequence comes from Cynegetis impunctata, assembly GCA_030704885.1. Taxonomy (NCBI): domain Eukaryota; kingdom Metazoa; phylum Arthropoda; class Insecta; order Coleoptera; family Coccinellidae; genus Cynegetis; species Cynegetis impunctata. The sequence goes on along the minus strand of JARQZK010002174.1, from coordinate 170,185 downwards.
TTGTAAGTGTTCGAAAATTATGAAGTACTTTGTTTTGAATTTCTTCGTAATAAATACTTAGTTTTTCTATGAAAGCAAATATTGTATTTATCATTTGTGAAATTATTTTGTTTTCACCTTGCAAGCTTTGATTAAGGCTGTGAGTTTCTCAGTTATGTCGCATAGAAAAGCTAACAAATGGCGGTGTTGTTATTGTGCAGTTCAGGATAATTTTTATCATTTTCTTTATCATTATTTCTTGACGTAAAGGAAAAACTGCTCCTATTATTTCCTCGAAAATTTAAATAGTTAATAGGTTAATAGAATTTGAAGTTAAAACGGCTGGGCCACTCTCAAAAGAATGGCGGGCCGCAGTTTGAGTATCGCTGGTCTAGAGTGTAACATGCGGTAAAGGACAAAATGTTCACTTCTCTATTCGTTCCTCTGAATTAATGAAAAAGTCCATGATTATAATGCTAAGAAAATTTACAATAACCTTCCAGATGAATTAAAATGTATAACTTGGTCAATTTTCGGAAACCATCACAATCTTATTTTCTTGATAAACCTTATTACTCTGTAGAGGACTACTACATTGGATAGCGCAGACAGCAGCTCTGAAAAAAAAAATTGGCTCTTATGCTCGGTTTCGGAAGACGATTTTTTCTCTTGTTAATATTTTAAAGTTTATATTATTTTTTATGGATGTTTTTGGTAATCATGTTTTATATTAGGACTCCGTCGTCGAGGAATAGATGAAACCAGTTTCATTTGAAGATTTTTCGATTATTTTTAAATGATTGAATATTATTCCTTGTTCATTTTATGTGATATATGAAATTGAACATACACACTACGGAAATTTGCATCTTGTGGAATTAGATTTCTCATCTCGAATAGCGCAATGATGGAGCCCAACTAGCTTCACTTCTCTCACAGGTCGAGCTCCTCTACTCTTCAGTCAAATGCCTGTTTGCATCCAAGTACTGAAGTGTATTAAATTTCACTTCTGCAGTATTAAAAAAAAACTCTATCGCAGCGAGCTGCATTAGAAAAGCAGGTTTTCATAAAATATCCAGTTCAAAAAATCTATTTATTCATTACTGATTTTTGTTCCAAATCCAAGAAAAAATTGCCCTCTAATTGCCAACCAATTCGTCCCAATCGCATTCAAGATATCATACGAAACTACGTACTTACAAACTTTCAACCCTATTGCTACAAAATTGTGCCTTTTATCGCGTGAACAAGATTTATTTCCTCCTCCGGGGGTTCAACCCCCCAATCAATTCACATCGGAATGAATACTATACAAGATATCATACGAAACTACGTACAATGTTTCAAACCTATGATCCCAAAGATTTTTTTCCCTGGGGGGACAACCCCCAACCAATTCGCACCAAAACCAATTCCATCCAATATATCAAAAGAAACTACTCACAAACTTTCAATTCTATTGCTTTAAAACTAGGCCTTTATCGTGTAAATAAGATGTATTTCTTCCCCCGGCGGGTCAACACCAAAACCAATTCGAACCAAAGCCAATCCTATCCAAGATATCATACGAAACTAACTAGGTACAATTTTTCAACCCTACTGCTACAAAATTGTGCCTTCTGTCGTGGAAACAAGATTTATTTCTCCCCTGAGGGGGCCAACCTCCCAAACAATTCGATTCTAAATCAATCCCATCCAAGATATCATACGAAACTACCTATTTACAAACTTTCAACCCCATTGCTGTTTAATTGCCCCATCCAATTCGAACCAAAACTAATCCAATCCAAGATATTATATGAAACTACCTATTTACAAACTTTCAACCCTATTGCTTCAAAATTGCGTTCTTTATCGTGTAAACTTCGTAAAATGCATAAGCTTATAAGAGATATACGAAATTGAGTTTTTCGTACCAAGCATCATAAAAAGTCATGAAACCAAAAACTATCATGGTCCTAGGTCCAACTTTGCTAATCGCACCCATTTTAATAAGCAGGTTTTCAAAGTGAAAACCTGCTAAAAAAATTAATGAGGCGCTACATTGCTGTCAGAGCTAGGTATCCTACAGAAACCTATACAGGGTGTTCTACAAGCTCTATGACAAACTTTGACAGAAGGTAGGTTGCTTGATTTTGAACATATTTTTTCTAATAAACATGTGTCCGATTCGTTTTTGTTTAGAAGTTACAAGCATTCAAACTTTATCAACAATTAATAATAAAAATTCAAATTAAATGATAATCACAAAACTAAAGACTATAAAAAATGTCCACCTTCAGCTTGAATGCAAGGCTCACATCGACGAACTGAAGATTCGGTCATTCGAAGAATGAGATTTGGATCATTTCTTATTTGGCTAGCTGCATACCCATATACAAACACAATATCTGCATATTCCTCAGTGGAGAATGAATGCCTACGTTTTTTTATTGAAGCAGGTGTATATTTTATAAGTGTGCATTGTTTAACATGCTAAGTGACTTTCTGTCACTTCCTGGTTGACTGAAAAAATTACGATTCTTCAAATGCTTCTAAACAAAAACGAATCGGACCCATGTTTATTAGAAAAAAAATGTTTAAAATCAAGTGGCCTACCATCTGTCAAAGTTTGTCATTGAGCTTGTAGAACACCCTGTATTTCAAATGAATGAATATTTTTTTCAAACAAGGATATGATGTCCACAACTGAGGAGAATGTGACAGAGAAGTAAGAGCAAGCGGTACTTCATAGGGAAGAATCCAAAGTGGGTTGTCCTCAATTGAGGACAAGGTGAGCGAGATGGTGAAGTTAAATATTTTGTATTAATTAATAATACGCTATTTAATATTTGAATCAGAAAGAAATTCGAACAATCCATTCATAAACAAGGTCATCTGAACGTAGCAGTGGGGTTCTACATTTCGATTGAGTCTAAATCCCAGTTATGCCTTGTGCCCTACGCAAACTCTTTATGCTGAAACGAAAGAGCCGTTTCATTCTTTATTAACGTGACGCATACATTTGTCAATGTCTCTGGAACACATTCAGACTAACTGACTATTCTCAAGTAAGCGTTCGATGTAAGTTGAAAGCATTTATGTCCACCAACTCCGAGAAATGTAGATTTTCAGGGTTTAAGTTGAAGCAACTCAGCGAAGTTTTCTAACATTAAAGAGCGGAGGAATACCATTTTTTTTGTCATTTTGGCTGTCGGAAAAAGAACGTTAACAACGTTTTGATTTCATATTATTCTACTGGGTGTTCATTTTGATTTTGATGCTGTGGATGTAAAAAAAGATCGTGAGCAGCAGAGCTTCATAACTAAGGTCGTATTTTTCGCGCGAAATGCATCGCGTCGAGATGCGATTCTGACGGATTGAATCGTATTTTGGAAAAATTCTTTTTTCCGCAAACGTCAAAAAATGACGACTTTTTCAACCTCAGTTCTCAATGTTGAAGTTTGATTTCACAGACGCCCTTTTGTTTTTACTTTTTTGTCCGGCCGTGAGCGTACAAAAAAGTACACTTTTTTGTACTCTGACGTCAATATCAAGAACGTCGGGCGGCGTACAGTTGGGTTCCGAACAACGAACAAGTCATTTCTTAATACTCGCATACTTACCAAAAATGCACAGTCCTATATTGCGTAGATAAGTGACTTTAAATGTAACAATCAAATCATGAAAAACATACTAGTCGACCATGGTCAATTTCATACATTACATAAAGTGAACAAGGAAAATCCTTTAATAATTTAAAAAATTATCAAACAACTTTCCAAGGAAGCTGGTTATACGTATTCAGCAACGCATGTGAATGCAGATTTTGCGTTGCTGAATACGTATAACCAGCTTCCTTGGAAAGTTGTTTGATAATTTTTTAAATTATTAATAGTATATTATTCAACGAGCACAAAATGATTGCTATTTTTCACGAGGGTGAAGTTTGCGACACGAGCTGCAAGCGAGTGTCGCAATTCACCCGAGTGAAAAATTGTAATTTTGTGCGAGTAGAATACTATACTTTGTCCACAACTTCCTCGAAAAAATTGGTAATAATCTGCATTTTCAACAATAAACATAGTTATCAAAAGCGTTGATATAACATTTTCTGTGTTCACTGAAAACTGCATACTCACGTAAACGTCAACTATTTCACTTGACATCGATTCCATTCCTTTCTTTCACTCTGATAAAAATGAAATAGATAATTTATTAGAGTAAATATTCAATAAGTTGGGTATTATATTAAATATTAGTTTAATAATTTGCCTAAAATTTATCGTAGTTACATAAAACCTAAAAATCTAATAACAATACTATCCTAACAATGTGAATGATAGTCTCAAGTTTGGACATACGTTTTGATTGTGACGTCATGCAGTGTATAATAAACCATTATACACACTAGTGAATAATAGGTATAATTATACTTCAGGAAGTACACTATAATGAATGATTTATAGTACAGTCGTGGACAAAGGATTTTCCTTGTTCACTTTATGTAATGACTTTAAATGTTTCTGACAATTATTTTGTTGAATTGTCAAATTTGTGTTGCCTTGACATCTACAAAACCAATAAGCAAAGCAGTTTTACGTTTCTTTACATCCAATCCTTTTTGAAAATATCATCTTAATTCTATCGTTTGAACACCGTTTGCGGAAAAAATCGCATGTTTTATTCGGAGAAACGCACTTTTTGTGGCTCGACTAAAATTGTTGACAAACATTTAGTCTCGCCACAATTCGGTACAATTCGGTATGCTATTTAAACAGTATATTGTTTTATAAGGAGTAAAAGTGATACTTTTACTCCTTATAAAACAATATACTGTTTAAATAGCATACCGAATTGTACCGAAAAAGTAGAAAATAATTTATTTTATTTGAAAAAAGAAATTCGCGAAGTTCATCGCGGTTGAGGAAAAAAGTTGAAACCAACGAAGGAATGTACCTCAACATGAACTCATTTCAGATACCAAATTTCAGCCCTTTTGGTGTTATGCGAACCGCTGGAGATATAAGTATGTAGAGGGAAGGATATTTATATGAAAATTAGAAATATCTACATAAAACTGGCAGCAGTTGCTGAAATCTACCGGAAACAATTCCAGGCACCAAATTCAGCTCATTTGACTCGATGGGCGCCGCAAGAGATGCCAATATGTACTGGGATATATATATATATATATATATATATATATATATATATATATATATATACAGGGTGATTCACGGTGGATGGCACATTAGACGTTTCTGGTGAACCGAACAACGGATCACTTTGAAAATTCAATGGAGGGCATAGTCGGACATTCTCTACCCAACTAAAATATTTTCGGTAATGCGGTGTTGCCACTTCTATTAGAAAGTAGTAGCAACTTTGATTTTTCAAATAGCACTACCTGTATATTATATTATTTTTAGAATCTCCAACAATTTCCCAACTTTTCATGATATTTCCCTATACCTATCTATTGCCGTTTTCGAAATGAAAATTATTTCCATTTTTTTTCGTCGGAAATCAAGAACTCTAAAAACTCTGATATCTTTGAGCTAAGTAATACAATGTTATCGAAATTTCGGTTTAAGTTTGTTGATACTTGGCGGCTTCCTACAATTCAGCCTAATCTCCGTTATTTCAATACAGGGTGGTCGAAAAATACAGTTATTTCGTTAGCTTGAAAAAGTGACTATAAGTTGGTTATTTCAAATGGAATACCCTGTATATTATTGAAAATTCGGAAAGCTGCTAGAATTTCCACAAATGAGGACTTATTTGTGAAAATGTTCCTTGAACATGGTATCCCCTTGGTATTTGCTAAGCATGTCATGATTACTATTTGACAGTAACGTTGTGACTATCTACTAATAATATCAACACTTTCATCACTTCAGAAGTTGGAAATACCTTCAGAAACGATGGAAAAAATTTATTCAAATGAAGTTCTTATGAATTTTTTTATTATTTTTGGACAGTGTGATAAAATTATCAGCAGGACATGTAGAAAGTTCAATGAAATGTATCCGAATCTTCTGCCAATGAACTCAAGAAATTTATACGAATTCAGAACAATTTCAATACGTTTGGATCAACTTTAAAAAACTACCAAATGACCTGATAGTGGAAATATTGACATAGATAATTATAAAAAAGGAAAACAATTATGTGGAATATTTCAAAATATGTTCGAATCGAACTTTTTTTTTAAACATTCCCCAAAAATAAAAATCTAATGTATAAGTATAAATTTCTTGATGTTCATTGGCGGTAGATTCGGATACATTTCATTGAACTTCTACATGTCCTGCTGATAATTTTATCACACTGTCCAAAAATAATATACAAATTCATATGAACTTCATTTGAATAAAATTTTTCCATCGTTTCTGAAGGTATTTCCAACTTCTGAAGTGATGAAAGTGTTGATATTATTAGTAGATAGTCACAACGTTACTGACAAATAGTAATCATGACATGCTTAGCAAATACCAAGGGGATACCATATTCAAGGAACATTTTCACAAATAAGTCCTCATAAGTCCTAAACTTGACTAGTTAGGTATAGGTATGATATACATAGATAAAATGGAAATTCTAGCAGCTTTCCGAATTTTCAATAATATACAGGGCATTCCATTTGAAATAACCAACTTATAGTCACTTTTTCAAGCTAACGAAATAACTGTATTTTTTGACCACCCTGTATTGAAATAACGGAGATTAGGCTGAAGTGTAGGAAGCCTCTAAGTATCAACAAACTTAAACCGAAATTTCGATATCATTGTATTTCTTAGCTCAAAGATATCAGAGTTTTTAGAGTTCTTGATTTTCGACGAAAAAAAAATGAAAATAATTTTTATTTCGAAAACGGTAACAGATAGGTAGAGGGAAATATCATGAAAAAATTGCTACTACTTTCTAATAGAAGTGGCAACACCGCATTACCGAAAATATTTTAGTTGGGTAGAGAATGTCCGACTATGCCCTCCTTTGAATTTTCAAAGTGATCCGTATGGTTCACCAGAAACGTCTAATGTGCCATCCACCGTGAATCACCCTGTATATATATATATATATATATATATATATATATATATATATATATAATTTAAGAACAAAGTTAGTGGGTTTTTTGGTGGCTTTCAGTTAGAAAGAAACTTTATGAAGAAGAAGTGAAGCAGGTTTTCACTTTGAAAACCTGCTTATTAAAATGGGTGCGATTAGCAAAGTTTGACCTAGGACCAAGATAGTTTTTCGTTTCATGACTTTTTATGATGCTTGGCACCAAAAGCTGAATTTCATATCTCTCCCTCTCTCTCTCTCTCTCTCTCTCTATATATATATATATATATATATATATATATATATATATATATATATAATATATATATATATATATATATATATATATATATAATATATATAATATATATATATATATATATATATATATATATATATATATATATATATATATATATATATATGTTTGTATGTATGTATGGGAGAGGTTATGTATTTATTTTCAAGTTGTTTATCCGATAAAGGGCGCAATTTTGGAACAATAGGGTTGAAAGTGTGTGAATAGGTAGTTTCCTATAATATCTTGGATGGTATTGATTTTGATTGGAATTGGTTAGGGGGTTGACCCCCCAGGGGGAAAATAAATCTTAATTACACCACAGAAGGCGCAATTTTAAAGCAATATGGTTGAAAGTTTGTATCTACGTAGTTTTGTATGATATCTTGAATGGGATTGGTCTTGGTTCGAATTGTTTGGGGGGTTGACCCCTCGGGGGAGGAAATAAACCTTCTTTACACGATAAAGGGCGTAATTTTGGAGCAATAAGATTGAAAGTTTGTGAGTAGGTAGCTTCGTATGATATATTAGATAGGATTGGTTTTGGTACGAGTAGATTGGGGGGGTTGACCCCCTAGGAGAGGAAATGAATCTTATTTACACGATGGAAGGCGCAATTCTCGGACCATAGGATTGAAACTGTGTATGTAGGTTGATTCGTATGATATCTGGAATGATATTTATTTCAATATAAATTGGTTGAGGGGTTGACCCCTCGGAAGAGGAAATGAATATTGTTCACACGATAGAGGGCGCAAATTTGTTTTTACGATTTGAAACAAAAATCCTAATTGAATGAATAGAATTTTTAAACTGGATACGTTCTGAAAACCTGCTTTTCTAATGAAGCTCGCTGCGATAGAGTTTTTTTTATATATTTCGATGATATATAACTAGCAATAAATGTGAAATTTTTCATTTCAAGATTCTCAAAAATATATAGGGAAAAGAGATGAACTTTATTCCTTTGTATAATAGTGAGAAACAGTTCATTCATCCAAGATGATATGGAGTTCAGGATTTGTCTATTGACATCAATCAAGAAGTTTGCTGTTGGTCTAACAGAACCTCAGGCGTTTGACATTGATTGGACATAGGTAACTGTTTGACGTATCTGAAAGTTAATTTATGGCTGAACTCGCAGACAATTTCAGACTTTGAATCAGGTCAAGCTAGGAAGTTAATTAACCTGTACCATACAGTGCAAAACTGATTCCTGGAATTTTAACTCAATTCGACGTTAGTCTTAAATAGCTCTCAAATATTTAAGGAAAAATACCCTTCAATAAGTTTAACTAGCAAGATGCTTCTCTTGTCCGTTAAACACATATTTTTAAAGCTTTTTCCAATGCCTATTCGAACATACATCTTTTTCAGCTTTGAAGCATTATATTTTGAGATACCTGCCAAATGCCGAGATTGCCGTGAGACTAAACAAAAGTGGTTATGAGAAACTGGTTCAATTGAACGTCAAATCAAGGAGATGCAAAATTTTATGGGGAATATATAATTTCACTTTTGACAATTTCATCTGACTTTGTCCTACAAACTATAAAATTGCAGATTTGCACTCTGCATAAGTTATATCTTCACTTTAAGTTTGATACCTATAAAAATATACAAACGCACATCGGATTTGGTACATTTTGACTTTTAACCTTACCCATAATAAAATGATACAATCGCACTTTGGAATAGGTACATTGCAACCTAAGACCACCCACTATGAAAAAACAGAATCGCACTTTGGATTGGGTCTGAATTTGGAACACAGTAAACATTCAGATAAGTACACATTCATATACTGTGTATAATTTTATTAACAAAATGAACATATTTTTTGAAGAAAATGAATAAGTATTGTCATTGTTACATAATTATGTATTATGTGTGATCAAAAGAATATGGCAAAACAAATAGCCTTCGCTATGGCTGGCCGTCCTCTCTTCCTTTTGTGGTCGAGAGGTACACTTTTCGCTTCGAAAGGCACCTTTGCTTGTTTCATAATGACTAACAAACCTAGAGAATGTTTGCATACGTACTGTTTCAAAAAACTGGAGCAAGTGCACCGACACACCACTTTATCGTTTTCAGAATACAACATTATTTTTATTATCTCCTGAGATTTACAAAAAGTATCAAAACATTTACATTTCAAATGGATATCCAGATTTGTACATATTCTTGGGTCCAAACTTTTGTAGCAGTTCTTGCTTTTGTATAAAAATGATTTTCTCCTAGCTACGTCTTTTCGAAGTACTCAATTTAAAAAGTCCTTTATACTTTGATTAGAGTTACCATCACCCGCCTCATGCCATTTTTTCAGGAATAGCCTTAAAGCTGCTGTAAAAGTCTCAAAAGCTGTAGGGCACAAATATCTTGAACAAATAATTTCTCTTCTTTTACATTCCGGATTTTACCTCAATGTTTTTTTTTTGCCGTCGTTATTGAGCTGACGCACCAACAACTTTGCTGACGATGAAAGCCCCCTACTGTTGGCTACATGATTGGCATGATCATCTACTGTCTCCTAACTCTACTTTGGACAAACCAACTACAAAATGGCAGAGTCGCACTTGACAGATTCGCACTTTGACAGATTCGCACTTTGACTTAGGTACCTGTTAACGGTCGTTTGTTGCCGCCAAACTTTCTTCTTCGCGGGTTTGTTATTATTCATTGCACATACTTACGTTTCAATGTGCTATGTGTCGTTCTATAGTGCAAACCGTATTTAAAGAGTGTTATACAATATTTTGAAGCGGATTATGTTTCTTCAAAGTCGAAAATTATTACAATAAGTTATGGCTATTACTTTCATGTTGTAACATATTTTATATGGAGTTAATGTTGTTTTCTCAAAGTGCATTTTGTCTATCAAATGTGGCATATATTATTTTTTGTGTATCACCTTTACCTAAAGTTTGAAATATTTTTTTGATGTTTATTCATTTCCTTTCGAAGCGATTTAATTCGTTTTTAAAGTGAGTTTAATTCCAACCCAAATTTTAGTCGGGACACCCTGTACATACTTTCTAATTGAGCCAGATTGGAATTGACGGAAGAGTAAAAAAGTTTTCTTTCATATAATTCCAAATAAAATTGAATAAAAGCACTAGTAAAGATCAATACTGTAGATATAAAAATATAAAAGAGGGATGGATATTATTTATTTATTCTCTGAAAGGGAATAGCAGGTGTATTAAAATAATGTGAGGTAGACATTCATTTTAATCTAAGTACATTACCAGACAATAAGTTTTATCGACTTTTTTCTCCCTTGAAAAAGGACGAAACGGCAATTTTCATTGAACATGTTGATGTTTATTGTGCATTTGCTTGATTGCAGCAATTGGAAGAAATGTGTTACTGAATAAATCATACTTTCAATTTTCCATGTGCTCATATAATAAATGGAGTCCATTACATAAATAAAGTTTCGTTTTTCCTTATCACCTTGATGTATCTATAATATATATTGAATGATCGATACGTAAGTTTTCAAACTTGATAAATTTGTTGACAGTAGGCCATGAAAGTTTCGATGAAATTTGTTTTGTTTTTCATGGCTTGTCTTGATATGTACGAATGAAAGTTGTGGCTTAGTTCATAGGTCAGTGGTTATGACTGAACTTATTTTCGGATTAAAAAAAGTTTCTTAATGAACAAAAACAAAACTTAATTTTACTGCGTTTATTATCACTAAAATACTTTGAAAAATATAAAACTGCGATTGCAATTTCGGTCACTAAACCATCATCGGGCAGATTGAGTTAAGAACTGATTCCATCAACTATGAGAATTTATTATTGTAAAATAAATATATTTCTTGAAGTATAAGATTCAATATTTTTTTAGTATTTATTAATGAAGCAATTTTTTCTCCAAAATTTAAAATGAGTTATCTTCAAACTTTCTCAATAAAGTTAGTGCATTCATGAAATAAAAATTAATCTAATTGAATATAAGAAGATAAGCTTGAGTAAGTTTTCCAGACCGGAATATGATGGTATATATATATATATATATATATATATATATATATATATATATATATATATATATATGTCGTATGTTTTCTCGGATGGTGGAATGAATCAGAGAAAGGTTCCTCAATAAAGTTAGTGCATTCATAAAATAAAAATTAATCCAGTTGAATTAATGAAATAAAATGGTATATATATATATATATATATATATATATATATATATAATATATATATATATAATATATATATATATATATATATATATATATATATCAGAGAAAGATTCCGGGTTTCAATCCGATTTCAGACGTACAGCAGCACTTGAAAATGCCAAATGAGATTTGGCGAAAAGTCGTGAAACAAACGGTGCTTCTCAGCGCCAACAAAACTTCCGAAATCGGATTGAACCCCGGAATCTTCCTCTGATATATATATATATATATATATATATATATATATATATATATATATATATATATATATATAAGAAAGAGGAAGTCTTTGCTGACCAGTTAGATAAAGCTAGGAGAAAACTCGTTGGGTACGCAGCATGCAGGAAGTATACTCTTATAACACTTTTTCCAATATTCAACAATGTTTATTGTCATCATCAGGGAATGCTACAATAATATTACAAAGTGAAACTAGGACAAATAGTGAAAGAAACAACAATTAACTTACAGTGTCCATGAGATTGTATGCAAAGATCTTAAAACAAATTTAATCTTGACGTTAACAACAAAAGTGCACATGCTCAGAACAAAGTCAGTGAGAGTAACTTATAAATGCCATCATCACCAAATTTGAACAATTAAAGGCAGAAACAAACAGTCAGATTAAAATTCAAATTATTGTAAAATTAATTTCTAAACACTACATCATACCGGTATTCACATCGTCGGCATGGAAAGTGAAATGAAATTTAAAAAAATATAACTAAAAAGTGAGGCTAAAGTGAGAACATAGAAAAGGTGAACCACGCTAAGGACCGAATTCTCTTACTCTTAGAGTATCAGAGCACAGAAGAGATATCATATCGTTAGTATGTCATCTCCCACCAAAAAGGGAAAGAAACTCCGAATGTTGAAATTATTAAATTAAACAAAATGAAAGATACATGAAAATTATTATGATGAAAAACGTTATTTAAAATTTAGGAAACCATAAAGAGAGGCTAATTATAAAAAGGGTCAAAACTGTCTATAAGCCTTGAAACACCAAGAAACTAGAAAAGTGAAACATAAAATTAATATTTTAAATTAAATCAATCAATAGAAAAGGAGTTTGAAACTCTTACGCTGTGAGGATATTGATCCAAGTGCAGTAAGAATGAATATATTTCACTTAAATGCTTAATATCAGTCTTTTTGTTAACACACGAGGATGACTGCGAAATGAAAGCCAATTCCAGAAAAAGTCTCTTATATTTATTAGATTCTTTAGCTAAGATTTTAGCCGCATCAAAATGGATATTATGACCTTCTTTATGCACATGATCACTAAGTGCACATCTTTCTGGGTGTAATCTACAGTCACTCTTATGTGAATAAATCCTGTCCTTCAATAACCTGTTCGTTTGACCAATATATTCACTCGAGCAATCAGAGCAAGGAATACAGTACACTACATGTGATTGATGTAATAAAGGAGTTTTATCCTTCAATTTAGTAAACAGAGAATTTATAGTCAAGACAGTTTTATTAGCGATTTTGATGTTATTAAAAGGTTTAAAAACTCTACTAAGTTTTGGAGTGACACCCGAAATAAAAGGTAGAGATGCATAAATATATATATATATATATATATATATATATATATATATATATATATATATATATATATATATATAAATATATATACCATTATATTCCATTGATTCAACTAGATTAATTTTTATTCCATGAATGCACTAACTTTATTGAGAAAGTTTGAAGATAACTCATTTTAAATTATGGAGAAAATTGCTTCATTAATAAATACAAAAAAAAAAGTGAATCTTATAGTTCAAGAAATATGTTTATTATATATATATATATATATATATATATATATATATATATATATATATATATATATATATATATATATATATATATATATATATTTTTATATATATATATATATATATATAAATAAATATATAAATAAATAAATATATATATATATATATATATATATATATATATATATATATACCTGATGCTATTGTAGAAAATTTTGAACACAAAATGGCGAAGGCGCCAGTCCAGCTACCATCCAGATATAGGTATATCATATATAGATATAAATATCCATTTATATATATAAGATATAAATATGAGACCAAATACAGAAACATATAGATATTTCTCTTAATATATACACAACAACTAAGGGCGAACATAAAATATTGAAGAAAAATTAAATATAAATATGAAATTTAATGAGATGAAAAAACGTGATAATGGTAAGAGATACTACTTCACGAAACGATGCATTTGTTCAATTCAAATTTTATGTCTTCAATATTGAAATTTTCTCATAACTTTCAGATATTCTAGGTTCTAGGAGCATGGAATTTTCTACGAATCAATGTGTTGTTCAATTTTTGCGAATAATACAAAATCCGCAGTAAATTCTATTAAGAATCTAACTGTCTGCTATTTCTTCATCCCTCGTTATCCAGAATACATCCTTTTTCTTTGAAATACGCTGCCCACTATGTCCCTACTCCGGGTGGGTCGGAAATTGTTTTGCTTTGAACTGCGTCCAACCGGAAATTTTGTATTTAAAATATTTCCTCCGGTTCTCTCCACTAATGCCAGGAAGAGGTGGAGAAGGACGAATGATGCATATTTCGGACCTCCAAGATATCGAAGTAGTTGGTTTTATTGTGATGTCTGGAGCGGTAGGGGGAGGATGGACAGATACAGCATCATTAATATTTCGCTGAGAGATGGAAAATCTTTTTGATCATCTCGGAGTGCCCGTTCATCCGAGGTAGATGCAAGTTCGGTGCGTATTTGGATTATTTGAGGTTGATATTCAATATGAGGGATAATTGAGCTTGGGTTGGAAATGGAAGATTCATGAGAAAATATATGTATTGGGAGCCTCGGGTGGTTCGATGAAGTCGAAGAAAGACCAGTGGCGTACAAATTTAACTGGTGAATTCTATTTTCATTTCTTTAAATAGACCATATATTTATTTGGTTGGCACATATCTATCAAGAAACAAAGTCTGGTCGAATGTTTAAAACAAGATAACCATTTCCGTGAAAAACAGCACCCTTTTCCACAAATAGATAATTTCGAAATTATACACAAATTGCCAAAGAAAGTCGAATTGGGTTATTTAGAATTTAGAATCAATAGAAATTTTCAAACTCAATCATAATACAGATAATATCTTGCTGAACGACCAGATTGACCTGATTTATTGCTCAAATTTGATATATTTAAACCATAACGTATTCCAAGAACTTTTAAAATCTTTTCTCAGTACGCCGTCTCCTAACGAAGATTGGCGATCCATCTGGTAATCAAAATACTAGATGTAGCTACCCTAAAAATTTCGGTGGAGGTGCAACCGAACCATCTTCTCAAATCCTTCAGCCAAGATCTGGTCTTCTACCCACCGATCTTCTGCCCTGTATCTTACCTTCTATTATCAACCTCAGAAGCTCATATTTCGCCCCCCCCCATCACATACCCTATGTATCTGGTCTTTCTTTCTTTGATGCTAAAAAGGAGTACAAGTGGTATACTTTTAAAATATCAAGTTGAACATCTCATTTTATTAACCTGACCTTAATGTATATTCTTCGAATCATATTATCTCTAATAACCTTATCAGAATTTCCTGAAAAAAATACTACCTGTATAAGAGCAATGTTGGACGACCTAGGACCAAGATAGCATCCCCCTAAATGTTAAGGGTAGTCCACCACTAAATTTTTTATTTTATTTTTCAGACAAAATTTTTTGTTTTTATTTTTTTATGATACAGCATACAAAAATACATACAATCCTCAATTTTCACCCTTCTACGATCAACCCTTATTTTTTATTTGTTAAACTCCTTCGAAATGACTCGACCGATTCTCATGAAATATTGTGTGCATATCGGTTAGGTCTGAGAATCCGACAAAATCTATTTTTCATTCCTCCAAATGTTAAGGGTAGTCCACCTCCTCAATTTTTTTCTTTATTTTTCTGACAACATTTTCTGTTCTATTTTTTTTATGATACAGCATTCAAAAATATATACAACCCTAAATTTTCACCCCTCTACGATCAACCCCTATTCAGATAGATAAAAATAATTTATATGGCAGAACAACGTTTGCCGGGTCAGATAGATAGATAAATAGATATGTAGATAGATATATAGATAGATAGATAGATAGATAGATAGATAGATAGATAGAAAGATAGATAGAGATACATTAGCAGGTAGATGAATAGATAGAAAGATAGATGGATAAAAATAATTTATATGGCAGAACAACGTTTGCCGGGTCAGCTAGTATATATATACATATGTTCGTATGTGTGTATTTATGTTTATGCTTATGTATTTCAAAGTTGTTGATGAGAATGTAGGAAAAATTTGAAATTTTGAGAACTTGCTAGATGTCTTGGGGCCTATACAGCTAAAATATTTTCTTTTATTGGGCACTTCCGGTTGTACCGGAAATGGATTCTATGCATCATGTCCTATACCTAAGTCTAAGCGTTTTCGACATATTTAGGTTTTTATGTCAAAAACGACGATTGCAAGCCCTAATATATTTATCAATTGTTCCTATAAGGAAGACTTTTTTACTTACTTTGGTTTAGATTCCTTGTTGAAAAGGACCTACTTTGAGAGATTTTGTATAATATTTGGATAACTAATCATACGGAGTGTTCAAAAAATAAGATCTAAAATGAGATTGAAAAAACTGACAATAATCAATTTTTTCAAATGGAAACCCCCCATTTTTCTTATTTTGTAGTATTTAGCATTTAAAAAGGAGGCAACTTTGTATAAGATTATCTATACCTAAAATTTCAAGTTTTCGAAATTAATATTGCCAACTTAATATTTTTATATGGCGATTTTACATTTAATCGTTAAACAATTAGATCTAGGATAGCCACGATCGTATTTGACATTTCAAATCATCGTAATGGCATCCCGGTTAAATTATACAAACGAAAATTATTTGAACTTATTTATTATTTATGGACAATGTGGTAAAGTTATTCCAAGAACACGTGATACATTTACCACCCGATATCCTTATAAACAAAGACCATCAGCAAATACTGTTGAAAGAATTATAGAAAACTTCAAGAACTTTTGATCCGTAAAGGCAAAAGTGTACAAAAAGAAACCAGTTGTTAATAATGAAAATATTGAAATAGCAATTTTGGGATATTTTAAAGCATATACAACAAAATCTTCAAGGCAGTTGAAAGTTTGTAAATAGGTAGTTTCCTATGAAATCTTGGATGGGATTGGTTCTGGTTCGAATTGGTAGAAGGGTTGACACCCACCACGTTTGAAATCTCATTTTAATAACCAGCTATAATGTATAATCGTCAATCATCTCTAATAATCCTACCAGAATTACCTAGAAAAGTAGGTACCACCTGTGTTAGAGACAAACATTTTTATTCAGTTGACGATAAATGCAATAGCAGTATATACTGCAATAACAATATGAATATTCAAATTATTGCAAAGAGCCCCTTAATGTCCTAATTTTAGAAGTCTGCAGAATAACCCCGACGGTTCCTTGAAAATGTAGCACAAGAACCGGCATATATTGAACTTATACGACTAAGACTGAACTTCGATACTGAAACTCAAGTTTCTGCACGCTCGGAATTACATAGCCAGCTGTGTAAAACAACTGATGGTTGTAGGTATATATGGAAACGGAATAGGAGTCATAGTATTCTTGATTGTTTTGATTAAACACACGTCCTCGCCATCTGCTAGGTGCATAGAAAACCGTTGCTGAAGTTCGTGCAAGTTTTGTGCGCGAATTGGGGAAATACGGAATAGGTCCTTTAAATTAACGCGAGGAATAATTTGCTGGCTGTTTTCGGAAGGGACACGTTCGACGATAATTAATTTGAGGTTAGCTTCAGGCTGCAACAGTCTTGGGGTGTGTCAACTGTCAGAAGGGGAGCTGCGAAGTTCCGCGATTTGTTTCAAGTGAATGACGTTTTTGTGCTTATCTAGTAATCTATAAGCCCATGTATACGGTTTCATGTAAAGGTTACTTGGATTTATCTTTGGGGAAGAATGTACAGAAATTTGATGATAACAGACGATGTAGTTGTGAGCTAGTGGCCTTGTATTATTTCAGTGTCTCTGTATTAAAGTCTTTAGGTACTATTATGTTAACGTTGAATAGTGATGAAAACTTGATTTAAACATGATGTATAATTTCACAATCTCTTAATTTTTTGAGCATAATAGGAAAGAACACTAATATAGGGAAATCTATTACTAGAACTTTTATCATTAATTCACAATATTCCATTATTTTAATAACAAATAATTACATTCTTCTTTATCCTAGATGAAGTCAAATTATTCATAATTTATATATATATATATATATATATATATATATATATATATATATATATATATATATATATATATATATATATATATATATATATATATATATATATATATATATATATATATATATACAGGATGTTTTTTAATTGAATGTAAATAATTAACTCCATAGGAACGCATGTCCTAAACGTCCTAGTTTTTGAGATACAGGGTGGTCAAGTTTCAGAAGATAAATCATTTTTTATTTACAACTTTAAAACCACACAAAATATTTGAAAAAAATTTAAGAAAATACAAGAAAAATTAAATTTATTTGTATGTTCGATGCATCAATTTTTCTTCAACAAAAATCTATTTCCAGCAATGTGATAATGTTATGATTATGCAGAGAATCAGTTTGAATTTTTTTAAGCGAAAACCATGCGTCGCGCGAAGGAAACTCAAGAAATCAAATTTGTTTGAAACAGAAAATACATTTCAAAAATATTCTCAGTTTTAAGAAAAATCAGTGGCGTACCATAAATGTTTGCTGAAGTATGCAAGGCAAATTCTGCATGAACGCCACTGGTGGAAAATTTAAAACTTGTATTGCATCAAAAATGCACGTTGATGAGTAGTACTTGCATACCAAATTTGATTGAAATATTTTGTGTGATTTTGAAGTTATAAATGAAGAATGATTTATTTTATGAAACTGTACCACCCTGTATCTAAAAAACTAGGACGCTTAGGACATACGTTCATATGAAGTTT
Source organism: Cynegetis impunctata (assembly GCA_030704885.1). Taxonomy (NCBI): domain Eukaryota; kingdom Metazoa; phylum Arthropoda; class Insecta; order Coleoptera; family Coccinellidae; genus Cynegetis; species Cynegetis impunctata. Next base: position 151,548 of record JARQZK010002174.1, on the reverse strand, counting down.
TCGTTTTAAAATGGGCCCAAAATTCATCCCCTAAGTTATTTACATTCAATTAAAAAACACCTTATATATATATATATATATATATATATATATATATATATATATATATATATATATATATATATATATATATATATATATATATATATATATGTCCCACCGGGAAAGAACGCGATCTGTATATGGAAAACTACACATAGGAAACTCTTGAAAATTTGACAGTATACTAATGTTGATAGGGGCAACTCGACTAAAATATTTTCAAGATGGTGGCACTTCCGGTTATACCGGAAGTAGATACCAACTTGCTTATTTCAAATTGGATAACCTATATATTAATACATTTTTAGGTTCTACGCAAGATTCTAGGCCGATTTTATGTATTATGTCCTATACCTAAGTCTAAGCGTTTTTGACATATTTAGGTTTTTATGTCAAAAATGACGATTACAAGCCCTAATATAATTATCAATTGTTCCTATAAGGATTCCCGTATTACTTACTTTGGAGTGGATTCCTTATTGAAAAAGACTTGCTTCAATAGATTTTGTATAGTATTTGAATAACAAATCATACAGAGTGTTCGAAAAAAAAGATCTAAAATGAGATTGAGAAAACTGACAAAAATCAGTTTTTTCAAATGGGAACCCCCCAGTTTTCTCATTTTGTAGTATTTAGCATTTAAAAAGAAGGTAACTTTGTATAAAGTTATCTATACCTAAAATTTGAAGTTTTCGAAATATTGCCAATTTAATATTTTTATATGGCGATTTTGCATTTAATCCTTAAATAATTAGATCTAGGATAGCCACGATCGTATTTGACATTTCAAATCATCGTAATGGCACCCCGGTTGAATTATACAAACGAAAATTATTCAAAATTTTAAGGCTTATCTAAATCATTTTCATTTAAATGCTGCACTAATGAAAATATGGATAGCATAGGGAAGATATTTGTGTTTCCGTAAAATTCTTAGAACTGACGATTTAGATAAGCCTGATTATAATGCTATCTGCCTTGAAGATTTTGTTGGATATGCTTCAAAATATCCCAAAATTGCTATTTCAATATTTTCATTGTTAACAACTGGTTTCTTTTTGTACACTTATGCTTTTACGGATCCAAAATTCTTGAAGTTTTCTATAATTCGTTTAACAGTATTTGGTGATGGTTTTTGTTTATGAGGATATCGGGTCGCTTAAATAATCTTCGTTTGTATAATTTAACCGGGGTGCCATTACGATGATTTGAAATGTCAAATACAATCGTGGCTATTGTAGATCTAATTGTTTAACGATTAAATGCAAAATCGCCATATAAAAATATTAAATTGGCAATATTTCGAAAACTTCAAATTTTAGGTATAGATAACTTTATACAAAGTTACCTTCTTTTTAAATGCTACATACTACAAAATAAGAAAAATGGGGGGTTTCCATTTGAAAAAATTGATTTTTGTCAATTTTCTCAATCTCATTTTAGATCTTTTTTTTCGAACACTCTGTATGATTAGTTATCCAAATACTATACAAAATCTATTAAAGCAAGTCTTTTTCAATAAGGAATCCACCCCAAAGTAAGTAATACGGGAATCCTTATAGGAACAATTGATAATTATATTAGGGCTTGCAATCGTCATTTTTGACATAAAAACCTAAATATGTCAAAAACGCTTAGGTATAGGACATAATACATAAAATCTGCCTAGAATCTTGCGTAGAATCTAAAAATGTATTAATATATAGGTTATCCAATTTGAAATAAGCAAGTTGGTATCTACTTCCGGTATAACCGGAAGTGCCACCATCTTGAAAATATTTTAGTCGAGTTGCCCCTATCAACATTAGTATACTGTCAAATTTTCAAAAGTTTCCTATGTGTAGTTTTCCATATACAGATCGCGTTCTTTCCCGGTGGGACACCCTGTATATATATATATATATATATATATATATATATATATATATATATATATATACATATATCAATCTACTAATAACAGAAATCATCGTACTAAAACACGTATAGAATTATAATTAAATCTATCTAGGACAAAACAGAAATCTCTCATATGATTCCTCTAGTAGGGTTACCTAATAAAATTACGATCGACCTCTGTATTATCTCAATTTAACATTAGGTTGATAATATTAAAGGGCACTGCAAAAGATTCAAGCATAGACAGACTGTTTCGGTTTTATTAAATACTCGTCAGTATTACATATCAATCGATTGCAATGAATGAATCAATGTGCCAACGATCATCAATCTGAATGGACAGTATCGGCCGTTCAGATTGCTATGAAGGCAATACAGACAAGAACATCTCAATTAAATCGATCAATCCTTCCTAACCACTATATCAATATACATCGTAGCTTCATGGGATTTCAACTTTGAATACAATATTTCTGGTCAAAACTTACGATACCGCATAAAATTTGTTACTCACGCTCATCAGTGCGGGATGCACTCTGATTGGGTGTGACATGGCGACCTCTGAGAAGTGGTTTCCATGCTAATGGGAGTCTGTGACTGTCATCTCTGGTGTTTAAACAATTTGGACGTTTTTCTATTTCTACAGCTTCACGGGAAATTCGGGATTTGAAAGATCGGACGGGAGCAATAGTTCTTGTATTGGGGAAATCGATAATGTGGCCTGTTTGGATGTGATGTTGGGAAAGGGCGTTGGCGATATCTGAGTGTCTTACCGAAAGTGAATGTTCTTTGGCACGGACCTGAATTCGTCGGTTCGTTTGTCCTATATAAGAACGAGGACAATTGGAACAGGGAATCTCATAAACACCGTGATTTTCGTTAGGAATTTTATCCTTGACGGATCTGACCAGATGGGAGAGTTTTTGTTGAGTAGTGAATATTGTTTTGATGTTTGTATTTTTGAGAGATCTTGCGATCTTATCTGTTACTCCTTTGATGTAAGGAAGAAATAATTTAGGTGTAGAATCTTGTTCAGTGGGATTGGAAGGTGGTAGAGGTGGGGTGATGTTTGTGTGTTTGCGTATGCTCTTGTTGATTTGATATGTGTTGTAACCATTCTGTAATAATATATGTTTTAGAGTATTGAGTTCTGATTCACGGTGTTCGTCGTCAGATAGTCGAATGGAACGGTAGATTAGGGTATTAACTACAGAGTTAAGTTGAGAAGGATGGTGATGAGACTGGGCGTTCAGATAACGGTTTGTATGGGTGGGTTTACGATAGACTGAATAGGAGAAGCCTTGGGATGGAAGTTTTTTGACCATGACATCGAGGAATGGCAGAGACCCATCGTTTTCCACTTCCAATGTGAATTGGATACTTGGATGTATGCCATTCAAATGATTCAAGAAGTGGAGAAACGAGTCTCCGCCATGGGGCCAGATCGCAAAGACATCGTCTACATAACGTAGCCAGCATGATGGTTTAAGGTCGAATGACGAGAGAGCTTGGGTTTCGAAATGTTCCATGAAAATGTTGGCTATGACGGGGGAGAGAGGGGATCCCATTGGGGCTCCTTTGATTTGTCTGAAGAAATTGCCTTGAAAGATGAAGTAAGTGTTAGCCATGCAGTGTTTGATCAGGGATAGGTTGTCTGGGGATATTTGATGTTTCGTGTCTAGGATGGAAAGTGTTTCTTCAATGGGGATATTTGTAAATAAGGAGACAATATCAAAACTAACAAGGAGATCAGTTGGGGTAATATCAATACTTTGATTTGATTTGATTTGATTTGGAGGAGTTCTATGAAGTGAAAAGAGTTTTTGACGTATGACTGGGTTTGTTCGGCAAGGGGTTGAAGGGTTTTGGCGAGATATTTCGCAAGAGGATGTGTTGGACAATTGTAAGCGCTGACAATGGGTCGAAGTGGAATATTAGGCTTGTGAACTTTGGGTAGACCATAAATTCGAGGGGTTCTTGAAGATTTTTCTCTTGGGATTCGAGACTTTTTTATTTCAGGTGGGATATTCGATTGGTTGATACGAGATCTTGTGGTTTTCTCCAGATATGTTGTCGGGTCATGAGTGATACGCTTATAGTCAGGGGTGTCAAAAAGATTGGACATTTTATCGAGGTAAGAAGAAGTGTTAAGAATGACAGTGGCATTGCCTTTATCGGCTGGGAGGACGACTATATTTTGGTCATTGTAAAGTTCTTTGAGAGATTGCCTCTCAGAAAAAGTGAGGTTGAGACGGGGTGGCCGACTTGTACGAAGAATTTTGGCGATGTCATGCCTGGCAGGTTCCGCTTGATCTGTTGGAAAATGGGAGATTGCTTCTTCTGTTTGGGAGATGATAGTTTCTATGGGGATGGATTTAGGTGTGATGGAATAGTTGAAACCTTTCGAGAGTGCTTTTGTTGCGATCTCGGAAATTGGGGTGTCAGAATAAATTATTTCTTCCTTACATCAAAGGAGTAACAGATAAGATCGCAAGATCTCTCAAAAATACAAACATCAAAACAATATTCACTACCCAACAAAAACTCTCCCATCTGGTCAGATCCGTCAAGGATAAAATTCCTAACGAAAATCACGGTGTTTATGAGATTCCCTGTTCCATTGTCCTCGTTCTTATATAGGACAAACGAACCGAGGAATTCAGGTCCGTGCCAAAGAACATTCACTTTCGGTAAGACACTCAGATATCGCCAACGCCCTTTCCCAACATCACATCCAAACAGGCCACATTATCGATTTCCCAATACAAGAACTATTTGCTCCCGTGCCGATCTTTCAAATCCCGAATTTTCCGGTGAAGCTGTAGAAATAGAAAAACGTCCAAATTGTATTGAACACAGAGATGACAGTCACAGGACTCCCATTAGCATGGAAACCACTTCTCAGAGGTCGCCATGTCGACACCCAATCAGAGTGCATCCCGCACTGATGAGCGTGAGTACCCGCCCCCCTCCCCTATAAATACGGCCACGCGACGATCGGCCCGTCAGTTGACTATGAAGAATAGGCAGGTTGAGACTTCAGAGTTGACAGGAAGCAATACGGTTAGTGGAGTAGGCAGGTTGAGACCACGCAATCGTATTGTTTCCGATTCCTCCTAATTCGATTCGTGGAGTAGGCAGAGTGAGGCCACGATTCTGAATTATTTCCCTTCTAATTCTCCTGAAGATGGCTTCGCAAAAGGAGCCGAAACGTCGAGATTATTCAAATCTTTTACGCGGTTCATTCCGTGAACCAAGTTTTTCAAATAAAAATATATATATATATATATATATATATATATATATATAAAAGGAAAGAATGTGCTTAATCGGGTATGCAGTCTTAGGCCTGAATAAAAGTGAAAACTCTTGTTTCTGTTCAAGCTTTCGAGTCTTTATTGGCTCTTTATCAGGAACTGTACAATGATTAACAAACAGATATAAACAACATTGCGTAAGGAGTCGAAACAATTATTACTTACGAAAGTGAAGTTGAATTCAACAGGTGAAAACATTAAAAAATTACGTAAAAGATCAAAATGGCATGGTAAAAACCAAAGGTGTCACAAAATAAAAACATCAGATGGTGTAAACTGTAAAATAACTAATATAACTGAAAAATGCGAGAAGGAAATGTCACAAAATTCATATAAACGAATTTTGTGACATTTCTTTCTCGCATTTTTCAGTTATATTAGTTATTTTACAGTTTACACCATCTGATGTTTTTATTTTGTGACACCATTGGTTTTTTACCATACCATTTTGATGTTTCACGCAATTTTTTAATGTTTCCACCTGTTGAATTCAACCTCACTTTCGTAAGTAATAATTGTTTCGACTCCTCAAGCAATGTTGTTTATATCTCTTTGTTAATCATTGTAGAGTTCCTGATGAAGAGCCAATAAAGACTCGAAAGCTTGAACAGAAACAAGAGTTTTCACTTTTATTCAGCCCTAAGACTGCATACCCGACTAAGCACATTCTTTCCTTAACTTAGACAGTTGTCTAACCTTGGCACATATATATATATATATATATATATATATATATATATATATACATGTGCCAAGGTTAGACGACTGTCTAAGTTTTTTTATATATGTATATATATATATATATATATATATATATATATATATATATATATATATATATATATATATATATATATATATATATATATATATATAGTCTGTTACAAATTTTGCTACTCAAATTAGGCACATAATTTATTGGGAAGTATTTTTGTTATTCATTAATAGTTTGTGTGGGGTATATTGAATGCAACAAATACTTTATTCGTTTTTTCCCAATGAGCTTGTCGATAAGACTTTCATTGTAACCGTTATTAGTGGCTAATAATTTAATTGTATAAACTTCAGTTTGAAAATTTGTTTCCGATAATGGAATAGTGAACAACCTATGTATGAACGAATGAAAAGCACTGAGTTTTATTTTAATATATTGGTTACTGCCGCTGTGAATTAAAGTATCTGTGAAGGTTGGTTTTCTATAAATGTTGATAGTAAGAGAATTCAAATTCCTAGGAATCTGAATTCAATCTCAGATATATATATATATATATATATATATATATTTATATATATATATAAATATATTAAATATGTATATATATATATATATATATATATATATTTATATTAATATATATATATATATATATATATATATATATATATATATATATATGTATTTATATATATAGGTATATATTTTTTTCTCTCGACATAGTCTATATTTTATTGTACTCAATAAAAACTTCTCACTCTGAGTAGATACAGCAAAAAGAAAGAATAAAAACATTTTATATACAAAATGATGCATTTACCGCGTCCTAGTCGCGTCTGCCTCATTTCCCGTCGTGGCAAAGAAACATGCCCGCCTTGCCCCATTCGACTAATAACGTCCTCAATGCGGCCCCCATTTCGCTTCTAAAATATGCATATATATCATAAAAATACGTTCCATTATTACGGCCGCGGCAGCCGGAATCAACGTTATCTAGAACTTTTCATTATTCCACCAGGAATTTATGTGCAATAACCTTCCTCACCTGGATGCTAAATTTAACAGGAATTCCAGCTCTAGGAAAGCAAACTTTTCCGCCGAATATACGGAGGCGGTCGTGTACGTACATACTTTAATAAACGCAAATTCACTAATTAGGAGAACTTTGGGCATGTGGATACTAATGAGCATAAGTATTTTCTATGCTTCAATATAATAGATGCATGAGGGAGAAGCTAATGTGAGAACTTTCAGCTATGTGTATAGAACATCTAAAAAAATCGAAACAGCTGTATGCAGATTTTGAGTCGGGGTGACTTGACAATTTCTATAATGCACCGTTCGATTGTGAATGCAGATTTTGCGTTGAATACGTATAACCAGCTTCCTTGGAGAGTTGTTTGATAATTTTTTTAATTATTAAAGAATTTTCCTTGTTCAGTTTATATAATGTATGAAATTGACCATGGTCGACAAGTATGTATTTCATGATTTGAATATTTGAATCGAAAATGCGAAATTAAGCTTATTAAGTCAAAGTTTGTTTTTCTGGCGATATCCGGATGTACTTCATCATTCTCGACGTTCAATCAGGACTTCATAGATACCCAAGAAGCTATAGTTCAGAAGCTATTTTAAAGAAAGAAGAAATTCAACTGCCCATTTGACCAAATTTATATGGGTATGAAAAAAGGTTCTTAAATTCTATGGACGAACCAAGCACACCAATTTATGTCCTTCTAGATGCTGGTAGATAGACATCCTCTGTATCTGAACCATCAGCACCCTCTCTATTATTTTAGTTATACCGATGTAGTAGGTTTCCTTTTATATCATCTTTGGAATAATTGAAGCATCGTGGCATATAGAAAAACAATATTGTTTTCTGACTTTCTAGTGCAACTCTTATATCCTAAAATATATAAAGTTCTTCAATACGAAAGCACATTTGTTATTTAAAAGATGCCATGCCTGATATAACGATACCAAAAATACCATGAAAAGTCTCATAATCCTTGTGTATTTTTTCCAAGTCAGGAAAAAAAATTTGTGACATAGAAAAATGGACCCCTTGGATGCCCCCGAGATGGGTTGGTTCCACAAGTGTGGTACCGTATTAAAAAAATCTACCTAATAGTGTGCATGCCATTAAGTGCAGTTTCTAGGATCCATGCGGAGTATATAAGTGACTTTTGTGGTTTTTCCGAACGAAAAGAACTCACTAAAGCTGAAAATGTTACGGATTTATGAAATAACATTATAAGAGTTATAGCTGAAATGAGATATTCTAGATGAATATGGTACCCTAATTTATTCACATTATTCTTGTATACCTACTTATTACAACAGAAATAAAAAATTGAAAAGAACCACCTATAAAATTGACAATTAATTGAAGATACAACCCTCGTATTATGCCAACAAAATCAAACTTAGAAAAATAACATCAGGGCCTTTATCCCCGAAAGGTTCATATGCAACGAAACTGCTTCTTTGCGAGTCATATGGACGTTGTATTGAGAGCAACACCAGACAAAAAGTGGACATTATTTTTTATGTAAATAAAATCTCCCCACTGAGAGTGGAACCAGGCACTTCTAGGGTGTGAGTCAACGGTAAACATACACTGCCACACAGGTCGTTGAAGAAATTGTTTAACCAATTTAATAAATTATTTTGGGCTGTCTTGCAGAGTGAAGTTTTTCGAATAAAGGCTCAATATTAGCATAATACACTCTCAGTTTTAGCTGCTTATTAAAATGGGTGCGATGAGCAAAGTTGGACCTAGGACCAAGATAATTTTTCGTTTCATGACTTTTTATGATGCTTGGCACCAAAAACTCAATTTGTTTTCCATATTGTTAATGGTATTGAATGTTTGACAAGTTTTTGTAACAATGGTAACGATGATTCTGTTCCTTTCCATACTGCTTAATTGTTAACCTCAACTGTTTGTGTCCCGATGAAGACTACAAAGAGGTAGTCGAAACGTTGACAGAAATAAATGAAGTATACGTAATTTAAATAAATGCCTTTATCCGTTCCAAACTCTAATCACCTTACTATATATATATATATATATATATATATATATATATATATATATATATATATATATATATATATATATATATATATATATATATATATATATATATATATATATATATATATATATATATATATATATATATATATATATATATATATATATATATATATATATATATATATATATATATATATATATATATATATATATATATATATATATATATATATATATATATATATATGAAGACTACAGGGGAAAAAGGATGAGGGTCACCATTTCAACGTTTTGAGTAAAACGCATTTTAAAATTCAAAACCTTGTATTTTCCTAATGTAAACTTTTTCGGAAATAACAAATTTTTAGGTAGTTAGCCTGTTTATTTTCTTTCGAAAAAATAACTTGTTACTGATTTTTTTTAAATATAAGTGTCCGAACAAAAAAATAAAATGAAGTTACGTACATAAAATCAGGGGGAAAAAGATGAGGGTCCACAAAAAAATATAACTTCAGTCGCATGGTAAATTTTCAAAGTAAAGTTGAGCTTCTAGACTACAAAAACGTTTTAATTCCTGCAAGTTCTGGTGCTTCTTAGTATTAATGGGAATCCTATCTTCATATTTCAAATCTGGAAGTTCAAATTGCCCTGAAGGTAGATCTGAAAATGCAGGGGCTGCATTGCCTCCATTTTTTGATTTATTTCCATGGCAATGGCTTCAATATGACCGTATTGTTGAGCTCTCTTGCGTTCGGATCGTTTTCTTTGGTAAAAAGACTCAGCCTTCTTAAGATGAAGTTGTTGATTCATATCTAGTGCAGATGAATTTGAAGCCTGCATGTATCACTACGCGGGTAACCAAAACTGATGTTGAATTTGTTGACAAAGATGGAGCGATATGATTCATATGAAATTGACTTCGTCGGATGTACTTCCTTAAACATCTGGAACATTTTTTTTATGTTCAACTCCTCTGGCTAGTAGATTTTTTTAGACTTATGAAGGCTATAGTGTGACTGTCTACCTTTAAATGACCGAATATGGCCACAGACCGCATCGGTTGTTTCTTTATCTAGCTTATTTGGCCGATTGGAATGTCGACCCCGACAATCTTCACCAACATGTCCATCTTTAACAAGCTTTTGTTGAATATTTTGTAGGTTCTTTGCTGATATTCCATGTAGTGAGAGCATTGCCTTGTAGCAAATAGGAATATCTTGGGTACCGTTTTCCCGCATCACTCTAACCTTAAAATAAATTATTTACTGCGAAGAAAGTAACGATAGTAAAATAATATGTCTTACCTTATATTTGTAGGAGAAAGAATGATATATTATATCTTCATCGTTAGCTTTTATTTGGCGACGTCTTTTAACTGGTTCGTGCGAAATGAGACCTGCTGCTCATTATGCGATTTCATTTCATTGAAGTTTCTTATAATCGCCAAACGTTCTTGAACACCAATAACATCGAAACATTTCAACCTTGAACACTGACAACTGCTACCGGTTTCATGTGTTCGCAATCTTAGTTTTTTCGAGGAATCAAAAACACGTCCGAGTTTTGGTCTTTTTTTAGTTAGGGACTGCACATCACAATCAGCCATCTTAAAAATTCCGTGGAAAAACACGTGTACCACAATACTCGCACGTAACCTAATTGGGCTTAAAACAAAATCGAACTAATTCACTTCGCTACTAAACATGTACTGAGCGTGCTGGCCGAAGGCCGAAGTTGACAGGCAAGCCTGTCTATAGTGGAAAGTTTTTGGACTCTCATCCGTTTTGCGTAAATCGATTGGACTGTCATCCTTTTTCCCCTGTGCGGTATAAATTAAAATGCATTTTTACACGGTACTCTCATCTGTTTTGCTCTTTATAGTGTGATAGACAGAAAGTAACGGCGGTTGGTCGTGATTTGCCGTGTTTATCTCAAATCTTAATTTTTTGGACCCTCATCCTTTTTCCCCTGTATTCTTCATATACATATATATATATATATATATATATATATATATATATATATATATATATATATATATATATATATATATATATATATTTTATCATGTATGTATGTGTAAGCTTATATATTTTGGCGTTGTTTACACGATAAAGAGCGCAATTTTGAAGCAATAGGGTTGACAGTTTGTAAGTAGGTAGTTTCGTATAATATCTTGGATGGGATTGGTTTTGGTTCGAATTGGTTTGGGGGTTGACCTCCCGGGGAAGAAAATAAATCTTGTATATACGATAAAGGTCGCAATTTTGGAGTAATAGGGTTGAAAGTTTGTAAGTAGGTATTTACGAAAGATATCTTGGTTCAAATTGGTTGGGGGGTTGACCCCCTGGGGGAAGAAATAAATCATGTTTACATGATAAAGAGTGTAATTTTGGAGCAACAGGATTGAAACTTTGTGAGTAGGTAGTTTTGTATGACATATTGGATGGGATTGGTTTTGGTGCGAATGGCTTAGGGGGTTAACCCCCAGGAGAAGAAACAAATCTTGTTTACCCGATAGAAGGCGCAATTCTCGGACCATAGGATTGAAACTTTGTATGTAGGTAGTTTCGTATGATACCTTGAATGTTATTCATTTCGATATAAATTGGTTGGGGGTTGATCCCCCGGAGGAAGAAATAAATATTGTTTACACGACAGAGGGCAAAATTTTTGTTTTTTGGATTTGGAACAAAAATCGTTATTGAAGGAATAGATTTTTTAAACTAGATACGATTTGAAAACATGCAGAGTTTTTTTTCTTTATTTAGCTGAGATCTTTTGTGTTCAAAGAAGCCACCGTAGAAAATCCAGATTCTAAAATGTAGGATGTTAAAAATGGTAATAGAATACGAAATGGCCTTGTTTGTAGTGCAGAGAACCCATTATTTACCTTTGCCCAAAATTCAAAGGAAGATTGCTAAATTGTATATATATAAATCATACACTTGACTACAGCCAAGGTTTGTTCCGCAATTGAGAGCCCTTCGGGGATATTATGAAATGGATCTCTAATCTACTCGTAAAATGTAATTTGTAAAGTTTAAAATAAAGGTCGCAGTTCAGGTTTAGAGTTGAAAAAACGCTGCATTATAGAATAGTTCAAAAAGATGCTTTTTAATTCCGCCTTAGTGAAGAATACCAATTTAGTAATTCATGCGACGAATGAAAACCACAAAAAATTACCATAAACCGAAAAAGAAAAAATGAAGGACACCCTACTGCGTAGCACTAGGAATGATAAAATCCCTCGGCGCATGTGCATGTCGTAAATATTTTTTGAGTGTACCTATTATATAAATTAAATAACAATGAGAGTCGATATTACGAATGAAATGAAAGAAAATTGCAATAAATGTATTAATAAGTCGATATTACGAATAAAATCCGTGAAAATTTAGCAAAAAAATTCATTGTTTGACTGTCGAATTTGAATATCCTATCCCGGCTCATTTTGCTGCAAATTATGAATCAAATTGATAAGATATCTCTATGGATGGAAAGCAGATACAGACGCAGAATCAGCTGAAGCTATCAACGTCGCTTGTTTATCGTGGCACACAGAGCACTTCGACGCATGTTTTGTAGGACTTCGTACATATCGACCTTGGTGCATGCGCATGTCGTAATGCCTATCTAAAAAACGCTATAATTTTTACCCCGAGGCGAAGCTAAAGGGGTTATAGTCTCACGACAAAAAGTTGGTAACTGGCCCGATTTTAAATTCCAACGGATATCGATAAAACACATATGATTTCATTAGGGAATTTGAATTCCCAATTTTTCCCAACGAAGAATAAAAAATTATAACGTTTTTTAGACAGGCATTACGATATGCGCATGCGCCAAGGTCGATATGTACGAAGTCCTACAAAACATGCGTCGAAGTGCTCTGTGTGCCACGGTAACCAAGCGACGTTGATAGCTTCAGCTGATTCTGCGTCTGTGTCTGCTTCCCATCCATAGAGATATCTTATCAATTTGATTCATAATTTGCAGCAAAATGAGCCGGGATAGGATATTCAAATTCGACAGTCAAACAATGAATTTTTTTGCTAAATTTTCACGGATTTTATTCGTAATATCGACTTATTAATACATTTATTGCAATTTTCCTTCATTTCATTCGTAATATCGACTCTCATTGTTATTTAATTTATATAATAGGTACACTCAAAAAATATTGACGACATGCACATGCGCCGAGGGGTTTTATCATTCCTAGTGCTACGCAGTAGGGTGTCCTTCATTTTTTATTCTTCGTTGGGAAAAAATTGGAAACAAAACTTCTCTTATGAAATCATATGTATTTTATCGATATCCGTTGGAATTTTTAAAATCGGACCAGATCCCAACTTTTTGTAGTGAGAATTTAGCTTCACCTCGGGGTAAAAACGCTATATTTTTTTATTCTTCGTTGGTAAAAATTGGGAATTCAAAATCCCTAATGAAATCATATGTGTTTTAACGATATCCGTTGGAATTTTTAAAATCGGGCCAGTTACCAACTTTTTGTCGTGAGACTATAACCCCTTTAGCTTCGCCTCGGGGTAAAAAATTCATCCACATTTCGCTGAAAAACAATGAATATTCTAATAAAATCCACGATCTCCAATTGTAAATTATTTCTATGTTAATTTTGTGATCAAATGTCATCAAACTCGCAAACACCTGTCATTATCTCAATTAAACAACTCAAATTTCCAGTTGAGTATGAAGAATGTTGCTTCTGAAACTCGCCTACTTCAGCAGAAACTATCAAGTATAACGTCCCATCCTTTCGTCAATTTTTTCTTGGAATTGTGTAAGAGCAGAGATGGACTCAACTTAGATGATCTAGCCAAGAAGGCAGGTCGGCTCTGGAAGGAAATGGATATAAGCGAGAAAATGCCATATTACAGACTTGCTCGAAAAGTGAAGAAGATCGCGAAATCCAAGAAAGGAAGAGATTATCAAAGGTAAACATTGACCAAAGGTCTGCGAGTATTGTATCACTTTTTGAAGCGTTTTTGATTGGATCAATTTCAATGATTCATCGAGTTGTGACGTAATGATCATAAAAAGATTTATGAGAAGACATTACTAAGGAATTCGGTGTGTTTGTGTGTTCTTAGTTGTTGTATTCGATCTTGAAATTCAGTGGTTGTCCTCTACTACACTCACCGATATAAAATTCGGGACAGCCCAAAATTTTGATGAAATTTAAAGTATGATAACTTGTTTCTCCATAGTCCGATTCAAATGTTTTTTTTTCCAAAATGTAGACAGATGTTTCGAGTTTGAAGCATGTTATTCAATTTTGAAAAAAAATGTACATGTAGAAATATAAAGGAAAATAGCTAAAGCATATTTTTCCCTGAAGTTCGTAACACACTGTAGAGTAATTCTGCAATCTAAACTCCAGTGTATATGCTTTTTCGCAAATTCTGATTCATTCTTAACATTTTGCTCTTCCATTTGTCTCGATATCGTTATCGGTTGAAGAGATATGAATTTTTTGAGAAAACATTACACATTTTGCAACAATGATAGTTTTGGATCCTTTTGGTTTCCATAGAAACTTACTCATACGTTAACTAGTGTCCAACATGATGCTGTTTTTTCACAATTGATTGGTAACCAATTTGTTTTTATGCATGACAGTGCCCATCCACATACTGCGTTGCAATAAATATTATGGACTAGCCCGCTCGTAGTCCCGGTATGAATCCGATAGAACATGTATGGGACATGTTAGGTAGACGAATCAAAAAACATCGAGAACAATTACTCACTCTCCAACAGCTCCGAGAAGCTCTGGAAGAAGAATGGAATAATATTCCACCAGAGGATATCCAAAGTCTAATTATAGGAATAAATCAACGTTTAGTAGCTGTTATAAGAGCTAGAGGAGGTGGCACGAGGTACTAACTTTTAACACATCTTCTTTCATGTTTCAATTTAATTTAACGATTTTTGATTTATGTGTGTAATGTTTTCTTAAAAAATTCATATCTCCTCCACCGATAAAGATATCGATAAGAATAAACAAACAAAATGTTAAGAAAAAATCCTACCATGCAGAAAAGCAGATATAGCGGAGTTTAAATTGCAGAATTACTCTATATGTCTCTCGAAACCTCGCCACGGCTCTTTCGACGCTAGATTTTGTTAAATCCATCATATTCGCCACTTCTCTGTAGGAATAACCAATATCATGAAGAGCAACACTGCTCTAGCTGAATCTTCGGATGACAAAGGCATCACCAATTGAAAAATAGCTACGGAATTTACAAGCCAAATGTTCCAAATATTCAAAATGCCCAATAAAACTAGTTAACGAATGCGGAGTAAGGTTCTATGGAAACCGAAAAAATCCAAAACAAACCATTATTGTTGCAAAATGTGTAATGTTTTCTTAAAATATTCATATCTCTTCAACTGAGAACGATATCGAGACGAATTGAAAAGCAGATTGTTGAGAATGAATCAGAATCTGCAGAAAAACATAAACACTGGGGTTTAAATTGCAGAATTATTCTACAGGGTATTACAATCTTCAGGGAAAAATATTCTTTAGCTATTTTCGTTTATATTTCTACATGTACATTTTTTTTCAAAATTGAATGAAATAACTCAAACTCGAAACATCTATCTACATTTTGAATAAAACAACATCTGAATCGGACTATGGAAGAAAAAGTTATCCATTAAATTTCATCAAAATTTTGGCTGTCCCGAATTTTAAGTCGGTGAGTAACAGGTAGCAACCTTAGTTTCGTTTAAGTATAAAGCTCAGTTTTTATATATTTCATTTGGACTAATATCAGAAGTCACGTCGTCCATTGTCAGACACTTAGTATGGTTGCAACCCCCTGTCAGACACCCTTAAATTATATTGAATTGTAATTAAACTTACGTTATATTATAAAGACTGAATTTTTCGTATGTTACTTAAGGAACAACCAAAAGATGTTTTCCTAGTGGTCAGACAGTTTCGATGATTCTTACACCTTGTCAGACACATCGAAGGTCTACCGTAGGTGCGAGGGCGAAGTATATACATGCAAGCGGGCGCGAGTGAAATAGTGAGTTCGGTCTATTGCGATCTGTCACTGCGCATCATATGTCGTTTTTTCTCATTTGTGTAGTTATTAAAAAGATCTGATTCAGTTTAAATAAATTGTTATCATGGAAGACGTATTAATTTGTGTTGTGTGTGGAAAAAGTGATATTGTTTTCTGAACAATCATTGAAGAAATGTCAAGCTGTTTTGAATGCTAGAAAAAAACATATCCTCAAATATAAAGACATTATTTTGCCTGATGAATATACAGACGATGGCTGTCACAGGGAATGCTACAAAGTATTCACAGGACTTCCGGACAGATATTTTATTTCAGTTCTGGACCTAATATTGAGAAAAAAAAATCAAACTCCGTAGCTGGAGACAATTTTTCTCCAACCACGTCATTGATACCTGAGTTGACCATAGACCCAACTGATTCACAGTCTTCAAAAGAATCATCAACATCACAATCAACTTCAATCTATCAATCAATAGACCTTCAACTTCTCCAGGAAGTTCTCATTTACAGTCTTTACCAACAGAATGTTCAACAATATCAGTATCAACTTTTATTTCTAAACCAATGGAACTACAACCTACAATTAAATTTAAAAAAAAACGTAATACTCCAAAATTTTATTGATTATTTCATCAGAATTTTGATTTATTTCTTTTCTGGCATGAAAATTTTCCTAAATTATCTATTTTCTGAATATTTAATTCTTAATGAAATACTGAGTAAATGAAACATGCGCAGTGACAGATCGAAATCGACCGAACGCACTATTTCACTCGCGCCCGCTTGCATGTATATACTTCGCTCTCGCACTTACAGTAGACCTTCAATGTGTCTGACAAGGTGTAAGAACCATCGAAACTGTCTGACCACTGAGAAAATATCTTTTGGTAGTTCATACGAAAACTTCATCCTTTATAATATAACGTAAGTTTAATTACAATTCAATATAATTTAAGGGTGTCTGACAGGGGGTTGCAACCATACTAAGTGTCTGACAATGGACGACGTGACTTCTGATATTAGTCCAAATGAAATATATAAAAACTAAGCTTTATACTTTAACGAAACTAAGGTGCAATTTTTTACAACTTTGCTACCTGTTACCATCCAAAGCCATCGTTTTCCAAATTTCATAATCGGGGATTGTTTTTACCTATATTAGGCAAATACTCAGACAAAGTTTCAGGTTTTATAAAATAACGAAGGTCTGATCGTCGCTGGCTCTTGGACTATTATATTTTACACAAAATAAAACTGTTTGTGATAGACTCCTGTCAGCTCTCATGCTGATAATTTCATATAACGCCATCTAGTAAAGACTTGTGATACTTATGTTGTTGCCGATGGATCATAACTGCTACCTTAATTTTGTGGGATGGCGCTATATTTTAGTTAGACCAAGAATACGGTTAATTTTTCATTTTTAGATAGGTAATATGTGCACATCGCAATGTTCTGAAAATCTTAGAAGAAAACATTTGATTTTAATGTACGTTAGTATCAAAATATATATTCCGAAAAACATAATTCAGTGGTTCTCCTCTGCTTTTATATTCATGGCGAAGTTATCCATATTCTACCGAGGCCAAGCATAAGAGGGAATAGATCCCACTTTTTTTCTTCTTTATGTATGAGTATATATTTTATTTCTCGAGAGTTGGTCATCTCTGTAGTCTCTTTTCAGCTGAAATAATGAAAATTTTTATGTGAATTGAGTAAATATTACGAATATTCTCTATTGGAGTTTCAATCGTTTTCTACCATCGCCCCCGTTTTATGTCGAAATTTCGTAATTTTTTGGTGGTTTTTAAGTGTTTTTCTGATTGGGTGATTTTTTATGATGATATTTCAAGACGATAATCTTCATTTTTCTCTTTATATAGGTATTGATAATATTTAAATGAATATTGAATATAGTTGCTACAATACACATGCGAAAAAAATGCGTGACAGAAAATAAATTGCTACGCGTTTTGCCTTTCGAATTTTAAAGAAATTTCAGTTTTTCCACAGAACATCGAATACAAGTCAATAAATAATGAAATAGTGTATTATATTATTTATATATATTTATAAAAATATTTATCTACCATCCTGAGTCAACAACACAGGAATTGCTGCATGTTTGCGGAAAAAAAACATATTAATATTTGTTATTTATTTTATTGAAGGGACAAAATGAAAAGAAAATGGGCAAGAGTTCATTCAAGAAAAACTCAAGCAGACAAGTGCGAGAAAACGACAGAAGAGAAACGTAAAATTAATTTTACTAAAGAAACCGAATCGCCAAGCGTAAGTAAGCAAGAGGAAAACGAGTCGAAAAGTGGAAATACCACCGAATGTAATTCCGTTGAGAAATATTGTTTGGACGTTTTGAGACGGAGATATTCGTACTCGAGTACTTATGAGAGCGACTGATCAAATTTTATTAATTTATTCCACAAAAAATGTATTGTTTAGATTTCCGTCGACTTGTGAGCATAAAAAATGACAAACATTGTTTTTGCTGTATCATTTTCATCAACTCGAGCGCGAAAATTGCACCTAATGCATTAATGTTCTTGGAACTAAGTTTCTTATTGCACCTAACATTCCAGATACTAAACTTGGCCGATGTGACCGATACGAAAGACTTGACAGACGAGAAATACTCGACAGACCAGAAACACTCGACAGACAAGAAACACTCGACAGACACGAAACAGTCGACAGACACGAAGTACTACACAGATACGAAACACACGAGACATACACGAAGCAGTTGACAGAAACGAAACACGCTACATATACGAAACACTCGACAGACAAGAAACACTCGACAGACACGAAACATTCGACAGACACGAAGTACTACACAGATACGAAACACACGAGACATACACGAAGCAGTTGACAGAAACGAAACACGCTACATATACGAAACACTCGACAGACACGAAACAGTCGACAGACACGAAGTACTACACAGATACGAAACACACGAGACATACACGAAGCAGTTGACAGAAACGAAACACGCTACATATACGAAACACTCGACAGACAAGAAACACTCGACATACACGAAGCAGTCGACAGACACGAAGTACTACACAGATACGAAACACAAGAGAAATACACGTTGCAGTTGACACACAGAAAATAATAATGAGCCTGATATCAATCACTGCCAATGATTGACCGCATATTCATTATCATAACGTATTTTTCATTAGGACAATGTCCAAAATTTATTGATAATAATGAATTTCTGTGATTGATCAATCAACGATATTGTTGTTATAATGAAATCTATGTCATTATGATAATGTAATTGAATCATTAATCTAATGAAAAAAGTCATCTATATAATGTTATTTACATCAGAGCAAATGTGGAAAAATACATCAAGATAGATGACTACATAGTGATCAAATACTATGTACCTTTAATCATCACGACCATTGTCATAATCTCTCTTTTTAATAAAGCTATGTTCATAGGCATAACATTAATGATTGAAAACATTAACCTATGTATGTAGTTCATCATAGCAATGCATGCGTTTATCACTTAATGTATTTCAGGTCATTCGTCAATGTCCGAGAGCATTGGGACAATGCTCAAGAATCATGGATTTGATGAATTTCTGGCTGCACCCACCGTCTCAACGTAAATATGCCAAATTTCCGCCTAATTCGCTATACGAGTGAATCTATCTAACGCTAACAGCCAAACGTGAAGTGTATTTGTGTATAAGGTAAATTTTTGTGGAAGCAGTTTCTTTAGAAGGTGGTAAGTACAGTTATACTGTATTTTTTGAATCTTGTTAGTTTCTTATAACATTTGAATAAAAGTTTACGAAAATATTTTTTGCCAGAATATCAATCTCAAAAAAATAAATAGTAGTTACACTGAACAGTGTTGAAAGAGACGAAAGAGACGAAAGCATGAAAACATGGCGTGTTTCGAGCAATTATAGTGAAAATATATAATATATTGTATTTTGAACAATTTTTATATTATTTCGCGAACTACTATGAATTTTGCTATAAGAAATAGATATGCTCAATAATGGAACTTGCTCATACATTGTTTTGCTAAATTCTCTCGTAAATTCAGTAAATTACTGAAAAAATTGTATTTACAAAAAAATCTACTATTTACTAAAATTTGACGGTCTACACTATTTCAACATCATCTTGAAAAATAATCATTTATTGCAGGTTGTGACCAATACTTGTAAGTGTGATCTGGATCTGAAGTAGAAATCGAAATATTCCAAGCACCTTCATATATATTCATAATTTACTTTTCCTCAATATAAATCAGTCGGACAACCATCTGTATAAAACACCAGAGCGCCCTCCACCAAAGATATTGGAAACCAACAATTCACCGCAGAGTCGAAAATGCAGAAACCCGTCGCTAGAATACATAACTTTCTGACATAGAATGTCTACTTTGCAACTGTGGCGTAGGTATGTTTTTTTTTTAAAATATTGAAGAATTTTCTTGTTCTTTTTATGTAATATATTTAAATTGTCCATGGTCAACTAGTATATTTTCATGATTTTAATTAATCTTGTATAATTTCATGTATTCTATAATTTATTCAATATAATATAGCTATAGTTGCAACTAACTATTAATACTTTACTTCTAGATTGATATGGACTCAACCAAGAAGAACGAAAATTGATAATTTTTTTTCTCATAAACTGTGAAAACGAAGTGCCAAAATCATTGCATTTCTGTCAATAGCAATGTCAAGACAAGGCGATTGAGTTTTTACTAGGCCCATTGGAAATCGGAAAATATCCGAGGAAAGTTAAATATCTGCTTGTGTAGATTGTATATTTCAGTGAAGGTGTTCAACCCCGTGATGCTAATGTTAGTAGTCAAAAAGAGCTTGATATTATTATTCTATTGTCAGATGGTTGTTTTGTCACAGGGTTGAAAGAGAACTTTTTTCATTTGTTATGAAATCAAATGACAGATTCAGAATAATTTGATACATATTTCGTGAACATCATATTTAAAGTTCATAACAATTAAACTTATTTCATTAAAAAGTAGAGTCCCAATGAAAAGAAAATCAGTTTTTCTAAAATCTGGAATTCACTTTTTCATTTCGACCATAATATTTTTTATTTCCAGATGGGCGAGATGAGGCAGCCACAACAAAGTTTGTAAATAAGATATTACTGGAAAAATGCATAACAAAAATTTTTTCACTTACACACTCATTTTATATCTTGCAAAAACATCCACAAGAAATTGAAGAATGGATATACTTTTGAATTCGAAGAAAACTTCAATTCTATCCTTTGTGCTCGCAATTGGTGAAGATATAACAAAATTCAAAAGAGAGTATACATACTTCGATGGAAATAGATATAAGTTTTTCAATGCTATAAGAGTGTTAATAGTTGTTCAAATATTATTTATGTTTCCAATTTAAAGTTTTCTCCAGAAGTATTATGTTTGGTCGTTTGTTGAATACTTTTTTTTAAACTCATCCAGGAATTGTATACAGTAAAACACATATCTTATGTCAATATTTGAAGATAAATTGTATTATTCCAATTCAATGAATCTTTTGTGTCTGTTTGTAGTTATCTTTTGGAACGAACTCGTTCGACAGTGCCATCATAATTGCTTGAAGCATCATTAGCAATAATATATAGGACATTTTTTCCCTATTTGCAATTATATACCTGTCACTATATATATATATATATATAATATATATATATATATATTATATATATTATATATATATATATATATATATATATATAAATATATATATATAGATATATATATAAAATATATATATATATAGTATAATATATATATTATATATATATATATATATATATATATATATATATATCTATATATATATATATAATATATATAAATATATATATATATATATATTATAATATATATATATATATATATATATATATATATATTATATATATATATATATATATATATAGTATATATAAGTCTAGTCTATTTTATTTATGAAAACAAAACACAGGTGCAACCTGTAGGCTCAGATCGATGTGTTTTTACATTATATTAACGTCTTCGAACATTGAACGATGTTCGAAAGTCATTGTGCGCATGGCTTAGAATATGTATCTGTGATTGAGTCAATGTCCTGAGTTCCTTAATTCAAATGACTGCAGTTGATCGGTTGATGTACAAAAAACATTAATATCATGCTGGATGTTGATTGACTGATACACAGTGGTCATTAGTAGAATGTACTTTGTTCTGAAATCCAGGTGATGAAATTAATGCCTCTCGGGGATTGATATAATCACTTGAACATCAAGCAATCAATAATAATACATTGATTCAATTAACTCGAGCATCGGTTGAAAATTGATGTCCGAATACATTATCACAATGGTTTTATTCATTATATTCACGTACGTTTTTCGTTCTGTGCAGAAACGAAACATTCGACAGACACAAAATATTCGACAGACACAAAACACTCAACAGACACGAAACATTCGACAGACACTAAACACTCCACAGATACTACTGATACGACATCGTTGCTAGGTGTGCGCGTCAGTTTTATTCGTACTGTTATTTTATTAATGAAGAATGAATTGTATCTATTTCCAGTTCATCAAACACTGTATAAACATATAATTATTGACAAACACTAACATTCTCCAGATGTTAATTCAAATCAGGGTGGTTGTGTTTACGAAGAGATAGAACACAGAATGAGTTATATATATTCATAGAATTGCCGCTACAAGTAGTTCAAAATTACAATTATTCAGTAAACAGTGAATTAACACAGTGAATTGCTGAGTGTTTATTAAATACGAATGTATAAATTCAGAGAATCTTCAAATATCAAATTCTTTCGGTATTATTACGTGGAACATCACGCGTTACAACACGCTTTTCATTCCTGTAAACACCTCATTGTTTTCAAACTTATCCAGCCCATTTGTCTAGTTCATCAACAAGTCATTCTCACCCTATTCTATCCACCTACTACCAGTTCACTTCGGTAATTAATCCAGCGTCGTCTTCACGGTTGAAATTGTGAGCTGGTTTTGGAATATATCCGACGCCGAGTAGAGAGGCTCAAGCTGATTCATTTTCTGGGGTAGGATAATTGTCGCAGGAATACGTCACGGAGACAATGGGGTGGAGATAGATATTAAATTCTAGGTGTTACATACATTAAAGCTTTTAGGACTCGGAAGTCGTTATTAACGTCAAGAATATTTGGAAGGGAAAGTTTTAGTTGAAATGGAAAATGTTAACTGAGTGTGCGTTTTCATCATATAGAATAGTCGTTCATATACAAAATTTAATTAGTGTTTCAAGTTATTTACAATGGACAGTGTGTTTTGTATTGCTGGTGCTGAGATTTCATATGGGGGCAGTTCGCCTGCCCCCTTATATACTCTTCTGTCTATTTACCCATTAAAAAATTTGTTTCCTTCAATAATTCATTCATATTACTGATTATGATTATTGAAAAGGTATTAGAATATTCATAGAAATCATAAACGGAATACCACTTCAAAATCACAAGTTATCTATAGTAAAAACTCATTCTAACTGCAGTATGAAATTCCCAAGAATTTTTCTGTAGCTTTTATTCACATTTTGACTTCCCTGAATTTAAATATGTCAGCCTAGTTGAAAGGATCATCTTTTTTATGCTTACATAACATTCGATCATTATTAGGCCAAACTTCCCATTCCCCTAGTGTATGGAGTGTAACGTGTGATAAGGAACGTATGATAAGGACAAGGAAATAAAATTTTTATACATATGCAGCACATAAACACAATTTTTTGATTCACGCATAAAAATGTCCGTAGTAGAAGGGAATCTCCCCAAGATATTTTAAGTGGAAGATGCTAAAGCTGTTAATGCGCTTGTGCCAGAAAAAAACTAGGCGGATAATTTTTCCCAATTTGCATTAGGAACTGTTGCAGAGCAATCAACTTTTCATTGCTTCTTATCTTTTTATGAACTATTAGTTCTTCACGTAACATTGAGAACTTTGTCCGAAGGGAAGTTGGAGAATATGACTCTGACAATTCTTGAAATTGAGTCATCAAAACGGTTTCGTCAACATGGTAGTGTTTCGTCATCCAGACCTCAGAATGGAGATATTCTATCTCGTAAATACGCCTAGTTTTTTCTGGCACAACCGCATCAACAGCTTTAGCAGCGTTCATTAAAATATCTTTGGGGAGATTGGTATTTCTTTCTATTTCAGACATTTTTATGCGTGAAACGCAAAATTATTTTTAAGTGCTATCTTCTTGACAAATAACTTACAATCATAGTTGCGGTCATAACTTTATGACTATTTCTTCAGGTAAATGCTAGTAACTACCTAATTTATTCTGAATTAGATTTTTCTCAAATTAAAAATATTAAAAAAAAAGAATAAAGCTTTCGGTCAAATTAAATCCTTCGGGCTGAAAGCCCTCGAGAAATACACCATTGACCTCAAGTTTTATTATCGTAAGTAATTGCACAAGTGCATCAAAATTACCGATAATTTTGCATGACAGCGTGTTGTCAAAAAACTGCATGAGTTCATTTTCATTTTTGGAGAAAGAGCCCGACACCGAAGGTGGAGGGCTCTTTCTCCAAAATATGAAAATGACCGAATGCAGTTTTTTAAAGACAACACGCTGGAATGCGAAATTATCCGGTTATTTTGATGCACGAGTGTAATTTTGGGGAATATTTCCCGAATAAACTTTCAACTTGTCAAGCTGACGTTAGTAATTCATAAATTCTCAGATTGTCATCAATAACCGTAATATGAACTATGCTACTATGCAATTATCGGTCTACAGTGCAATTATCGCAGGGCTCTTTCGCTTTCTACAATGCAATTATCGTAAGTAATTGCACAAGTGCATCAAAATTACCGATAATTTTGCATGACAGCGTGTTGTCAAAAAACTGCATGAGTTCATTTTCATTTTTGGAGAAAGAGCCCGACACCTAAGGTGGAGGGGAGGGCTCTTTCTCCGAAATATGAAAATGACCGAATGCAGTTTTTTAAAGACAACACGCTGGAATGCGAAATTATCCGGTTATTTTGATGCACGAGTGCAATTTTGGGGAATATTTCCCGAATAAACTTTCAACTAGTCAAAATGACTTTAATAATTCATAAATTCTCAGCTTGTCATCAATAACCGTAATATGAACTATGCTACTATGCAATTATCGGTCTACAATGCAATTATCGCAGGGCTCTTTCGCTTTCTACAATGCAATTATCGCTGTAATTTTCGATAATTGCATTCCATTTACAAGGGATTTTTGACAGGAGGGAAATATTCGCTGTAATTTTCGATAATTGCATTCCATTTACAAGGGATTTTTGACAGGAGGGAAATATTCCTCATAATAACCTTGATACCTTAATACCTATGAAATTAAGTTAAGGTTCAAGCCAATCTCATATGTCGTGGTGAAACCCTTATCACTATGTTCTACTGATTTGACTATTAACTACTAATCACATGGAAAATTACTAAGAAGAACAATCTCCTTGACAGTAGAGCCTGTTTATTAATTTCCAATTGGAGCCTTTGTTCGTTGATTATTGCAGCACTTTCCATATCATTTTGTAAACTCTATTTCATGACAAGCGATAACAAGAGGTTCTAAATTCAGAATCAAGAGAACTATTTTTTAGAGGTCTATAAGAATGAACTGATGACGAAAAAAGAGGTCATGTCAAGCATAAACTCACACATTAATGGATCTTTCAGTCAATACGCAGCTTTTAAAACCTTGACTACTGTATGATATGAAATGATCGATATTAAATGCAAATCTTCCAAAGAAGGAGTGGTCATTTGGCGAATCATAGATAAAATCAGTTCTGAGTGTTCAGAGCGAGGAGGATATAACCGTTTAACATCAGATTAGCGGTTTGGCCATTCGAGTGTTCTTGAATATCCCCTGTGAAAGCCGAACATCCATTTTATACCCGTTTTATTTGGATTCGGAGCTATTAAACGGATCTCCGGACGTTTTACGGCCATTGTAATTATGACATATCTACCTTTCCGATTTTGAACGTAGCTCGCAATTTCATTCGAGAATGGGACGGGATCAACCGTTACCGGAGAAATTATGATATGGAATGCACATGAATCTGGATTTCGGGGTAATGTTAGTCGAAATGTGACTAATAATTGGAGTGGATTTTATAATTATAAAATGTTTTCAAAACAATATCAATTTTATGGTCGGAGAAGAATTAAACAATTTTGGATTTTATGTTAATTATTGTGATATTATTTATCATCCTACTTTTCTAGGATCCAAAACTATTAGTCCGAGAGCCAGGTAAAAATTTGGCCAATTATTACTTCTCGGATGATAGATAATTGGTGAGACGCATCAGGGAAAAGTATTATTGAGCCTCTTGAATATATGAGTGATATAGAAGCAACACAATTTGCAAATAAGAAACATGTGCGTCTCGGGACGCTCGACAGAAGTGATAACTTATATTAATCCAAGTTGAAATAATTAATATTGAAATGTGGGGCCAGGAGCTGCAACGAGATTGTAATAAATGAATGAAAAAAGCCTGATGTCACCTCTGGGATGCGAACCCAGTAATACGATACCAGTGTTCAGTACTCAGACCACTCTACTGTCAAAACAACGTAGAACAAAGACGTAAGAGTATATATAACGAGAGTGTAACGTATCGCCACGCCGAAAGTAAGATCGTAGCGCCGGAATGGCTAATATCGGTACCAGAGCATGGGAGATTAGCTGTTTGTTTACATTGATTGGTAATGGTATTTACGCTCATTTCGTTTTGAAGTTTAGCTTCATAATTTGTGTTTTTTTGGATTTCGTATTTTCTAGTGGTTCATTGTGTTTCGATTGAGGCAGAGCCGGCCTAAGGCGAAAATTGCAAGTGTGCTAGACTCAAATTTTATGCCCCTGCATGGTATGGAATTTTTTGAAATTTAAGGTCCAGAAACACAGTTTTTGTGCACTTGCGCCTTGTAGTACATTAAATTTATGTATGACAATTTGATTCATCATTGATTGACTTGATATGTTCAGTACTCTTAGTTGTACTATAACCACTATTATATCAAATAAACTAATGAAAGTTTAACTCTAGGTAACGTTGCAATGATTTTTATGCTTATAATGCAATGACTAGCTAATGCGGGAATCACCGTCCACCGGACCTAAGATAAATTTCCATATGTCATGGGTAAAAGAAAATAAAGCAACAGAACATAGTGAACCAATGATAACAGTGTTTATTAATGGCGCAACACAAGAAAAAATTATTAACTATTAGGAGAGTACATAGTCTCTTTCATTATACATTTTATACATTATTGCTTTCATTTCGGAGAATGAATTTACTATCTTAATTTCAGAAGCCAATTGGCTAGAAAAGCAAAGCCAGGGAGGGGTGAGGCAGGAAGATGAGCCACAACATTTTCCGCGTCCCGCCACGAGATGACTGTTCTACTGACCTTGGTCATCAGACTTACTGTATTTCAGAACTCATTGTGGTAGCCGGGTAGATCTTCGGTTTTACCTTGAATTTTAACTGTAATAGTTTTAAGACAAAATTCCTTCTATAGTCGGCGGCAAATCATTGGAAGCTTGGAATTTTTAGCTGTGTGAAGGGTGTAGAGGGGAGTGTACAGCTGTTTAGAGTTCAAGCTTCCAATGATACGCCGGCGACTATAGTTCAAATATTTCTGCCCAATATTTAAATCAGTTTCTAAAGTTTTCAAATTTATTTTTTTTTACAAAAATTGGTCAATTTAATGCCCCTCCAAAAGCCTTGAGTGTGCGGCTGCATACTTCGCACACCACTTAGGCCGGCCCTGGATTGAGGACAATATTATCTCTGTTCAACAGTAGATAACCTACCTACATCAAGTTGAAATTGACACTGAGTTTTTATCATTGAACATGAAAATCAATAATAAAATAAAGTAGAGGACGAATAAATTAATTGGTTGAAGGAACTATGTATACCTGTATGATAAAACACCTGTATGATAAAACACCTATTTATTTAAAAAATAAAAAAATTTCAAAAGTTTCAAGAAAACATCTCTGACATGTCTACTTTCATTACAAACTGAAGAATGTTTAATGGACAAAACTAAGTACTTATTATATTTTTTGAATTTTTCTGACATATAACAGCTATCCTAAAAGTACGGTGGACTTCTGAGAGTCTGGTTTTTTTGATAGAAACGCTGTTTTCCTGATTATAAAATTGAATATTTTAGTTTTTACCTAGCTATAGAGTCAAGATTTATTTCATATTCTTGATGTTATGATAAACTGTTATTTTGGTTGTGCAATTAAACATCATTTGTTATTATTATTTTAATAGTATCTTAATAGTATATTATTTTAATAGTATACAATAATCTAGAATCTCTGGATGATGGCCGAGGTTCGGATTCCGATAAAAGTGGAAGATTTTTCGTTGGAATAGCATTGGACTTCAAAAACTCTACGTTTTCGGTTAGCTGCAAATTGCACATCATTAGTTGGTATAATTCTATATGGAAAAATCCACAAACTTACTGCAGGGAAAATAATTATTCTCAGTAAACTGTAAAGAACAACTCTCTTATGTTCAGACATTTTTTTTCAATCTTCAAGTTATGAATCCACACCTTTCTTCTGTCCATCATTTCCTTGTTTCCCAACTTTGTTTGGAATGCAACTTTGAATTGCCCAGCTTTCGGAGAGCTATATTCGGTTTTTTTTTTGCCCAAGATGAACAATAGAATACACAACAATAGTGATTCATCTCTTCTGAACGTTTGTAAACGATCCAAAATACAATTAAAACTCAACAACTTCTCATATAAAATACACGTTAACAGATGTAAACAAAGCAATCTATCTCCCATGCTCTAGTAATATTCGACACCGGTAGGGGGCGTATCGCTCATTATGTTTTCCCAATATAATGGAATATAAACCTACTGTACGTAGTCATTATTTTGAGGAACAAATTTGTAATGCTTTATTTTTTCATTATGCCATATCTGATTCCTGTCGTAGTCTGTTCTTTTATGCATACCTATAACTAATACAAAATAATTTTTCATAAGTTATATGCATAAAAGAACAGGCTTCATTGTGAATCGCCTGCGTAGTAACTCTCGAACAACGGGAACGCCGTCCAGTACGGAATCAGAAAGAGAAGGGATGAGAGAACGGAAAGAAAGAGGGAGAAAGAGAAAGATATTATACGCTACTCCCTTGTGTGAGTTACATTCTTACGGTTTTATCGTTACGGTTTTAGTCTCACATTATTTTCAGTTTGGTCGCGCAGCGAAATCCCTATCTCCTCCAGCCTGCCGTAAGGAATTTCGTTCCAATAAATAAGAGTATGTCAACGCACATGCCTACAACGCAGAGTCTCAGTTTTTTGCCTAGCATTCATTCATTCTTTCCGACTCAAGAGCTGTAACGTTATAGCTTGCGCACCAACGTTAGTTGTGCGCAAGCTGGTTATTCCACTGGAGAGGCAAGCCACTGCCTATATAACCCGAGCACCGAGAATGCAGAAGGCAGTTTTCGGGAGATACTGACTCCTTGGAACTCTCTCCTAGACTGGGTATTGACCAGTCTAATTCCCGTCCGTCGGCAAGTATTGATTGCCGACAAATTCCTGAGACTGGGTATTGACCAGCCTCTTCCCGTTCCGTCCGACAAGTACTGATTGTCGGAAATCCTCGTAGGTTGGGCATTGACCAATCTATTCCCGTTCCGTCCTACAAGTATTGATTGTCGGTGAGTTCCCATAGACCGGGAGCTGACTAGCTCTCAGTGGCCAACGAGGTTGACCAGCTGGCGGCGACGAAACCGACCCAGGAGACCTATCCTCGGCAGGTGCGTTTTAGTGCTCGCTTTGACATGATGCGAGTTCAATGCTAAGACGGTTTGAAAGTCGTATTCTTCACCCTTCGAAACACACCTTCGTAATTAGATGCGAATCCGCTTTTAAAAGTTCGAATGACAACCTGGCAACGGCGTTGCTGTATCAAAACTCTATGTTTTGTGTCAAATCTTCGTAATGAAGAAGAAATACGAGGGTCGTTCAATAACTCCTTAGAAAAAAGATAGGAAAACACTGTTTTTTAGGGTAAATTTTTTTTATTTCTCAACATAGTCTCCTTTCAGCTCTACACACTTTTCCAAAGGTTTTTCCAAAATTTTTATGCCGTCCAAAAAATAGGATTTCGGAAGTTCTGCAAAATACTCATTCGTTTGAGCAATGATGTCCTCGTTGGAAGTGAACCGTCGTCCGCCAAGCCATTTCTTCAGATTGGGAAACAGGAAATAGTCACTTGGGGCCAGATCTGGTGAATAAGCAGGATGCTGCAACAATTTCATCTTCAATTCCACAATTTTGGCCATGGAAACAGCACAGGTGTGCACACGCGCATAGTCCTGATGCAAGAGGATTTTTTTCTTCTTCAAATGCGGACGTTTCTCTTCGATTTCCTCGCTCAACCGTTGCAATAACGACGCGTAATACGGCCCTGTTATCGTTTTTCCTTTTTCCAAGTAGTCGATGAAAATGATGCCCTGCGTATCCCAAAAGACTGTGGCCATCACCTTGCCGGCCGATGCCACTGTTTTCGCCTTCTTTGGAGCCCGTTCACCCTTGAAAATCCACTGTGATGACTGTCTCTTCGTTTCTGGAGTGTAGTAGTGGATCCAGGTTTCGTCCACAGTTACATATCTACGAAAGAATTCGGCAGGATTGCGACGGAAGAGCGCCAACATGACCTCAGAGTCGACCACACGATTGCGCTTATTCTCCTCTGAGAGCAAACGCGGCACCCATCTTGCCGAAATTTTTTTCACAGACAATTTTTCATGCAAAATTGAAGCGACTGTACCTTGTGATATGCCTGTGGCCTCAACTAATTCGCGCACTTTAATTCGTCGATCGCTCAAAATCAGGTCGTGGATTTTATTGATGATTTCAGGAGTAGACACCTCCACTGGGCGTCCCGGACGATGTTCATCTTTTGTGGATGAACGGCCACGTTTAAATTCATTCACCCAATTGTAGACTGTCGCAAACACAGGTGCAGATGTGCCATGAACTGCATCCAACTCGGCTTTGATTTCTTTCGGCGTTAAGCCTTTCAAATGGAAATGTTTGATGACAGCCCGGAACTCGCTTTTCTCCATTGTTATGTATAAACAAATGTTGTTGACTTTAATCGACGATAGAAATTGACCTACGTCATGAATCGAGCTGAAATTTTGAAAGCTTTCCTATCGATAGTGCTGCTAACGGAAAAAAAATATTTACCGATACTACGAGCGCCATCTCTTGGATTTTCTAAGGACTTATTGAACGACCCTCGTAGTAAGGTTATTTTACTTATGTTTATTCATGGTTTATTATTGATATAGGCATCAATTTTTTTAGAATGACTGAAACTCAAGCAAATAAAAAGACACATTTTATAAATTCACAAGAAAATCTCCTTATAGAATATTTAAAAAACACCCCAAACTGGTGGCAGGCAAATACGACCACAGTTACACTTATAAAAATTATGTTGCTGAGTGGAAAGAGTTAGCAAATATTTTAAATGCAGTTCCTGGGGGTTCGAGTAAAAACTGGAAATCGTGGAGAAAGGTAAGTTCATTAACGAGAAGTATATAACACATGTTAACATTATCATTTTATAGACATGGCAAGATAAGAAGAGCAGGACAAAAAAGAAAATAAGTATCGCCAAAATAGATGCAAATAAAACTGGTGGAGGGCCAAGTTTTACTCCTACAATGACGGAGACGGAAGAAAAATGGTATGAACTTATTAAACCAGTTGCTATAGAAGGTGATAGTACTGTCCAAGAATCATGTGTGGAGGAAATAATTTTTGAGGATGATATCTATGATGAGAACGTGTTAGAGGTAATTTATGAAGAACCAGATAAAGAAAATATAATACCAATAATTTTACAAGAATCGGTAGCAAGTACAAGTAAAGATAAATCTATGGCTTCAGGAACACCCCAGGAACAAAAAATTCCTAAAAAAATGACAAAAGCTGGTGAAATTGCCAATGCAGTAAATCACTTTGAAACAATTACTGTAGAGGAAATTGATGTCAGAAAGGCCTATTATAAAGAAAAGCTTGAAAAATTGGATGAAATAATTGGGCTGAAGGAGAGGAAATGTAAGGCAATAGAAAGGTTGGCCGAGGCAGTAGAGAGACTGTCTCAGTGATTTTTATGTGGGAGATGTCTTGTCTTAAAGATGTTTTATTACAATTCTTCAGAAAGTTTTCTCATTTTTTAGTCCTCGGAATCACGTCAAACGGATTCGCAAATCCAAGAATGCAAAGATCCAGCACATCCTCGTGCTTTGCTCCATCCTCGACAGAAGAATGTCTACCTGCGCACTGTAAGTACGGTCGACGCAGCCAAAGGAGACCGGAGCAGAAGCTAATGCGCGCTGGGCCATAATATATAAATGTTTGATTTATGTCATTAGTTTACTGTTAATAAATTTGTTCATAGCCCAAAGATACCTTCTTTATAATTCCGGAGAAACCGAAACGAAAAGTCCGTTACAGAGCTTAGGTCAGTTAGTATATTAACTTTATTTATTTTAGGAAGAATTTGTTTTCGAAACGGACCCAGAAAGACGTTCAATTCTAATTCAAAGTAATGTTTATGTAACTGTCTTTTCTCTTCCAATTTGAAGACATTTCTCGTTTGAAAGAACCGCAATTTAATCTGTTTTTCTTGTTATCGCGCTGTACAACGTAACAGGTGTCCTATGGGCGATCTAATAAATTTTCGAAAGTGTCCTAACACGTAGAAAAGGCAGAATGTTCGTTAAGAGAACGGAAACGGTGAAAAAGAAGCGCATGTCGTATACGTCGGCTCCGGCGAGATAACAATATTTCGTTGGGCAGAAGAAAGAAAATCCTTCGGCATCCAATTTAAAGGGACATTTTGTGAGAATCTCGCCGTTTCAATATCTATTACTGTCGCTCATACCCTACGGAATCAAATTTGGCGAACACAAAGGGCCGAGCATGTTCGGGAATGCGCCAGAAATTCGGATTTCCTAAAATTCCGGATCGCGCAAGATCTATCGAGTGCTTGTATGCGGGAATTAATCAAATCTAATGAGACGTGGAATTGGTCAAATGATTTATTCCATGAATTGGTACGAGGCAATTTCCTAGATCCTTTATAGGTATTTTGGAATATCGGACGACGAAGAGTACTCATTTCGAGGATGGACCGTAATATTCCGTATATAGTACGAGGGTCACCCGAAAAGTACTACATCCGAAATTAGTCCTAATAAAACGTTGGTTTGATCTTCGAAGATGCTACATTATTTTTTAATAGTTTGAGATATAAATAGTGGAGCACCTAGTAAAGTTTTCAACATAAAACAAGAAAAACGGTGTCATGGGAGACCAGGTAGGAACGAAGTTCCTTCGGATAATATAGAAGGACCACAATTCGCGAAAACGAAACATGTGCGTGTCGGGGCGCACGACAGAAGTGATAACTTATACTAATCCAAGTTGAAGTAATTAATATTAAATGTGGGGCTAAGAACTAAGAAAAATTAAAGAAGCCAGGAGTAACTCTGGGATTCGAACCCAGGAATACGGCACACCAGGGCTCAGTACTTAGAACACTCGGTCGTCAACGCAATATAATAAACGCAAAATAAATAACAACTTTACTTTTTAATCAAATTACACAAACCAGGCTATCCAATCAGACCCGTAGTGTCATTCACTACAGCACCTTCAGTGTTTTTGTCGCAGTTTCTAATAGAAATAATTCAAAATTATTGTAAATTTCAGCCTAAATTCTCTATCAAAAACTCTTACGATTTAGTCAATAAAATTGAAAATATTCAATTGCCACTTAATTCTAAATTTATGTCCTGGGATGTAGTTAATCTTTTTCCAAGTATACCACCCAAGGTACCTTTAACCCTAATAGAAAAGTTACTTAATAGCAATCTTGTTAATCCTCTCATAAAATCAGATATATTGTCACTTTTGGAATTATGCCTGGAACAGAATTATTTTAGTTTCAATGATAAGATTTACAGCAGTACTGAAGGCTTAATTATGGGAAATCCGCTTAGCCCTTTGTTGGCTGAAGTATTCATGGATAATTTGGAACAGTTAATTCATAATCATCCTGTTAGTCGACAATTCGTTTATTGGTTTAGATATGTGGATGATATTATTTGTTGTTTCACTGGTACTCTTAGACAACTAGACTGCTTTCAAACATTCATTAATACTTTACACCCTAATATAAAATTCACTTTAGAGATGGAAAAAGATAACTCGATTAACTATTTGGATTTGAAAATAACAAAAGTAGATAACAAACATAATTTTTCAATTTTTCGCAAACCATCGCACACTGATAGCGTCATACATAGTACTTACCTACATCCTTTCCAACACAAAATGGCAGCTTTCAATAGTATGGTACATCGTTTAGTAAATATTCCACTTTCAAATGCCAATTTTAACATCGAGAAAAATATAATTAAACAAATTCCGTTAATAATAATTATGATCCCATAATAATAGACAATATGATAGATAAAAAGTTTTTCAAAAATGCGATTAACCAGGTATACCCCCTTACTAAAAATGATATCAAATACAACAGCCTCACTTTCATCGGAAATTCAAGTAAAAAACTTAAATCTCTCTTATCTAAGCACAACATTAACATTGCTTATCGTACCGGTAATAATTTAGGAAATCATATAAAAAATAATAAATCCAAAGTTCATAAAGATAATAAATCGGGAGTTTATAAAATTAATTGTGGCGATTGTGATAAGTTTTACATTGGTAGAACTTTCAGAAGTTTTCAAACTAGAATTTCAGAGCACAAACGTAGCTTTGTTAATCAGAAGTCGGATTCACATTATGCAAACCATTTAATCCAAGAAAATCACACATTCAATTTCGATTTTAAAATATTAAATACTGAAAGTAAAGGAATTAAACTTAATTTTTTAGAATCATTACAGATAAATAAATACAAGCATTCCGGTCTCCTATTGAATAGCCAAATCGATCATACTTCAAGCCCCCTTCTTAATCTTTTCAAAATTACCGAACTACCTGACTAGCAGTTCAGAATTCGTTTTTCCTTTTCTAATAATTATTTGTAACCATCTCTGTATTTACCCCTTCTACATAATTTGTCATTTCTTGTTTTCGATATAACAGAAAATCATAGTTAGTTTGCCATTAGCATCTGAAGAAGGTGAAGTTACCCCGAAACGTGCGTCATGCGTTATTTCTTATAATAAAATTCTATATTGTTATTTTTAACCATTGTTTTAATATATAAAGAATAGACGCAAGAGTGTATATAACGAGAGGATAACGTATCGCCACGCTATATAATTGAATTTAAACCTACAATACGTAGTTATTATTTTATGGAACAAATTTGGAAAGCTTTATCTTTTCATTTTCATAATGCCATATCTGATTCCTGTCATAATCTGTTCTTTTATGTATATAACTTATACAAAATTATTTCGATCTTGCACATCTGACGAGTTGCTTGTACATGAATTCATGAGTACATACTGTGCATGGGCGATTGACGTGGCGGAGTGGGATCAGAAAGAGAAGGTTTGAGAGAACGGAAAGAAAGAGGGAGAAAGAGGAAGGTATATATTTTCACTTGTGTTAACTAAAAGCGTCACTTTCGTTAGTCAGCGTGTATAAAATAGCAGACCCAATGAAATTAGTTAACAACTTTTCAGAATAATTAAAAGAAAAAATATTTAAAACTAATTAAATGACAAAAAAATTAACGAATGACAAAAAAACATTTTTTGAAAATTTTTATGAAAATAAGCATGAATAAATTATCATCATCATCACTATTTTCAATACCTTTAAACGCATACCTAGCAACGCTATTGTATTTTGGCAGTCGTGTGTTTAGTTTCGTTGGGTAGTGTACTTCTAAGATGAGTCTCGTTTATTGAACTTCATATACGGTACTTTTCGTTAATACTTTTTCTTCAACAAGATTCTCTTTAAAAATATGATCCTGAACGGTTTTGCACATGATAACGATATTTTCATGGAATTATCATATTTCGAAATAAATTTTTTTTACAATAACAACTAAGAAGCGGACACTAGTATACCTACACCTTTCGAATCATTCATATTGAGTGACTTTCTCTGAAAATTCCAAGTCTTCAAAAAGCTTTTAATTATACTTATTACTAATATAATGAGTATACAAAATACTGCAATTGTTTAGGAGACGAAAGTTCATTTGAGTTCTGTATAAAACCCATATAATATTTTGTATTATTAATATAACATAAGGAAATTAATCGTCTTATCTTCATCAAATCGGTAGGTACTTAATCGTTTTGTAAACAAAAAAGCTGTTACTTACACGGGCTCCTCTATCGACTTATGTCGACACCTTAAGTTACCACGGAGGCGACTTACAGTAAAATTAATAACCGCCTCCGCCTTCCGACAGCTAACAGCAAACGACATTTTAATAGGTATCCTGGCAGCAGGTCAAATGTAGTTCGAAAGCCATTAAAGCACAGAAACACGGGTCATGGGGCAAACGGCGATCACTTTACTACGTTATTTTCCAGCAGAAGTTCCTAAACAGTGTCATCCGTACACTTTGAAAGCTTTTAATGAAAGTAACAATGGCTCAACAAGTAATTTCGGAAATCCAAGATATACTGAACGAGTAGGTATACTTACCTAAAAGTTTCGTTATTGTTCTGAAGATATAAAATTTAACACAATGAACTATGAAAATGGTAAGATTGAACACATTTATCGTTGAATCATTCCATATCATCAAAATTTGGAGTATGTGTATTTGCCAGATTGGATTTATGTATACCTACCAGTTTAAGTCGAAATAATATAACGAATGAAATACGCCAGGTGCCGATTTCATACCGAATGGTATTCTCAAAAACGTTCATATATAACAAGGTTCAAATGAGTTGTTAGACGTTCAATTGAACAAGAAAGATAATATCTTAATCCTAATCACGTAATGCGCTAATCAATAAATAAGTTTTTGAATATTTTATTTTCTTAGAATTTCAATGAAACTTATCATAATTTCACAAGAAAAAATTGGCGCCTTCGCCAATTAAATGTTCTGAAGCTGAAATGGAAGTAAGATATAAAAAATTCTACTGAATTCATTATTTACTACTCGCTAAAAGATTTATGTAATTTTTCTTAAACAATTGACAATTGAATCAAATAATGTGATTTTATTTTTATAATGAAATTGAATCATATTGTTATAAAATTGAATATTAGGCCAACAATTTATAATGATAAAAATAATAATATATATATTTAGCCATCAAATGTTACATGTCACTTGAATAATCAAAGATATTCATACATACTTGATGATCCAATGATTTTCTAATGGTGATTTCGAATCATTGAATCCAATTTACGACATTCTTTCATTAAATATGAAGAGCATTTGAGATATCACGATAGCACCTCACTTGATAGTTTCGACTTTGTTGAAATCGATATATTTGCTCACATTTTCATTGGCATCAAAAACTATGGAACTCTGAATTGATTTACTTCATTCCAATTTCAGCTGCGATTTTTAGATATATTTTTATACAAAAACTGTAGATGAGGCAAAAACAGGCAATTAAAACACATGATTTGAAGGCAAATCAATTAACTGTCACATTTTGATATTCCCTCGCTATTCATCCGTTCACAAGATGCTCAATAAAATCATAAATGCCGTTTAAGTCCCTTATGTACGCCCACTTAAATTGCAAATAAGGCGAGAGATGTCACCCCGCTCTATCAGAAGTGGGATCTAGAACGCTTGCAGATTAATTACCGAACGACTATCGATAAACATTTAAACGCCGAAAATTACTTGGGCCGTTAGAGTTTAATACCTACTTGATGCTACTGAAACTGAAATTGATCGATTACACTTGTATCCAGTTCTGACTTCAGAAATGGTCGTCTAATCTTCGTTAAACTACAGATGAAGGAAACTTGTTAGATTACAGACGTCTGGACATTCGATTTGATGATTGAGATATTAATTGGGATCATATTTTTCTTCAATTAATTGGAAATAACTATGTAGCAAAAATAAAGGAAGATAGGCAGTCAATGCATATTTTATTTATCTAATAATCGAAGAGCTATATGAGAGTAGAATAGAAGGTGCTTTAGATGAAACATGCATCTTAAGTAAAAAAGTTTCACTTCTTGATCTTGCATTAGGATGGGATGTCCACTAGATCTATATAGCTATTTTGAGGTTATGTAGCTAATTACTGCGTGAAGCAGTAACAAATATTTCGAATTCATGACAATTTAATCGAAAAATTACAATAATCGAATACTGACACAACAATTTTTTCAAATCTATTCCAAAAATATTCAATAGTCAATAGTCAACTTATTAAATTAAAACAATTTATCATATCAAAACCTTCTTGAACAAAACTCACTGAATAAAATTTTTTTTTAATGGTTATTAATGATTTTCTTGGACCTGTCTTGCAGAGCAAAGTTTTTCGAAGGAAGGCTTGATATTAGAATAGACAATCTTGGTTCTTTTTCTATATTTAGGTGAGATCTATATTTTGTCTTCAAAGATTTGCGCAGAAAATCCAGTTTCACAAAGATAGGATGTCAAAAATGGCAGTAAAAATGCCCCCATTCGTAGTGCAGAAAATTCATCATCTACTCCTGCACAAAACTCAAAGAGTTTATCACTATATTGTCTTTCGGTTTCTTCCTCGAAAATTGAGAGACTCTCGGGAATGTTATGAAATAGATCCCTAGCCCACTCGTAACATGTAATTTTTATAGTGGAAAATTATTGAGCTCATAGTGTAGAGCCAAAAAACTCAAAATATATTATTATCGTATATATTTTATTCAATGTATGTGCCATGGAAATTATTATTGAAAATTAAGCCGCGAATCCTGAAAATTTGAGCTGTATTAGAATATATTCCCACACAAGGGCGTCGCCAGCCAGTGGTTCAGGGGGGGCAGTTGATATATGGAGAATGGGAAGAGTATGAATTTTGAATACAGTTGAAAGCAAAGTTATTAATAAATAGAAAAAAGAATTTGGGACAAAATATAGGATAAAATAATAATAGAATTAAAATAATTTGGAGGCAATCAAAAATACCATTGACAGTTACAAGATTTTAATAATAAAGCAGTCGATAGAGATCTTTTTTTAATAAGTTAATTAAAACACAATGTTGGTGGGTTTTTGTGAACTATTCGATCACTTTATTATGAAAATCTTGTGAGTTTTCATTAATATGTTTTCTGTGCATACTCATCATGGGTAGCCAATTGAGGCGATATTCCCCCATAGTGCTTCTTAACCAGGTTTTTAGTCTCCTGAGCTGCCAAACGATCGCTCTAACGTACACGTTGTGCACGGTAGAACGTTCAATTTTCAACGCTTTTCCTGTTTCAGGAAATAAGGTTTTTGCCTTCTTTAGGACATCAATAACGGTTAGATCAACTTCCTTCCCAAAACTGATTCCCGAAAAAATCTAATAATATCTTTCGTGATAGCAGATTCAGTTTGTGGGACGAGCAATGAAAGAACAAAGCTTTCGTGCATTTTTTGCGTAGAATTGCTTGTACCCAGGAGTCTTTTCCGGACATTGTCCAACAATCGTCAAATCCAAAACCGACGCATTTATTTGGATTTCTTTTGTCAGAAATTCATCGATGCTATATCCTTATCAAAATTTCGCCTACTTATCGATAATTGTTCAGTGCCATAAATGTTAGCTGTTTCGTCCGCTAACACCTATATGCTTCTGTTGCTTTTACTTTCTTCATAATATATGCTCCAATGACCTCTCCACAAGTGCCGATAGCTTCATTTTGAATATCAACCGATCGCAGCTTGTAAAAGTCCTCGAGAATACCTTCGCCATAATGTATACCACTCAGAGCTTCAATAATACCGTGAGAGTATTTGTTGAGTTGAACATCTACAGGCAAACTTCCGAGAAATTATTTAGCAGCTTCCAGTGCCGCCTTATGGAGGAGGGTTTCCATGTGCTTCTTGCACTGCTCGTGAACATCTTTGAACTAACAAAAAGGCCTTTTGATAAATGATCTAAATAGGCCTCTAAAAGTGCTTGGATTTGGCGGAAACAACGTGCGATATATACAAAATGGCCCTTTTTGGAGCCTGGAATGGGCCAACCATGGAGTTACGTTTCTAACCAGGAAGGCGAACCTTATTCAATAAATGAATTTATTACATTTTGTAAAAAGTAAGTTTATTTTCATTTTGACTTGTCTCTATTTTATTCAGTGCAATGTTGTTATATCTGTAATGTGAATAATTGTTGAGATTAATAAATATTATTATTATTATTATTAATTAAATTTTCTCTTTAAATGTTTGGCGTCTTCCGCAAAATTATATGTCGCAGAAGGGGACCAACAGTTTTCCAGCAATTCCTTCTTCTTTTCGGTTGATAACAACGATGCCCGTCCAATAAATCGACCGATGTCATTTTCGTTGCAGTCATCTATTGAAGAATCGGGATCCAAGACCAGATCTTTGGATGAGCAAGGTATCGGCAGGTCAGCCTCGGCATCATCATAAGGACTTGTGCCTGAATGATAACTGAAAAACCTTTTCCTTTTTATATACCATACGAAGTATTTTGAATTACTATCCAAACTAACTCCAGTGGGTGCAAAGCAAACCAACTTCAAAGTCGAAAAATCTGTACTAAAAATTGTTCATTTTGATGGGTATCAGAGCAAACAACTTTTAGTATAGGTTTTTCAACTTTTACAGTATATCACAAAAAAATGTAGAGAATGATCCGACAAAAGATTACAATTATGAACACCGCTTGCGCTTAAACTCCGACTTAGGGCTTTGATTTCTTTGCATTTGACTACATGAATCTCTAGGGGGGGCCAACTGCCCCTACCTGCCCCCCCTTGGCGACGCCCTTGTTCCCACACCCTTCTTCCCAAAATACCAAGTCTACAATTAGTAGGTTCCTTTCAATTCAAAGACACATCATATATTGTGAAAGGATTCCAAATCATCCAGCCGAACGTTACAATTTATAACATATGTGATTCTGCAACGCTACAAATAACGGAATTCCATTCCTCAATTTCTAGATGTTGTGTCAACTCGTAACGTGTGAAGTCGACAAACATGATTTCATATTTGCCATCGACTTCACGGATCTCATAATGAGCACGATGTAGCGGATATTGTCTTACACCCCAATATTCCGTCGAATGCTGAAGGAGAAAATTTCATCAGCGTCCTAGCCGTGACTCTGCTCATGTCATTCTATGAACATATTGCGATGCAATGCAGAAAGAAAATTGGATGTCTCTAATAACTCGATTGCATGAGAGGGATGGCATTTATCATTTTGCGAATGGTTTTAAACTCTCATCTGCTAGCTCAGGATTCATACCTTTCATGAAAACATCTATTTCTGTTTTGAAAGAAAAAAAAACGTGGAAACTATTCAGAAATGAGAATGAGCAATTAAACAGTTAATTAAATATATAATAGTCAATAAAAGACATTAAATTGAATGTTTCAGTAATGATGCATGATGCTTGTTTCAAGGTATTATTTCTTCGTCAGATGCCTACTAAATAAGACACTTACTACAGCTTAAAAGCAATAAGTAACTAGTCTTATGTTACTTAAAATCATCAATACAGTTGAATTTAACTAGGGAGAACATAGGTTAGTTTATTCAAATGACATTCTTCTTACTGTCTACAACAAAAGGAACAGCTTTCGTTGTAGACACTCCCAAGGTAACCTTCGAGGTTTGAGGTGGTCAACCTGGCAGGGTAAGACTCAATTCAAAATCTGTTACGATGCACTGTGGTTATACTTGGACTAAAAATTGATGCTAGGTAACAGCTGTGGTAATGCTTGAAATGAGTTCAGCCACAGCGTAGTATTGCGGTAACCACCACGTTACCAACGAAGCAACCAACGTGGTAATAACAGTGGGAGATACTGTGGTGAAACTTGATATCAGCAATGAGACATACTTATGACAATCATAAAAGTTACCCACTGATGTCTTTATACCTGGGATTTTATTGTAGGTGATACTTGAATTAATCACTGTTATATATCACGTCGAAGGATGAACATGCAGAACAAGCTAAGAAGCTAAGGAAAAGTGACGTGTTGAGAATTTTTGAATATTCTTTTGCTAAATTTATCTTTCACTGAAATCCACCAAAAAAATTCAAGGTTAAGCACCAAAGAATACAGAAATATACCACCACAAAATTGAGGTGGAAATTTTTCCATCATTGTAAATTATCAGAAGATTTTCTTAGGATATGTCAAATATTAATTAATCAGTATTATCTATAAATGCTGAGAATAAGTGAAACAGACTGTCAATATGAACCATCAACATCCACAATATTACATGAGACTTATAAAGTGATTAGTTAATAGTACTAAAGTTAGTAGTATGTATTTTTCTAGTGGGAAACATTTTCAGCGGCACTCAAAAAGGTTAAGTTAATTATCCCCGTAATTAGATAAATTACCCAATAATTGCACCAGCTGCACAGCCATCTAATTATTGAAATCGGGCACAATGATCCAATACCCGGACATCAGAGGTGGGATACCATCGCCCGCCATATTGAAATAAATTCTGGTTAACCGCGTCGCAGTCTGATTTACGCGTTTAACTAAATTTGGAAATTCAATTTCGGAGCCGAAACGTGCCTTGTTCAAGACCCCTTCCCCTTCCCCATTCACGTGAATTATGCCAAATTTTGCGAGAATTTCGTGTGCCTCGCAGGTAGGAGGTGATCTTTTAATCCCTCCATTTAATTTTCCGTTGTCTTGAGCATCCCCTCGTCATATATAACATTCAATTACTCGGTTCCAGCACGAGTAATTGTCGTGCTTGAGTGGTTTTAATTTTTATGAGAATTTATGTTCTGCGAGAAGTTCATCATTCGATTTATGTGCTTAAATTACAGTCTGAAAGTGTTCGGTTGGATACAATCCGGAAAAAACTCATGAGAATACGAAATTAGAAGAGGAATTTACTGTCGGTACATTTGAAAAATGCAAAATGGCATCATGAAGCGAGTATTTTACTCTTTTTGATCATGTACGGTTCATTGAAGGAAATTTTAAATTATGTCTCCCAATATGAGCATGAGGCAGATGCTGATGCGGAACTTTTAGCTATGCATATGGAACTGTAATTTTTTATCAAAGGAAGCTTCAAATCAAAATTAAGGTTTCTCTGTCGAATATTTTTTCTCTTTATATAACATGCTCTAGTTATGAATGGAAAAATAGGAGGATTGTGAGTTGTGATTGGAGGAAATTCATTCAATTTTCATCGGCCCATTTAACTAACTAGGTTTAAATTTTTAGAATGATAAAAATAAACTCGTTTTAGTTTCACTGTTATATTATTTTGTTTCCTTTTTTTGAGTTATCAGTATGTTTTCAAGAATATTATAATACTGAAATGAAAATGGTTAGATTTTGGAAAGAAGTTCCTTACGGCAGGCTTGGAGGAGATAGGGATTTCGCTTCGGGACCAAACTGAAAAATATGCGAGACTAAAAGTGTGACGGAATAGACTGACGAAAGTAGACTGACGAAAGTCACGCTTTTAGTTACCACAAGCGAATAATGTATACCTTTCTCGTTCTCCCTCTTTCTTTCCGTTCCCTCATCCCTTTTCTTTCTGATTCCACTCCGCCACGTCAATCGTTAATGCATAGTATGTACTCATGAATTCATGTACAAGCAACTCGAAAACGTCAGATGTGAAACATCGAAATAATTGTGTATAAGTTATATGCATAAAAGAACAGATTACGACAGGAATCAG
The DNA here is from genome assembly GCA_030704885.1 of Cynegetis impunctata. Taxonomy (NCBI): domain Eukaryota; kingdom Metazoa; phylum Arthropoda; class Insecta; order Coleoptera; family Coccinellidae; genus Cynegetis; species Cynegetis impunctata. Next base: position 107,423 of record JARQZK010002174.1, on the reverse strand, counting down.
ATATGGCATAATTAAAATGAAAAGATAAAGCTTTACAAATTTTTTCCATAACATAATGACTACGTATGGTACGTTTATATTCACTTATACAGGGTGTCCCACGACGTTTTGACAGTCCAATTTCTCGAAAACTGTTCATATGACATTTATGAAATTTGGCAGATATAAACAGTCAAAATTGATGTTTACATTTATTATAAAATGACTTCCGTTTTTCCTGTCATTTCGGGTCACGTGACCCAAACATAATTTTTTTAAATGGGACAACCGGTATATAATTACAATTTTTGATATATCATTCAAAAACAAATTCAACGGTACTACACTTGTCATCATTGTATTGTGCATTAATGATAATAGGGGCAATTAAATTAACATCTGTATATATTATTTTATTGAAGAACGTAACATAGGCAATTAAAAAGAACAAATAATTAAAAAATTTAAAGAAAATGTTCAAATTGATGACCATGTACATTCACACAATGTTCAAACCTTGTTAAAAGATTTCTTGTAAGTGCTGCTGTAATCATTTCGGGTGTTACGGTCCGACAAGCCTGTCTTATTTTATCCTTTAAATCATCTAAATCAATCGGGGGTGTGACATAAACTCGACCTTTTAAGTAACCCCAGAGAAAGAAATCTAAGGGTGTAATATCCGGAGAACGGGGTGGCCACAGAATAGCACCATTTCGACCAATCCATTTTTGAGGAAATGCGTTATCAAGATATTCTCTAACTGGCCCAAAAAAGTGAGGAGATGCTCCATCTTGCTGCCACCACATTGTTTGCCTTTCATCAAAGGGAATTTCTTCGAGTAATTCTGGTAGAATATTTTGAAGAAAATCGAAGTATTTTTGCCCCGTTAATGTTCCTTCATAAAAATAGGGACCAATCAACCGACCGTTGAATAAGCCGCACCAAACATTGATTCCCCATATAGTTTGAAAATTGGTTTCGCGCATCCACTTTGGATTCTCCTGTGACCAATAATGACAATTATGGCGATTAACAATACCATTGTTATGAAATCTACTTTCATCACTCCATAATATTTTTTCTAAAAAAGAGGGGTCATCATTACTTCGTACTAAAATTTCAGCAATAAAATTGATTCTCCTTTCAGGATCTGCAGGAACTAATCCTTGTGTTAAATGTATTTTATAAGGATGGTATTTGTGATTTTTTAATACTCTTTGTATAGAACTTCTACTTATTTGTAATTCTTGTTCGAGAAATCGTATTGAAGTGTGTGGATTTACCTGAAGATAAGCCAAAATATTTATCACATTGTCATCTGTCTGAGCGGTCTTTTGACGAGGAACTTGATTTTTACCACTTGGAAAAGAACCAGTTCTTAGCTTTCGTTCGACATAGACAAAAGTATTTTTGCTTGGAGTTATTCTATGAGGAAAACGATTTCTGTACAAACCTTGAGCATGAGTTTTGTTTTTTCCACATTCTCCATAAATAAGTAGCATGTCAACATATTCATCGTAAGTAAAAATTGAAGGCATTATTTACTCTTATTATTACAGTGTCTTTACAAGATTATGACTAATAATTAATGACAGTTCTTGAATAAACTTCACCTAACAATAATGAATGACAACCTATGTTGTTCCTACTATAGTTATTTGTTTCACAGCCACCTAAATTATTTAGTGCCAAATATTGCTTCAATAAATTTAGTAAAACTAAAAAGCCCTTATTATCATTACTACACAATACAATAATGACAAGTGTGGTACCGTTGAATTTGTTTTTGAATGATATATCAAAAATTGTAATATTATACCGCTTGACCCATTCAAAAAAATTATGTTTGGGTCACGTGACCCGAAATGACAGGAAAAACGGAAGTCATTTTATAATAAATATAAACATCAGTTTCGACTGTTTATACCTGTCAAATTTCATAAATGTCATATGAACAGTTTTCGAGAAATTGAACTGTCAAAACATCGTGGGACACCCTGTATAGCGTGGCGATACGTTATCCTTTCGTTATATACACTTTTGCGTCTAAATTTTGCATTGACGACCGAGTGGTCTAAGTACTGAATCCTGGTGTGCAGTATTTCTGGGTTCGAATCCCAGAGGTGACTCCTGGCTTTTTTTTTTTTTTTTACAATCTCGTTGCAGCTCTTAGACCCACATTTCAATATTAATCATTCCAACTTGGATTAGTATAAGTTATCACTTCTGTTGTGCGCCTCGACACGCACATGTTTCGTTTTCGCAAATTGTGGTCCTTCTATATTATCCGAAGGAACTTCGTTCCTACCTGGTGTGCCATGACACCGTTTTTCTTGTTGTTTAAATATAACTCAATACAAAATTTTAATATAGCTCAATACAGCTCATTGCATTGCGCATGGGCGAGATATTTTTGTGAGGGTTGTGATATTCTCATGATATTTTTGAGTGTGAGTGCTTTTTATATATTATAATTTATTTTAAATTGTAGTGTATGTTATACATGTGTTATAGATCACAAGAGAGTACATTAACACCATTGACACCATCAAAAAATGAATATGTAGATAAATATATACTAGTTGCCTTACCTTCAATTTTTGAATGAATAATAGCAAACAAATAGAAAACTCAATAATCAACGCAAATTTATATACGATATACGAAAAATCTAGAAAAACTCAATCGCAGCGCCACCCACCTTGTCCAATAGTGAATTTGCACCATCCAGGGACCCATTAAAAGAGACAATTTCGTCAAAATCGTTCTAGCGGTTAAGGTGGAGTTTAGTGACATTCACATGTACAAAAAAATTATATTATTATAGTTGTAATTTTTTACATTCGTAAATCAAATTTAAAATATATTTTAGAGATTAAATTAAAAGAAAATTCAATGTATGGACGTCAGGAAATTTTCTGGTGTTTCTATTCTTTGTGCTAGGTAATGAAAAAATAAAATAAGGGGTCTTCAGTAAATAAGACATTTCTGGATGAAGTTGGTTATGATAGAATAGTAATTGAATATTTATTCAAATGAGTAATTGAATGCTTCTAGGATATTCACCTTCTAGTTTTATGCCACTGAGAATTTTCCGTGAATATATTCCAGAATTTTTAAAATTCTGTGCGTTCTACATAGAGCATAATAGTATATTGTATAATTAGTGGGAAAAGCACAATATTCCCAAACGACTGTGATAATTACCAGACGAGGAGCGTAGCGACGAGTCTGGTAACACAGGAGTTTGGGAATATGCTCTTCCCACGAATTATACATACTATTTTTTCTCCGATCGTTGATTTTCATTTAAAAAATTAATAAAAAAATATTTCATCCAAGATGTAATCAAGTAAGTTTAAATAGGTTTCTCTATGTTCATATTTTATTTTATTTTATTTTATTTTATTTTTCACAAATAGGAATACAAACAGGACGAACCCAGAAACAGTATTCACAAATACACTAAATATGTCATGTTATACAAATTCAATTATACAGTAGAAATATTTTATATAGATACAAAAAAAAAATATTGAACATATAATCAATTGGACGATTGGACAAAATATTTCTTAAGTTTATTTACAAAGGTATTCAAAGAGTCAGAAAAAATATCAATGTCTATTATGTTTGAAATGGAGTTATAACTTTTCAAGCATCTGTGTAAAGGGGAATTCAAATAGTAATTTGTGTTGGGTATGGATGTATGAAACAAATTATAATGGCGAGTGGTATATTGTGGAACATTGTAATGAATCAAGTCATTCATAGAGGACGATTGAAAGATACCATTTAACATTTTAAAAGAAAATTTGATGTCGGCAATAGCTCTTCTGTCAGCAAGACGAATCAAATTGAGCTTTCGACTTACGATATGATATTGTGACATGTTTTTAAAATATCTTTTGTTAGTATAATCAATGAATTTGTTCTGGATACTCTCTATTTGTTATAAATATATTATATAGCGGGGGTTCCAAATAGTTGAGGCGTAGCCTAGCAGACTATTTACGTATGACATGAAAGAGAGTACGCAAGGTATTATAATCTCTAAAAGAATAAGTTGTTCTCAGAATAAAACCTAGCAATTTGTTCGCTTTCTTAGATATGTATGAAAATATGTTTACTAAAAGTCATTTTCGAATCGAAAATAATTCCCAAATCCTTCACTTCACTACAGGTGTGGAGATTATGATCCTGCATGGTATAATTATGGGTTATTAAATTAGAATTTCTACTAAAAGTCATCTGATGGCATTTATCGAGGTTCAGGAAAAGGGCGTTATGTCCTGCAGTATTCTAAAATCTATCAAGGTCGTCCTGAATGAGCTTACAATCGTTTAAGTGTGAAACTGTATGAAATATTTTAAGATCATCAGCATACATAAGAAAATACGAGAATATGAAGCACTCAGAAATGTCATTTATGTAAATATTGAATAGTAGAGGACCTAGATGTGAACCCTGAGGTACACCCGACGTTATGTTAACTGATCTTGAAAGATAGTTACCAATACAAACGACCTGCATACGATTACTCAAGTAAGACTGAAACCAACTCAATAGGGAGCCTGTCACACCGACATCAGCCAGCTTCTGTACCAGTAATTTATGATCGATCTTATCGAAAGCTTTGCTAAAGGTGGTACAGCATCCACTTGAATCCGGCTATTCAAACTTTTCAATATATATTCAGTATATTCGAATAAATTAGTTTCGACGGAGCGTTTTCTGACAAATCCATGTTGTTGTATATTCAAAATGTGCATAACATCATGATAAAGATATTCGAAGATAATACTTTCAAACAATTTCGCCAATATACATAATTTGGACACTGGTCTATAATTCTGAGGTAACTGTTTCTGACCAGATTTATGAATTGGGACAATGAATGCCCTTTTCCAGGAATTTGGAAAACTCCCTGCATCTAAAGATTTGTTAAACAGAAGAAAGAGTGGAAATGACAAACTCTCTGCGCACATTTTAATGAAATTTGTTGGTAGTTCATCGGGACCAGGGCCCTTATTCGGAAGAGATTGTATTTTAGCTTTGATAACTTTTTCATTGAAATATAGAAGTGGTAACCATGGAAATTACTCTGTTATGACAAAAGTAAAATAATTTTAAAGCCGGTTTTGCTTGATTCGTTGTATTTTATAAGGAACTAAAAAAGAATTAGTAAACATGAACACTGATAGTGATTATTTGTTGTCTTGCACGGCTCCTGAACTAGTAGAAGCCGCGAACGTGGCTTCACTTAATTTACTTCCGGCGAAATCCAGAGAGAAGTATGAACTTGCATACCAACGCTTCATGAATTTTTGTAGAAAAGACAACAGTGTATCCTTTTCTGAGAATGTACTGATGGCGTATGTTGCTGAATTGGCTAAAACAATGAAATCTTCGACGTTGTGGGCACATTATTCCATGCTTCGATCAACTTTGTCTGTTAAAAATAATATCAATATTGCCCAGTACCAAAAACTGAGAGCAGTTTTAAAACGTCAAGCTACAGGATAGAAAAAAAGGAAATATTAACAACAATTATAAAAATTAAAACCATACTTTGTTTCATTTTAATGTAATAATCCATTTGTTACATTACCGCACGCTACAGCAGTGCGGTAAGAATATTACCGCACTGTTATTTTCTAATTGCTTAGCAACTGACCACTATTCTGGAATGTTGAGCTTTGCGCATAGAAAACAGGTCAAAATAGTGTCACTTTTCCCACGATCGGAGAAAAATGAATTTTGTAATTATGAAAAATCGCATTTTCTTTCAAAGCGAAATACGATATCGAAATGAAGAGTACACTGCATTTTCGTCCCGTTCGACTCGAATGTAGCGTTATTTCCTTACGAAATAGGGTTTTCCCGGTTTTTCCAGATCAGGTAAATCCGCTGTAGGCAAATGTTCGGAATCTTTTCCCATATTTCTTCAACACCGATCAAAGGCGGATTCGCGAACTGGAAATCCTCAAACGTTCCTTTTTCTTCCTTTACCCTCAATTATCGATTATCATTTAAGGACGGAATTCTGGCTTCATATTTCACGCTTATTGTTATCTGCTTCGAGCAGAATTTTTCCTTTTTCCACGAAAAACTCGCGATAACTTAATCGAGACCCGGCGAAGTTCTTGAAGAAGTGTAAGGAAATGAGTTTTTTTCACTGATTAATAGTAATATAGATTTCATAAATCTTCGAGAGTTCAGTAAATTCGATTAAATATTGTGGTTAGGATGTGAGGAAAAGTGATTAATGGTCCTTGGAAAAGATGCAAGGTGGAGGGAGAGGAGAACCCCAAGAAGTTCATTGTCTGAGAGAACACCTGTCGAATATTCAATCCATGAAGTTTGTGATAAAAATGTATAAATATATTCATTTAAGAAAAATTCAACGAAGTATATTATATCCACAGAGGTTCCCCCAAACTTGGGACTATAACTATAAAGACTTGAAATACGTTTTTAACCGCATAACGCAAATTCGATGTTTCGTAAAATCAGTTGGTATTATCAGGAAAGAACAAAAAATTGTTTTAATGTCAATTTCTTATAATGCCTACTTGATTGTTAAGTTGTGAAGACCGTAGCACCATCTTTCAACTGTTGCAGGAAACGTTACTGATGTTAGGCATTGCCATGGCAAGAAACGGCTTCCGACAAACAAATATATCCCAATTGAAACCTTAGCTTCAGTAATTTAGCTTTCTGCCAGATTAATCAAGTTGGTGATGAAAAAATATTCGTTATTGATATTGATTTCTAGTTTTATTTCTAGTTCATAGAGTTAGTTAAACTTTCATTTCAATATGGTTTTGTATAGTATGTATTGTCAAACTGTGAATGCTGTATTGGGTTTTCCTCCTATTTGTATTCCTTTTGTCTTAAATAAAATTGAAATGAATGAAAGTGTCAAGAAACTAAAAGTTTTTAAAAAAATGTTCATTTTTGTTCCAACTTCTTGGAATTTATGAACAACTATGTCAAAACATCTTTTCCATTGACTTTCTCACAAGGACCAATTCTGGTAGTCAAATAATTTTATCAATCAAGACTCTGCCAAACATGCTCCAATTAAGCTTCAGGAAATTTGTGAAAAGGTATAGAATCATTTTGGTAATATGAAACTCCAGGATGAGGGTGAAAAAGGAATCATACAGGAAGGACTACGTTATCGTTTAATTGCAAGAGAATGCAAAACAAGTCAAGTGGGTGGGAGATTCACAACGGATAGCTGCATACTATTTGAATATGTAATAAACTATACAGTACGGATGAGAAGTTCTGAATACTCACATCATTTAGAGTTTATATCTTAAGCGATTTGAAATCAAATGAATGTGTAATCAATATGCAATGAATTTATACAACGTAAACATTAATATATGTTTTTTTTCCAGAACAAGTTTCGCAAAGAGAATGTATTATTATCATTTCATACTGTTTTGTGAGCTTCTCGGACGACAATCCTTTGACAGCATTAACAAGAGGCCTGTCTGTGCATCCGTAGCTAGCCATCAAGGTGTTGGACTAGCTGAGTTAATAAATAGCGATCTAAGATCATTTTGAACTGATAATTTGAATGCTTTAATACCTCCAACTCACAGTTAAGTAGGTTCTTAAGAAAAACTTCCCTCATAGATACCCAAATATTATTGGAAAACTAAGTGATCAAGGGAACCAATAAGCTACATCGTTTAGGATTTCACGTTAACTCCAACTTAACATCATGGCATGAACACGTCTCCAACATTGCTTAGTCGGCTGCTCAAAAACTTAGTTATTTATCTATTTCGTGGAGAACATCTGTTTTCGTCAAACCATATGTTTCTGCTTTATGAGCCTCAAGGTCGTTCAACATTACAATACTGCTCTTATACCTGAATTCTGCATTTGTTCACTCGTTGCACATGATTGATTTCATTAAAAAAGAACAGTGAAGCTAATTGACGTCAAAAACGCCCACCACCTTCCTCATGGGAGAGATGATTCCGACTCATGTCTCTTTTCTGCAACCATTGCATTCACTAATCCACCAAGAGCACAATCCACTTATCCTACAAGGTATGTAGATAATACAAACCAATTTGCCGTGCACGTCTCAATAACAATCTACCGAACCACAAGCCTATGGAACGCTCTAACCTCAAAAATGTTGCTGGCTACCACCTTTTACTGCAATTTCGGATCAAAAGCGTTATATGCTGCCTTGAGAAGCGTTATAAGAACCTTTCCGACAGTTGCTGATAAAAAAAAAGAAGAGAAATTTCATAACAAAATTTGTGGGACATTCATCTATTTTTTAGGCGATTCTTTTCGAATTTTACAAGTAATATTAACCGATTCTCCAACTAAATTATGTATTCCGGCGGTTCTAGAGGCAACAGTTTCGCCTTCAGAAGAAAAATTATGACTTCGTTGCCCTCATTATCGAAAATGATTTGAAGAAAATGCATAACCGACATAGACAAATATTTTCAATTATAGTTCAGTATTGTGCAACAAGAATCGTGAGATTCCTGTCTGAACGAATAGCATTATGAATCATTTCGGAGTCTTTCGGCCGCGAATAAGCAAATTAGATCATTTGTATCCACCCAGAAGGTTGTATAGTTCTGAACAGATAACTCAAAAATTAAATTACTGTTCTCCAAGTATTCGAATTAATCCAATAATGCGGAGGATTCCAAGCACAATCGAAATTACTGCCAGGAAATATATTGAGAGTGACTGAAATTCCATCAATTGGCCTGCCTCTTTTTTCTCGATTTAGATGATTCAATTTTTGTGGTTATTGGATTGAGGAGCACTCTATTGAATGTGGTATTGGGCAGTACTAATAATTTTCCTCTTTTTCCTTATTCACCTTTGATTCGCATTTATTTTTCTAATTGGACATGGTAATTTCCAAATACAAATTTTCAAATTGTTTTGTGTACTGAAAAATTCTCAATTTTTCATTCGAGAAAGTAGGTTATGTATAATCAAAGTATTTATCTTCCAAATCAAAATGATTATAATATATAAAAGCGGAGTGAAACCAAACAACAACTTAGAGTTTGATCATATTGAACCCAATAAAACAAACTTGTTCTATATACACACACACACATATATATATATATATATATATATATATATATATATATATATATATATATATATATATATATATATATATATATACTGAAGTGAAACAAATACACTTCCTAGCGGAGCTGGTTATACGAGTTGACGATGCATCGAAATATTCCCCCTACCTTTGACGGTAAAATTTTAAGATAGTCACCACAATCAATGCAAAATAAAAGAGATCTGTTTCTCCCTTTTTTGGGCCTCATCACTATTATCCATCCATCTACCGAATGTGATAACCAACCCACAATTTCAAACGTTCTTGTGATCTCCCCTGTACAACACAATACCATATAAATATGATACAGCACCACCAGTAGAAACAAATGAAGCAAGTCTTCAATTCTAATAATTTGACCTAATTAATTTTTTTTAAATTCACGATTGGTTAAACGGTATAGAAGTGGATGAACTGCAATGCAATATGGGGGCAAGTTAAAGTGAAATAGATTGTATGAAATAAACATAAGTCTGTTTGACCCATGTGTGGAAGTTTTTAAATTTTATTAAATTTAGATAGGTATATGAGTAGGTTGTAGCTCCTACACTATGGATCTAGCCTGATAAGTTCTATTAAATTAATTGGTGTGATGATTCATATGTTATTAATATTCTCCTTGTTTTATCCATTCTTTGTTATTTGAAATTTAAATAAAAACATTACTTGGATTTTATCATATATCATATTTATTCATACCTCCTATTTTTACATGATATCTTGTCAGGTAATGAATTAGACGATCTAAGAAAATACTACAAAACTATTTTCTCACAATCACAAGTGCTTACTTTCTAAGACCAGGTTCGCAGAGATTAGCAGATGGGGTCAACATCTGTAGAATTATTTATATCTTTTCTGACAGAAGTCATGGCCGAAAATTTTAAAGAAACATTTCAAGGTTGATGTTAATATACAACACGTTATTAAAAAATTATATACATCAAAGCTACAATAAATACAAAAACTATTGAAGAAATTATTTTATATTCAAACGGGTAACTAAGTATATCCTGACACTAGGAGGTGACTACCATTTTTTGCAAGCAAGAGTAAGGTAGCTCCATCATATCGATGTTATGCAATTTTTACACAGTCCTTTGAAGGTAATTGAATGGATAATACTGATAAGCCCCAAAAGAGGGACAAACAGCTGTCTATTATTTCCCATAGATTGTGATGACTACCTTAACATTTCTAACATTTACCGTCAAAGGTAGGTGGGAATTTTTCTATGCATCGTCAACTCCTTTAACCAGCTCCGCTAGGGGGTTCATTTGATTAGTTCTTGTTCATATATATATATATATATATATATATATATATATATATATATATATATATATATATATATATATATATATATATATATATATATATATATATATATATATATATATATATATATATATATATATATATATATATATATATGTGTATGTGACCATCAGCATGGAAACCACTTCTCAGTGGTCGCCATGTCACACCCAATCAGAGTGCATCCCGCACTGATGAGCGTGAGTACCCGCCCCCTTCCCCTATAAATACGGCCACGCGACGATCGGCCCGTCAGTTGACTCTGAAGAGTAGGCAGATTGAGACTTCAGAGTTGACAGGAAGCAGTACTGTTAGTGGAGTAGGCAGGTTGAGACCACGCAATCGTATTGTTTCCGATTCCTTCTAATTCGATTCGTGGAGTAGGCAGATTGAGGCCACGAGTCTGAATTATTTCCCTTCTAATTCTCCTGAAGATGGCTTCGCAAAAGGAGCCGAAACGTCGAGATTTTTCAAATCTTTTACGCGGTTCATTCTGTGAACCAAGTTTTTCAAATACTTCCGACCGCGGAAATCTTTCTGAACATATATATATATATATATATATATATATATATATATATATATATATATATATATATATATATATACAGGGTGAGTCAGTTTTTTGTAGCAGGACTTTAACATCTTGTGAAAGACATTTTTTTATGATGAAAATCTTATATAAACATATATGCTTAGGAGCTTCGTTTCTGATATACAGGGTGCCAAAGTTTTATATTTTTCTGTGTTTTTCTAAGTTTCCTCCTATAATTTTCAAAATAATTGAATGAAATTTGGCACACCTATTTCACTTCAATAACTCAATATTTGGGGCTATCAAGCATTTTTGATTACCTACAGGGTGATACACTTATGGGGGTCGTACCCAATTCAACCTTCTCGAACTTTCATACGTGCCATCTCTGCTTCCAATGAAACATCAATTTAAATTCTCTCTTTATTTTGGATTCTTTTTGCTCTCTTGTATGTTTTTCGAAAACTGCATAGATGTCGAGATAAATGCCAAAAAGAATTGACTTGTGATGAAACTTTATTTCTTGAACGCACTTTAGTTGAAATTTATTAGTTAATAACTAAAAAACTTACTGATAAATTGACATTTGATAAACATATTACACTTCAATAACTCAATATTTGGGGCTATCAAGCATTTTTGAATACCTACAGGGTGATACACTTTTGGGGTCGTAACCAATTTAGTATATTGAATAGAGGAGGATTACCTTACAAACTGTCCAGTAGTTCTGAATTTTTGTAATGTCTAGGATGGTTAGTTAGGTATTTGAATTGCAAAATGAACAATTTTTCTCGCTCTGTGCCCGCCGGCATATTGAATGAACCGAAAAAAATCGGCACTTTCTTCAGATTTTTGGCATTTATCTCGACATCCATGCAGTTTTCGAAAAACATACAGGAGAGCAAAAAGTATCCAAATTACTGAGAGAACTAAAATTGTTGATTCATTGGAAGCAGAGGCGGCACGCATAAAAGTTCGAGAGGGTTGAATTGGGCACGACCCCCAAAAGTATATCACCCTGTAGGTATTCAAAAGTGCTTGGTAGCCCAAATATTGAGCTATTGAAGTGGAATGGGTGTGCCAAATTTCATTCAATTATTTTGAAAATTATAGGAGGAAAGTTAGAAAAAGACAGAAAATATAAAACTTTGGCACCCTGTATATCTGAAACGAAGCATATTATGTTTATTTAAGATTTTCATCATAAAAAAATGTCTCTCACAAGATGGTCAAGTGCTGCTACATAAAACTGATTCACCCTGTATATATATATATATATATATATATATATATATATATATATATATATATATATATATATATATATATATATATATATATATATATATATATATATATATATATATATATATATATATATATGTATATATATATATATAGTGCAAAAGTCTATAATTTTTTGAGAAAATACGACTAATGGCTATTTTCCTTATGTATTTTACGATAGTTTTGAAAACTTCCTGTGCCCCTGTGTAGTATCATCATGTTTAACGCCGGCCAATCGTGAATTAACCTTGTGGAGTGGTTGAAACCCCACGCCAAGTTATAATTAAGTAGAGAAAGCAATGATTTAAAAAGGAAGACGGAAAACGGACGACAAAGAGGCAGACAATTGTTTATCCGGACGACTAAACAAGATGCAGGTTCGGGTTGTTTACATTAACATTTTAATTTGCGGTTTTTCGTTTTAGATTTTAATTAAAATCCGACCGCAAATAGAGTTCCTTACATTCCGTCGCTAATTTGGGGGCAAATCAACCACCTCGTTAGCGGGTGGAAAGCAACCACCCTGTGCCAGTCAGTTGCAATTTTTTTGTTTTCCTTTCTGCAACTGGAAGATAATTGAATTCTTTCTTTTTGCATTAATTTAACTTTTATTAACGCTCCGCTTGAACTCCCTCGTTCTGTGATATTTTGTGATGGGTGTTATCACTTCGTTTGAGAAAAGGGGGATTGGAATAATATTCTGATGAAATTGGAAGGGAAAAGCGTCGGCCCATTTAGACTAATGAAAATGTGAATTATTATCTGAGAAACAACTTTGAAAGGAAGATATTGGAAAATTAAGAATTTTCGGATGGAATAACGTTTCATGGAAATTCTCAAATGGTAATGAAACTGTTTAACCATAATAATAATAATTTTATTGATCCATTCAGACATCGACAAAAATGTATTGGACAAGTCAAGTTGTATATAGGACATTCACATATTTTTTTAAAATTTGTATATAGTACACACACAAAACAAAAGACACTACACTCAAACAATCAAACAAATTGATCCACGTTACACTGAGAAAAAGAAAAGATTTTCTGTTTACTAAATGAATGGTTATGTCGATGTTTCATTGAACAATCAACATGTCAGTCATACTACTTTTATGAGTGCTCAATATCACGACAAATCTATTACATACCACATCCAAATGATGATAGCTTCAATTATTATTGACTACTTCATCAGTTGAAATGTTCAATAAAATGTAATTATTAAATATCTTACCTGTAGTGGGATTAGGTTCAGGGTGAATATAGCTTATTTAATATTTCTATTTAACACTACAAATGATAGCACCTATGAGATTTACTCCCTGTGAAGTCAAGATTTACCTCTACAAAGAGTAGTAAAAAAAGCCGAAAGATTCCGAAGTAACAATCACACGACGCTTCAGCTTCCGATGTGTCGCCATTTTTATCATTATTGTTTTCCGTAGGTATTGCCGTTCGTGATATGTGCGCCCATTCTCATTGTTTTAATTTTGCACTACTGTTCCAAGTTGAAGTTCAATGTTTACGAATAGATACCTAGAATGGGAAGCTTACTGATTCAATGGAATTTGGCTATTTGAATACCAGCAATCAACGGTAAGTCATACTCTGTTTCATAGCGAATTTGGAATGGCACTAACGGCTTCAGTACCTACTTAAAGGCATAATTCATAATCGCACGTATGTTTGTCTGACATAGTGGGTATCTCCTAATTCTTTCAAATTTGGTTAACCTAATCTACTAGATATATGTAAGTATATACCCATATGACTTACATTTTTCCATATTAAATTTATAACTAACTGCATATTATTGAAAAGTCAACACCTTATTTGTGTAGAATTGTGTGGAAATCTTAGTCTTTTGTATTTTTCAGAAATAGTAGATGAACAACTTGAAGAAGAAAGCAACTGACAAAAGTAAAATTATGAACCTTGAGGGAAGTTCTAAATCTTTGGTACAGGACAGAGTATCGAATGAATTAATTTTCAAACATACTATTTATTGATTACTAAAGTTGAATAAACCAGCCTGTAAACATTGTCTTACTATTATTACATAATTAAAATTGGTTCTGTTTCCAAAAACAACAAAGTACGAATGAAATACTCATTTAGTGAAGTTATAATTAACCTGCAAAAATCTCTGATATTATATCAGTGCAGATAAATAAAAACCATAGATTTATGGACAAAAATAGAAAGGTAGTAGTATACATTGTCATATAAATGCTAGGTTAAACCCTTATTTTGTTATGTAGTATTCCATGCCACCGATAAATGAGAACAAATCGACAAGTAGGAATTACTTGTTTGTAGTGGTAAATAATAACCAAACAGGAAAAGTATTTGATGCTTTAAGCTTCAGTATTCATTATTGTTTGGATCATACTATTTTGTAGTGGTAATATTTAATAAATGTAGTGATTGGCGCCTATTTAACCACAACGCTTGGTATAATATAGTTATCTTTCGGTATTCACAACGGATTATTTTTTTCAGTGTATAGTCAAACATAAACTCCTCAATACTATAGTAACCCCTGGGAGAAAGTATTGACTTCACTCGGCTCTTGAACCTAATTTTATTAAGGTTTCTTATACTCTCTGGCAAATGGTTGAAGAATTTTATCCCCTGATATGTGGGGGATCGTTCGAATTTTGTCGTACTATGTCTCGGGATATACAAAAGATTTCCATTCCTGGTAGGATAATCGTGGTAATGTGTTATGAATTTTGAGTAATTTTCCTTGATGAGGATTAGGCATTTTAATATGAACAAACATGGAAAAGTCAGAATTTTGTGAAAAATAAAGCATGGCCTACACGATTCCTGCGAAGATAACTCGAACATAGTGCAAATTATTCTCTTCTGTGCTGTGAAAATTCTTCCACTGTTTACAGAATTTCCCCAGAGAACGACATTGTAGGACATATGACTGTATACAAGACTGTAATACACTGTCAACGAAGACTCAGTTGGCATTGAGAATTATTGAGGCTATCGATATGATCCGAAAAACGTAAGTTTTCATCTACATGTATACCCAAAAATTTTGTGGCTCGAGTGGATACAATATTTGCTCCATTCATGTTGAATTGTAAAGTGTCTGGAGTGTTTAATATATACTTCGCCTCGGGGTAAAAATGGTGACGATGAATCAGCTGTACTTGTATTTTTGAGTAATTGACATTTTTCATCCTAACATCACTTTGTGCCATATATGGAACATTATGCAATTCAAGTATATCTGACTTGACCACATTGTGTCATATATGGAACATTATGCAGTTCAAGTATATCTGACTTGACCATATCTGCATATTATGAGTTTAGAAGATGTGAAAGAAATGTTTTTCAGATATATTATGGATCCCAAGTTATTTTAGGATAAAAAAATTGAAGTTATACATAATTTTAATCCAAATGAAAGTGAAGACAACATATCAGATGAAGATGAAATATTGGCTGTATAAAATATTTTTAGTTCATTTTGCATGCTGTCCCTTATTTGGCACAAACCAGTTTTTTGGAATGAAGTTCCTTACGGCAAGCTTGGAGGAGTGAGGGATTTCGCTGCGGGACCAAACTGAAAAATATGCAAGACTAAAAGTGTGACGGAAGTAGACTGACGAAAGTCACGCTTTTAGTTAACACAAGCGAATATTGCATACCTTTCTCTTTCTCCCTCTTTCTTTCCGTTCTCTCATCCTTTCTCTTCCTTAACTGAGATTGAATTCTCGCACATCACTTGGTGAAACATCATGAAGAAAAAAGTATAAACTTTAAAATAAAAAACACTTGGCTTATGTTTCACAATATAAAAAAATATTTAGATACTGTATTCAGCAGTAACGAAAAGTCGACATGTTTCGAGTTATGAACTCATTATCAAGACTGACTACAAGAGAGTATTACATCTCATTTTATAAAACAGACAAAAGCAAAGGTGAACCGGAAAATCAATTTGTTCGTTTACAAGGGGTAATTTACTATTATGGGCGGAACTTATTTCGAGAATTTCAAGAAGGTCAAGGCGCTTTCCTTTGTTACTTGAGTGTAACAATTTGGTTTTGTTGAAATCCAGGAAGTGATTGAATTTTATACAATGTTCAGAGAAGCCAGTGGTATTTTTGTTTTGTAATATTGACTTTTTATGTTCTTCAACACGAATATTTATATTCCTTCCTGTCTGTCCAATATAGAAAGCAGGACATTCGTCTCAAAATATTTTGTAAACACCACTGTTTTCTCCGATGTAAGATATTTCTTTATTATTGACCAAGAATGACTTCTTTTATTTGTACAAATTGTTTTAAAGTTATTTTTCGATAGTCTGTTACAAATTTTGCTACTCAAATTAGGCACATAATTTATTGGGAAGTATTTTTGTTCTAACGTTTCATTATGGAGGCGGTATGTAGATGATATTTTTTGTATTTGGACCGGTACAGATAGGCAGTTAGATAATTTCCCCAAATATATAAATACTTTCTACAACTCGATTCAATTTACAAAAGAAGTAGAAAACGAAAACGGTACCTTGAATTTCTTAGACGTTCAGATTGCTAGGAATTTGAATTCTCTTACTTTCAATATTTATAGAAAACCAACCTTCACAGATACTTTAATTCACAGCGACAGTAACTAACACATTAAAATAAAACTCAGTGCTTTTCATTCGTTCATACATAGGTTGTTCACGATTCCATTATCGGAAACAAATTTTCAAACTGAAGTTAATACAATACAACAATTAAATTATTAGCCACCAATAACGGTTACAAAGAAAGTCTTATCGACAAGCTCATTGTGAAAAAACGAATAAAGTATCTGTTGCATTCAATATACCCCACGCAAACTATTAATGAAGAACAAAAATACTTCCCAACAAATTATGTGCCTAATTCGAGTAGCAAAATTTGCAACAGACTATCGAAAAATAACGTTAAAACAATTTGTACAAATAAAAGAAACTTGAAGTCATTTTTGGTCAACAATAAAGAAAAATCTAACATCGGAGAAAACAGTGGTGTTTACAAAATATTTTGCGAGGAATGTCCTGCTTTCTATATTGGACAGACAGGAAGGAATATAAATATTCGTGTTGAAGAACATAAAAAGTCAATTTTACAAAACAAAAATACCACTGGCTTCTCTGAACATTGTATAAAATTCAATCACTTCCTGGATTTTAACAAAACCAAATTGTTACATTCAGGTAACAAAGGAAAACGCCTTGACCTTCTTGAAACGAACAAATTGATTTTCAGGTATTACCTTTGCTTTTGTCTGTTTTATAAAATAGTATAAGTAGTAATGTAATACTCTCCTGTAGTCAGTCTTGATAATGAGTTCATAACGCGAAACATGTCGACTTTTCGTTACTGCTAAATACAGTATCTAAATATTTTTTTTTATATTGTGAAACATAAGCCAAGTGTTTTTTATTTTAAAGTTTATACTTCATTCTTTCTCTTTTTGATCCCACTCCGCCACGTGAATCGCCAATTCGCCAATGCATAATATGTACTCATGAATTCATGTACAAGCAACTCGAAAACGTCAGATGTGAAACATCGAAATAATTTTGTATAAGTTATATGCATGAAAGAACAGATTACGATATGAATCAGATATGGCATAATGAAAAGGTAGAGCTTTACAAATTTGTTCCATAAAATAATGACTACTTATTGTAGGTTTATATTCAATTATATAGCGTGGCGATACGTTATCCTCTCGTTATATATACTCTTGCGTCTAATTTTTACATTGCGTTGACGACCGAGTGGTCTAAGTACTGAACCCTGGTGTGCCGTATTTCTGGGTTCGACTCCCAGAGGTGACTCCTGGCTTTTTAAATTTTTTTATTTACAATCTCGTTGCAGCTCTTAGCCCCACATTTCAATATTAATTATTTCAACTTGGATTAGTATAAGTTATCACTTCTGTCGTGCGCTCCGACACGAACATGTTTCTTTTTCACAAATTGTGGCCCTTTTACACTATCCGAAGGAAGTTCGTTCCTACCTGGTGTCCCATGACACCGTTGTTCTTATTTTTTTTGACAATGAATATTGTGTTTAATTTTTTTAAATATTTTTCTGATGAAAAATATGTCGTTTTTCAACTGTACCTTTATTTCAATCAATTTTAAAAAATCATGCATTAAGGGATTAATTGAGGTTTAGTAATCACCAGACCGGAATTTGTGTGAAAAAACAGCTACTCAGACAGACAAATATTAAGGCTTGTTTTATCGCTTGTAATATTCGATGCTACCTACAACAGATACACCAAGGGCTCATCTTCAATTCGAAATCCGTACTCTGTAAATTATTAATTTCGTCAACAGTGCCTGTCGCCCCATGCTAAATTGATAACGGAACCTCATAAAATGTCCCAGTTACTTCGTAAACTTTTCCCTTTCTAAGATTCGCGGGTTCATTCGTACTTTGTCTTCACTCCTCAAAGATAATTAAAATTCACCCTGTCTCACTTATTTTCTCTTATATTTCACTAACTCCTTATTTATTAACGCGCAACTAACTTCTAATCCCGCTTTCAATTTGTTGAGATCGGAATGGGCTGAGGCAAGAGAGGAAATGAAAAGATTAAAGAATATTCAGCGGGGAAATTGAACCAGAAATAATTGTTCTCCTTATTTTAATTCATTCTCGAGTTTTTCGCACAGTTGGCCGATTCGCTATCTGATGGCGCGTTTGTATCACGAAACATTGCCTGAAGGATTCTATACGACTGCTTCCAGCAGAGCATATTTCTGATTTTAATCAGAAATACGAGAAGAAAATGATAATAAATGAAATGAATACCAAGCGCGGTTATCATAAAAAATATAAAAAAATACAGATAAAAAACATATTGTTTTCTGTCTTTCAAACCTTATCATCATTATAACGTGATTTTTTTTCATTTTAAAGGTAGAAAAAGTAAGAATTTATTATTAGTTATTGATTTGTAGTAACTGAAGAATGATATAATTATTTTCGATTTAATTTAATGTATTCCGGAAAAAATGTATCGATAGTTGTATTGTATCTTGTAGATTTGGCTGGATTATTGTTAATTCTTATATCAATTCAGTCCACAAGATATTGTATTAATGGGTATAAGTTTTTACCAAAAAAGTTGACGTTGAAATTGATTTTTTGTATGAATAAAAATTAGAAATTATAAAGAATTTAAATCCTTTGATTATTCATTTCGATTCCAGATTATTATTATGTAAATATATATATATATATATATATATATATATATAATATATATATATATATATATATATATATATATATATATATATAATATATATATATATATATATATATATATATATGTATATATATATATATATATATATAAATCTATATATATATATTATATATATATATATATATATATATATATATATATATATAAATATATATATATATATATATATATATATATATATATATATTTTATATATATATATATATATATATATATATATGTATGTTATATATATATATATATATATATATATATATATGTATATATATATATAAATATATATACATATATATATATATATAATATATATAAATATATAATATATATATATATATATATATATATATATATATATATATATATATATACGTAAATTATTCTAAGAGTAAAACGCCCATTTCAGAAAGTTTCATGTTGTTTATGGTATACCCTGCAAAAATTGTGTCAAAGAAAATATTGGATAATTTTCCAAATTTTCGAAGAAATATTGAATACGCACAAATATGCAAAAACACATACTACAGAATAAATGAAACAAAAAAAATTATGAAACTTACAATCAGAACTGCAAATGCAAACTTACTTTCAAAAATAGAAAAAGATTGAAATCCTGAAAATTTTTGAAGAGAAAAAATGTTAAGAATTAAAAATAATTTTCAAATATTCAATATTGTTTATTGACATTAAAAAAAAATTCAATTGAACGCATAATCTCCAAACCTATTTTTCAGTGTTATCGCAGAATTTTTTTTATTGAAAACAAATTAGTATTTTTTCCTCATAAAAATTTGCGATATGGTCCAAAATGAAGGTACTTTACTCTTGATCAAAAATAATTTTTTGGATAAACCTGGTATACGAGTAATACAATTTAATATCTGATAATTGAATTTTGGGTTTTAGAATATGCAGAAGTTTTTATAATGAACAAATTTATATATACTTATATAAATATACTAATATATATTTTTCAAAATAAAATGGATTCAACGTTTTCAAATCATTGCCGTGAAAACCACCATCCGTTTCCACAAATAGATAATTTTGAAATTATGCACAAATGACCGAAAGGAACCAAACTAACTTACTTAGAATCATTAGAAATTTTTAAACTCAATCATAATGCAAAAGATATCTTGCTGAACGACCAGATTGACTTGATATATTCTACTATATTTAGTGTATTCAAACAATAATGTTTTTCCTTGAACATTTTATTGTACCAATTTGGGAAATCCACTTCGATTAGCCCTTCTTGAAATGTGTTCCTCTTGTGTATTTAGGTACCTGCAATAATTCTTTCCCATCCGTGAGCCCAAATCTATAATTGTGTATTATTCACTTGTCAACTCAATCTGTCCGATGATGACGTACTGACCGAAATGGCAATCGCAGTGTTATATTTTTCAAAGTATTTTTGTGATAATAAACGTAGTAAATTCAAGTTTTGTTTTTGTTCGTCATAAATAATATATATATATATAAATATAAATATATATATATATAAATATATATATATATATATATATATATATATATAATATATATATATATATATATATATATATATATATATATATATATATATATATATATATATATATATATATATATATATATATATATATATAATCTCTTGATAATTATTAGCAATAACAGGCTTCTTGAATCTTAAAAACTCGATTTTATTAAAAAGTTGACGTTTCGCCACGACATTCGTGGCTTTATCAAAACTTTTGAAAAAATTGAAATTTCTTTGACATTTATTGATTTGAAAAATTTGAATAGAAACATACTACTATGTTTCACTAAAATTTTTTCGGCTGTGGCCGTTCTTTGTTATTTATTACGTGCTATTCAGTCCAAAATTAACATTCAAATTTGTTATTATTAGATGGTAAGGGAAACCACAGAAACCTTTACCCACGTAATGTTCAAAATAGGTTCAAATTATTTTGATTTTGAAGAGTCAAAGAATAATAATAATAGGGTACTATTTATCTTTTTTTCAAAAATTTCTCATTGCGGCTGTGGCCGTCTTCAGTTATTAATTACGTGCTATTTAGTCCAATATCAACAGACAGGTCTGTTGATATTAGATGGGAAGGGAACCACAGAAACCTTCACCCACGTAATGTACAAAATAGGTTTAAAATATTTGATTGTTGTCTTTGAAAAGACATTACTTGTGATTTTGGAGATCACATGTTCTAAACTATACTTTCTTTCTAGAAAAATTGAAAATTCTAGATGTTTAGATTTTGTCTAAGAAGATGAGTTGTTGTGGTTAGAGTTTGTTTGTTGAATTATTTTGTTTTGATTTATATTGTTTCTTAGAAAAATTAAAGAATTAAATCTGCGTATATTGAACTCAAATGTTTGATATCTGTTCTATCATTTACGACTTCATTTAAATTTTTTTGAATATGTAACATTTCTAAAATTTCTCTGCGTTTTTGATCTTTTTCTATTTCTAAAATTTTTGTGCTATTAAAGTTGAAAGTATGATTCTCATTGTTTTTATGTTTTATTAGTGCTGTGGTTTGTGTTCTGGTATATGTGTGTGATCTTTCTTCTAAATTTTGAAAAGTTTGTCCTATATATGATTTATTACAATTATTACAGGGTATACTATAAACCACATGAGATTTTTGCAGAAGAGGTGTTTTACTTTTTAATTTAGAATATATTTGTTTAATTTGATTTTGTGCGGTGTGGGCTACTTTAATATCGTGTGGATTTAAAATTTGTGAAATTTTATTACTTAAATGAGGAATATATGGAAGAGGAATATATTTTTTGTTAATATTTTCTTTTTTTGATGTTCCTAATGTGTTGTACAGTTTATGAATTCTATTTTTAGTGATTTTCTGTATAAGTTTTATTGGGTAATCGTTTTTTATGAGTAATTTATGGACATCTTGTAATGTTTCATGTCTGTGTGTAGGTGAAGTAAGTTTAAGTGCTTTGTCTATATATCCGATTATTAAACTTTTTTTTGTGACAAATGATGTGTACTGTTGTAGTTTAATGTTCTTTGAGAAAAAATTTCTTTTCTATGCCATTTTGTGATAATTTCATTGTTTTTGTGTATGAGAGTAATATCAAGAAAATTTAATGTATTGTTCGTTTCTTTTTCTAGAGTGTATTGTAATTTTCTATTAAAGTCGTTGAATTTTTTGAGAATATCATCAATAAAATCTTCTGATGTTATTATAAGGCAATCATCAACATACCTTTTGAAAGTTATAATTCGTTCATTCGAATTATTTAATACATTTTCTTCTAAATATTCTAAAACTAATTGAGCTATAACACTGGAAATAGGACTTCCCATTGCTACACCATCAATTTATTGGTAGAAGTTATTTTCATATTGAAAATAGTTTGTACCAAGAGCAAATTGAATTGCTTCTATAAAATCGGTTTTAGGAATATTTGTATAATTTTTGATTATATTCCATTTGTCATTAATTATTATTGGAATCAAAGAATTTGGAATATTGGTATAAAGAGAAACAACATCTAATGAGAAAAATTTGTAATTGTTAGGTATTTTCAAAGTTTTAAGATGGTCTACTAGATCGAGAGAATTTTTGATATAATAAGGATTTTGATTTACTATATTTTTCAATATTGAAGAGAGAAATTTAGAAAGATTATATAGAGGTGATTGAATATAAGAGACGATAGGTCTTAATGGTATGTTTTCTTTATGTATTCTAGGGAGACCATAAAATTTAGGTGGAAGGCTGTTGTGTCGAATTAATTCTTTTGATTTTTGTGGAGAAATGAAATTTTTTTGTTGCCATGTTTTAAACAATTTGTTACTTTAATTTTGCAGAGTTTTAGTTAAATCTTTTTAAATTTGTTCATATGTAGAAGAATCACTGAGCATTGCAGAATTTTTTTGTTTGTATGTATTTGTTTCTAGTATAACTGTTTTGTTTCCTTTGTCTGATTTAGTTATTGTTAGTTGTGGATTAGATTTGATGAATTGTTTGGTGTGATATATATATTTATATATATATATATATATATATATATATATATATATTCGTGGCTTTATCAAAACTTGTAATAATTAAATTGATGACAACATACGAAGTGAACATCGTTATTCAAAATCAATTATATTATTTTAACAATAATTCGAATAATTATATATATATATATATATATATATATATATATATATATATATATATATATATATATATATATATATATATGGGTAGTTCTACAAACTAAGGAATTTTTGGCGGCTCAGCCAAAATATGATAGAAAAATTATTAATAACAGTTTTTTTTGGATGGAATACTATTAATTACAATTGTTTCTAGAGGGTCACAAAAAATAATTGAGATTCACGATTCTTTTCTGAGCCAAATTACTGTTCAAAGTGCCGAATTCTCAGGATACTGCGGTGTCCCTCGTACAAATTTCAGTTCAAAGGGCGTCGTAATACATTTACTTCAACATTAGGGTCTTAAAAGAAACCCGAATTATTAAGTTTACTATTTTTCCTGGCTAGGTAGAACAATTACTATAGTATTTCCTTAAAAAATATTGAATAAATCTTATTTACATTTTGTCCCCACGATTTTATATCAGTATCCTGTTCGCTGTTGAATTAGCTAATATATCACTATATATTTTTCTTGCGTCTTTACCGATCCGATGAGTCGATAGTACCTACGAAAGGAACGAAGAATATCATCTATCTATTCTCATCTAGCACATTGTTTAGCGAGACCAGTGCGTTCGGCGAGTAAAGTGTTGTCATAATCAGTGAACTTCACAGAATCCTGGTAAGATTTTTATTTACGAAATAAATAATGAATATGACTAATTTTAGCGTATTGATATGTAAAATGCTAGCGCATAGGCCTAGTTTAGGTTAATTTTTGTTGAAAGTTATAAATTGGTGTGTTAATTTTATTTTTAGACAGAAATTATCAGAAACCTGGCCTCAGGATCCTGTCCAATTGGTACCCAGGATACTGAGAACCATCCAAGATCCTGAGCAAATCATATTAAAAATATTATTTCTGTGCAATGATAGTATTTTTTCAAACATAAACATTAAACTACGAATAAATAATTTAATAAATAAATTGAACTTACTCTGATAATTTCTTTATATACAATTATTTAGTTTTGGTGGTGGTCTAAGTAAAAGTATTCTTATAATTGTTTCGAAACTTCTGATTAAAAGTATAAAATAAACAAACATTTATTCGATCTTACAAATATTATATTTGAATATTATATTTTGTTACACAGGAAATGGCGCCAAAAAAGAAACAGGCCAAAGAAGAAATAGGTATTAGAAAAGAAAAGGATAGCTGAATTAGATATGAAAAAATTAAGAACGACCCTTAGAGATTAGCGGCTGAAAAAGAAAAAAGAAAGCAAAAGTATAAAAAGCTCTGAGAATTTCGCAAAAAAAACTAGTTTCTGAAATGTCGGCTCGTGGAAAAAGGCAAGCTTGCAAAAGTTGGAGGGAATACTTGGACAAATCCTACAAAGAACAATGTTCATAACTGATATGATGAAGCAATTTGTTAGAGAAAATACTCCGTCTAGTTTAGATGATGAACCTGTAGAGTTCCGTTATCATGAACAATCTCAGCAAGTAAATTTTGAGATGAATGTTCCTCAAACATTATCGCTAAAGCCAAATCCAAGATTGAAATCAGCACGAGAACGTTCACAAAATTTAGTAAATATAAAAAGAGATGCCAGTGATTGAAAAAACAAAAGAAACAACTGGAGCTTACGCCTAAAACCGCAACGACCAAATTTGCTGAAGATTCAACGACACGGGTAGATGTCGTCAAAAAGGCTTTATTTGGTGATGTGTTGGAAAAGCAAATATCAGATAATATGTCTAATCTGAAGACTCGTGAAATTGAAAATATGGAAAAACTGATTTCTAGCGATCAAGTACAGGGCAGGGCAGTGCTTTCTTGCCACGAAAGCTACAAATGAAATCCCTCAGCTGTTTTTGTTATGAGGGTATTATGTTTAAACATTACCGGATGGGTTTACTAGAATACTCTGCAGGATCACGGCAAATATTTAAAGACGTCTACGAAAGTCAGACGGAATCAAAAGATCAGCCAGATGATATGAGCGTTGCAAGCGATCTTACTTTGAATTTTGAAAATCCAGAAGTTTTAGCTACCATGCCTGATTTGCAAATTGACCCGAGTACTCTCTTCTCAGACCTATCACAGGAGCCATTAAGAGAAAAAAGAAATCAAAGAAAAGTTAAAGAAATAAAAGTTGATACTGTCACCGAACAACCAAAAAAGGAAAAAGAAATGATATCAAGGAAAGACAAAGTTAAAAAAGCGGCTAATTACAAAAAACAAGACTCAAGACAGAAAAAGAAATTTAATTCTAGAAAACAAACACATAAAGAAAAAGAAACAAAAAAAGCACAGACAAATAAATACGAGTTAAGTGACTGCGAGTGCCTTATATGTGGTGTTCTCTACATTACATTCATTACATTAAAGTAAAATACTAGATTGAAGTGACGTTTAGTCATAAATTATTACAAAAACTTCATATTGTTACCTGTAAGAGATATTTTATTATTGAGAGAGAGATTATTATTAATTTTATGTTCAATAATCATTTGATGATTAATGTTCCTGTTGAAGGCTGTTTCAGTTATATAATAAGTATCTAAGCCAAGTTTAAAACTACTTTTTGTTATTATAAAATATACTCTGATTATTACAAATTAATGTTAAGGGGCAAATTTTGAAAATTTGTGAAATAAATGATTGATTTCGATTGATTTTTGTTGTTTTCCTCAGTTTCCTGGTGACACTCTCAGTTTCCTGTGGCTCGTTTTTTTTTAAGTGGCCATAAATCAAAAAATATTGAATATTTTGACTGTTCCCTTTAGGATGAGCTAAAAGACACTGTACTCTAGTTATTAGACGGATTTCCGTCACCAGAATGTATAAAAAATGTCGGGCCGAAATCAGACTCGAATTCTTCCTTAGTTTGTAGAACTACCCATATATATATATATATATATATATATATATATATATATATATATATATATATATATATATATATATATATATGACGTCATGCGCGGATCGGACGAATTTAGAACCGCTACGTATCATACAGCATTGCCGTTTGTAACATAATTTGAAGGTAGATGGTTTTTCGACTATAATATAAATAATTCTGGAAAGTACCTGACAACAAGTACGAGATGTGTGATCTTAAAAAAAAAAAAATTTTGTTTGGATTGTGTGTGCAAATCATCGCTACCCAATCTATAATACAATATGTAATACTCAAAAAAAAAGAGGTATTCTGATTTGTGCTTACAGACCAAAAAAAAAATTGTAACATAATTTTGAAGAAAAATCGATAATTCTAGCAACGCTGTACCATAATTCTCACTTGCCTCTGTGGTAACACTGGTATCATATCTGTCCTCTCCTCTTCATTGTATCGTGGTTGTGTAGCGTCAATCGTCAATGTCAATGTGTCGTCTGCCTGTTCTTTTCGACCTTAATTCTTGAACTGTTATTGTAGTGAGATTCCTAATTGAACATTTGTAACAATATAATTAGTGCCATTTATCACAATGGATGTTGAATTTGAAAAATTGGAAGTAAAAAGGTAGGTACTTATTAATATCCTTAGTTCTTTGAATTGGTTTTTTATCGTCAGTTTCACTGGAAAGTTATATGCATATTTAAATTTAATGTTACATATACCTACTACTTACCAGTTGCTCATATCTTATTCGTTAGTGAAAATTTGGTATTTGCCCAATATTTATCTAAGTAATAAATATATTTTCTGAGTTTCAAACTTTGGAAAAGTTATTCAAAAAAAATTCTGATGTAGTCATTCTGTAGCAGATGGCTGTTATAATACCTACTCTTGCTTTTTATATGTCGTTATTTACATTTAGCTTTTTATGAATATTTTTTAAATTTATTTCATATAAGTAAATACCATATTATACATGTGCAGTCCATATAGAGGTATATATACTTTTATTATTCATTTGTAAGAATGGATTCTAAACTCATATTTTTTGTATCATTGCAGTATTGAGAGACATTCATGGGCCCTAGAATTGAGAGAATCTGCCTTGGAGTATGTGGATCAATGTATATTATATTGGTGCATCTTCTGTGATGACTAATTTCCACTCACTTCCCTTTGGCAATGTAAGTGGTCAAGATGTTCAAGAATTGGAGTGCCACAATAATTAAATGGTTCTTCGTGATAATTTTCGTATTCTGTGGCCAATTCTTTAATTTTTTCCTCTATTAAAGGAATTTTTTTTTACAACTTATTGCGTTCTTCTTCTTCTTTGAGAAGTTCACCACCTCTATTTTTAAAACGCTTCGAGCCTTCTAAATCCCCACAGTTTTTCATGTTCTGCTAAAAGTTTAATCAATTCCCTACAAAAAATCAACAATCAGATAGTGTTTTATTTATGTAGTCGAATTGAATCTATTGATGAATCCGACTAGTGCGTATTAACCTATTTTACATCTAGTAAGTTATTGTACAAAATTAACCCATTTCTTCATATAAAACAGCTAAATTATTTGAACAAATCAAGTTAGTGTATAGTGTACAAAATTGAACAATTAAAGTAAACCACGTATTAAAACAAAATAAAGACTTTTATAACTACAACATAAGATCAAAAAATGCACTAAGAAATACAACCCGCACAAAGTAGAAGCAAGACTCTCCATATGAAAGAAACATAGTCATTTAACAGTCTACCTGAAAAATTAGTATATATATATGTATATATATTTATATATATATGTATATATATTTATATATATATATATGTATAACTGAGATTGAGTCAGTCTTGATAATGAGTTCATAACTCGAAACATGTCGACTTTTCGTTACTGCTAAATACAATATCTAAATATTTTTTATTGTGAAACATAAGCCAAGTGTTTTTATTTTAAAGTTTATACTTTATATATATATATATATATATATATATATATATTCATATATTTATATGTGTATATATATATATATATATATATATATATATATTTGTATATATTTTTATATATATATATTAATATATTATTATATATATTTATATTTATATATTTATATATATATAATTTATATATATATATATATATATATATATATATATATATATATATATATATATATATATATATATATATATATTCATATATTCAGTGGCGGATTTACAGATTTGCCGCCCGTAGGCTATTCAATTTTTGCCGCCTCTAAATTTTGATATCTTAAGTCCACAATCATATCAATTTTCTATCAATAAAATTCCAACTTTAAGATTTGTGCTCCATTATCCTCCTTACATCAACTTTTCCCGTATGGTTAGTATCATTGAGAACTATGATGTACCGTGTTAGATCCTTGATTATTTTTACAGCAAATAATTATCAAAAATCATTGTTTTAAGCAAAAAACATCTCAATCATGTACCACTTTTTAAGTAAAGTAAGGCATGTCTTAAAGCTATGCAATACTTACATTTATTATGAATAAAGCTTGCATAAACAATATACATTTGGCGAACGTTGATAATTATTTATTATTACACTCACAGTTTAAAAACAAGACAATAAATATATCTTTTGTCAATTATTTGTTAGTATTATAATTTAAGTAAGATTAGAAATTACAATACTTTTTTGTGAGACTTTGAATTCCCAAAATCATTTACTATATCGTCGTACGAAATCTAGTATTAGCTCTGACTCTATGCACAAGAGAGCTAATAGATTAGCTTTTGTTGACTTAAAGTCGATCGTAGGTAGTTCTTTACTCTCTTCAAGCAAGAGAAGCTTCTTTCACCTGAACAATTTGTCGCTGGTGTACAAAGAGCCATACGTAGTACTATATCCAAGTTTGCATAAATGTTTTCTAGATTCTGTTCTCGCAGGAATTTTTTTTTAATGATTCAGAAATTGGATTTATTGAAATTCTTTCAGACGGAAGGTAGCTTTGAAAGTGTACGCATTCCTGAACTAAGTCTGTTTCTAAATCATTAGGATACATTTTTTCTAAAAAACTGGCCTTTTCCATTAGAACTGATAGTAACAACTCACTGAAGTCATCACTCGCAGGCGATGAAAATTGGATGAAGATAGGAGTTCGTGATCTCAAACATTTGGAAGACAAGTTTAAAAAACATGAAAATTCTCCAAAGCATAAAAACAGTCTAGTAAGATTTCAGCTCTTGGGAAATATGAATATTGAGTGTTTTTTACGTAAGGTTTATGCAGATCAGATAAATATTCGTTTTTTGCACCTGCACGAATGCATTTTATTATAAAATTATTGGTTTAGATAAATTGATGAATCCCTTGAAGATATTCTATTGGCTAAAAATTTAGCCTAAAACCAAAAACAGATACACAAATATGTATAACCCAATATTATTTTTGCGCCCCCCTGAAGACGAACTCAATAGCCGCCACTGCTTTTATATAAAAAAGTAATTTTAATGGCATATGATATGTTTTATCTTATTATAATTTAATTCATTTCTATTGGCATTTTCTGAAAAACTTGGCTTTGTGAAAAAGTTAATAAATGTACTAATGTAAACGTTCAATTTGAATAATTTGTGTACGACATTAGCGCTTAAGGCATGCTCATTTGGATTTTCCAAACTTTTTCTTACTACAAATAAAATAATTAACAGATGAAATTTATCAATTTTATAATCAGGAAATTTTCTAACTTCAAATTTTGTGGAGGGAATTTTTTTATTGTCAAGTCGCAGTCGTTCAAATATCAGTTATTCGATGAATTTAAACCAAAAATAAGATATTGAACTAGTTTTTTATTTGATAAAAATTTTAGTCAGTACTTTTTACGCATAAAGAAATAAATTTCTGAAATTGAATTCGAGAACTTGCAAACTTGAGCAATCATGATTATACTATCGATATTATATCAAGATTGAGTTGGGTCAGATCTCATAATTATTAGGTACAAGGAGAAAAAATTATATCAGTTATCAGTGAAGAAAATATGTAAAAATAACTAAATTTCGACTATAACATCGAATCGCTATTGCGATATTCTAAAAATTCATGATCATTAATATATAATTAATAAAGCGTTTAGCAATTGCTTATGTAGAGATGTTGAAATATTTATTATTTACCACTGTATATAGGACTATATTTCAATTTTTGTTGAATATTTTAATTTCATTCCAATTTTCCAAATTTGTATTCTGTGTGTATATAATAATTTTTTTTTATTTGTAACTCGAAATAAAAAATGTATGAACTAAATTTGCCGCCCCTCAAATTTTGCCGCTTTAGGCTCCAGCCTACTCAGCCTGCTGGTAAATCCACCACTGCATATATTCATATGTTTATATATATATATATATATATATATATATATATATATAATTATATATATATATATATATATATATATATATATATATATATATATATTTATATTTATATTTATTTATTCGAACTGGTTGTTTGCCTGTAAACTATTTCTAATCTTCTGATAATTATTAGCAATAACAGGCTTGTTGAAATCTTAAAAAAACTCGATTTTATTAAAAAAGTTGACGTTTCGCCAACGACATTCGTGGCTTTATCAAAACTTTTGATGAAGCCACGATGTCGTGGCGTAAACGTCAACTTTTTTAATAAAATCGAGTTTTTTAAGATTCAACAAGCCTGTTATTGCTAATAATTATCAGAAGATTATATATATATATATATATATATATATATATATATATATATATATATATATATATTGATATATATATATATATATATATATATATATATATATATATATATATATATATATATATATATATATATATATATGTATATATATATATATATATATTCATTTGGATTGGTTTTGTATCTGTATATTATAGATTGTTGGGATTTTTCGTGGTATAACAGATATTAAATGACTAATCAAGTTGGATTTAATTTACTCGACGTTTCGGCTCTATTTTTGGAGCCTTTTACAAGAGTTTCATCAAGAGTCTGTAAGATAAAATATAATTTAAAACTAGTTCACAATACAAAGGTTGATATTAAAAATGTACCTCACTACGGATCGTTTTGTTTTCTTTTCTTTGGCTGTGGTAAGTTTCAGCTCGTGTGAACGACTGGTGTCGAGTCATAATCGTTTCACGTGTCTTCGCGTTATGCGCCTTTTATAATATTTGAGAATACACGGTGCTCAAATTATTCACGTCTGAACGGTTATTGATCACATGTTGTAGATTTTTCTGGATATGTATCATTTCTAAAATTTCTCTTTTCTTTGTGTTGGTTTCTGTTGCCAAAATTCTGTTTTTGTCGTAGTTGAAACTATGTCCGTCTGTCTGTTTGAAAATATTCAAAAACACAGATCACGGCTCTGAATAAACACAAACAAACAAATATTCAAAAACACAGATCCCGGCTCTGAATAAACACAAACAAACAGACGGACATAGTTTCAACTACGACAAAACCAGAATTTTGGCAACAGAAACCAACACAAAGAAAAGAGAAATTTTAGAAATGATACATATCCAGAAAAATCTACAAAATGTGATCAATAACCGTTCAGACGTGAATAATTTGAGCACCGTGTATTCTCAAATATTATAAAAGGCGCATAACGCGAAGACACGTGAAACGATTATGACTCGACACCAGTCGTTCACACGAGCTGAAACTTACCACAGCCAAAGAAAAGAAAACAAAACGATCCGTAGTGAGGTACATTTTTAATATCAACCTTTGTATTGTGAACTAGTTTTAAATTATATTTTATCTTACAGACTCTTGATGAAACTCTTGTAAAAGGCTCCAAAAATAGAGCCGAAACGTCGAGTAAATTAAATCCAACTTGATTAGTCATTTAATATCTGTTATACCACGAAAAATCCCAACAATATATATATATATATATATATATATATATATATATATATATATATATATATATATATATATATATATATATACATATATATATATATATATATATATATATATATATGTTTATATATATATATATATATATATATAATATATATATATATATATAATATATATATATATATATATATATATATATTTATATATATATATATATGAAACAATTGCAGATTCATCACATATTTCATTGTCTGTAATTTCAAATCGATTGTTTTTTATAATTTCTCTTGTGCAATGGCGTACGCCAAAAATAGCTGACTCGTCACTAGAAGTCTAATTAATGATTTCAACATCAAAAGAACGAAACTGACACCTGCCAATTATTCCACATGCAATATCATTATGTACTAATAATCCTGATTATCCAGGAAATTCGATCCAGTCGAGCGCAAATGAAACAAGCCTATGTGAAAAGGGTTTTGCTATGTACGATAAATTGTTGGAATTTATGAAGAAAGAACCTCCCCGTGATATTATTTTTCTGGCGAAATTAATGGTAAAACCTTGTACCTGTTCGGTCAAACATGGAAAAGCCCGTTCATAGTAAAATATATATGGAATCGATAAGCTTTACCACTGTGATCGCATACCATAAGGCTTGCTGCTACGTTTAGAATCAATCTTATGAACTTTGGAATAGTGATCTGAAAAACATCTGAACGAGGAAAATTTAGAATAGTTTTTTATGTACCGAATGCGTTATATAGATCCTAACGCCCGATGGGCTTTAGGATCTAGTAACGCATATGGTGCATACCAGATTTTATTTTTCACGAAAAAATTATTTTATTATAATTGCTCTTATACTTTTCATTTTCCTTCTCATAGTAGGCATGTCATTTGTTGATATTTTGACGTTTGTGAATATTTTTGTCATAATATTTAGTGAATGTCAATGCTGCTTTCTTTGTGTAGTCTTATAGAAACAATGGAAATGAAAATGAATTTACCCAAGAATTTTATAGAAAATGCAGCCAAAACTGCGGATAATTCATTGCCGGGGATTATGAAGTATTCAATCAATGGAAGTTGCTTAATTTCTCCTCGTACAATGAGCGGGCGTAATGATCCATAATGCATGCTTATAACGCCCTAGGGAATAATGAGTGTGTTTATAGTAATGGTATCTAAAATAAAACCAACAAATAATATACAAGTGAAAAATAAAAACAATAACATCAAGTTATCTTGTTACTCGGCGTGCGCATTAGATGTATTCGTTTGTATTTAATAATAATCGATGAATTGTGAAGAATATTCTGTAGAATTTGGGGATAGCGATGATGAAGACATGTTAGTATCCGGGTTTGTAAATTACCGTATGATACTCTGAATAAATATCAAGATATGGGTATAATATCAATGTATTATTATAGTTTTTGAATGATATAATTTTTACTAATAATTTACTATCTGTTATATCATAATCAGGAATCGGAATGAATAATAAAAGGAATCAAATGTTTCAAAATTTAAATTTTTTATTATACAAAGAATAAGGGATTTTAACATAAAAATTTTCTGATGAAAACTCCTCGCAGTTTACACGGTAGACAATTGGTGAATGAAAGAGAGTCCCTGAAATAAGTTCGACACTACTGACATGATAGTCACAATTGGCTTTCAACACGACAGAGTTGTGAGCAGTGCGTGTCAGTTGTATGCGTATTAAAAATTAATTGTGGAAGTGATTCAGTAGAAGTTTGGGGTAGCGATGATGAAATCAGGTAAGTTCCAGTGATGGTAAATTTTAGTGAGATACTATATATAGATATGAATATAAGGTATAATATCAGTGTATTATTATAGATTACGTATGATTTTGAAGTGGAGGATTGATAATTTTTACAAATAATTTAGTATTTATTTGTATGAAGATGATCAATGCTCAAAAAATACAATCCAACGAAACTATTTTTTATTATTTTTTCATCAAAAAAGTAGAGATTTTATCGTCAACTTTTTTGAAACAAATTCGGAGTCATTTATTTTGGAGGAAGTTCATTCAACAATGATCCAGTACAATCTACAGCAAGATACAATATCACAACACTTACATAAAATTTGATAGCAAACATATGTGCCATGTACTTTAGTTACCATGAACCAATCATTAAGTTTATGATTAGTTAATATTTTAATCATAATTAATAATTATTTTCATATTTTATGTTCCTAACTTCAAATGAAAAATTTTAGTCCCAATTTTATTACCATATATAAAATAATTATACATAAAATCGTTTTATACTAACGACAGAACAAAACACTTTAGTAGGTCTAATCACGTCAACATTACAGAAATGAACAGGGATAGTAAATCTCAAGAAAAAAGTTTACGACTCATGCACCTTACCAGTGGCTAACCAAGCTAGTTAGTGGAGTATGTTAGGTACGCTGGCTAGTATTTGGGAGGTCTCGGGTTCAAACTCCGGGACCGACTGGTCTGCCATGAGTTTTTCTCAGAGGTTTCCTCATGGTAATGTAGGTCACTGCTTGCAAACTTATAAGGCGAATGCTAGGCCAGTATTAA
This sequence comes from Cynegetis impunctata, assembly GCA_030704885.1. Lineage (NCBI taxonomy): Eukaryota > Metazoa > Arthropoda > Insecta > Coleoptera > Coccinellidae > Cynegetis > Cynegetis impunctata. The sequence continues at coordinate 72,295 of JARQZK010002174.1, read as the reverse complement.
TCCTCTGAACCCTACCCACACTTCCTATGTTCCATAAATATCCCGTCTCACCTATCCCTAATGCACTTGTACATACAAGTGTATCCTCTGATCTGGCTGAAGGAGTTAATCCCAAACTCAAGCTGCCTGCCTCCCTGACACATACTTCAGGGAGGAATGAAATACGTGTGTTTCCTTTTTTTTTACCAGTGGCTACATATGGCCTAGAAACTACGAGCCTAACAAAATAGAGTGTAAAAAGATTAAGAACAACACAAAAGCCATGGAACGCACAATGCTCGGAATTTCGTTAAGAGACAAATAAAGGAACGAGGAGATTCGAGAAAGAACGAAGGTTACAGACGTGAGAACGAATAGCATGACTTAAATGGAGCTGGGTAGGACATGTCGCAAGACAAGACAGAGACAGATGAACAACAGAGGTACCCACTGGCGGCCAAGAGAAACCAAAAGAAGTAGAAGTAGAAAAAAGACTTAACGTCGTCTCTCTGTGGGCCGAAGTCAGCCGTTGGCTGGGAATGGTACCTCGAAGCCTAAGATCGTCAAGCTTGGAAGATGTATGAAGAAGACTATGTCCAGGAGTGGATGAGAAGAAGAAGAAGAAGTACAACCAACACGTATGGACGACTAATTTAGAACTTTGTATCGTCACGTATTTCATTACAATACAATGATAGATCTGCTATGAACATAAATTGATAGTTTTATTATTATAAATGATATTTTTTGTTAGGTTGGTTGAATCTTTGATTTTTTTCAAGCATGTGAATTCAACATGCTGCTTGTGTTATGGAGGATGGGGTGGACTTGTTTAGGTAAATCATACGTTGCACTTGAATATGATTGGAATGATTGGATAATGTACGGAAGAAATAAGGTTCTGTAGGAATATTTTCAAAAGATGCGACTGATTCTGCATTAGCCTTTTCCGTATTCGACCTGTAATTTACCTATACGAATTTAGGAAACTCAAAAAAAAACATGGCAGGTCGATTGATCTCGTGGTTCGACCCCAAGACCTCCTGAATGGTAACGTCTCAGTATGCGCACTAGGCAGAAATCTCGGTACATTCCTTTTTTTATTTTCAATGGTTTATTCTAAGTTGCGTTGAGAGAAAAATAGAAAAAAGGTTAGGTTTATAAGGGTTCCCGTAAATACTGTAGATGGGATCCATATATTGCCGTACATCCCCCATATTCCACGATGAAGACCGTCTTTCCGTCTGTATGTACGGACGTTTACGATGTTATTCAATTAAGTTTTTATATAGGCGTAGTATTTCATGTCGCGGCGGCGGACACTGGAGTATGTTGGTAGCCTGAAAGCGGGGCATAACATATACCCCCAGATATTGGCTGCCACGGACGAAAACGTAAATTATAGTTCGGCATGCGATGTATAGGTCCGGAATTTATATCAGTGCTCCAGATAACTTTAACTGAATGAAAAATTAGCTTTTTTTACGCTAGTGTGGAAAATATATTGGAATTTCGATAAAAAACTCTTTTTCCATGTTTTTCTGAGGTAGCGCGTTACCATTGGCGATGAAAGAACTTTGTAGTTATATTTTTTCTCGAGATTCAATAAAGAATTAAACCACTTGGTAAATATTTAGATAAACGTAAAACTCTTGAAAATTCATAAAATTTTGGTTACTTACTAATTTTGGGCTGAAAAAGACGATTCTGATATCAGAAAATCCGGGAAATCAACCATTTCCACATTTTCACCTTCGAAAAATTTCTAAGGAAATGTCAATATAGCGCCACCATAATGGATGTCGTTCAGTATTGCAGTAATGCCAACCTACAATAAGGAACTACGAAATAACTCTAATTTACATAAAATTTTCGTTTTACTCACTCATTTTGGGCTGAAATTGACGAAATTGAGCCTGAAAAGAGTGAAAGCAGAAAAAACTAAGGTATTTATCGACAATTCTACAGACTGCCCCGATTTACTTGAAATTTTTCGGATTATAGCTTATTTTGGCCTGAAAAAGCCGAATATGAAGTCAGATTTTGTTGCTGGGTCATCTTTTTTTTCAAAAACTTGAGCTGACCTGACTTTTTCTAACCTTACTAACCTAACCTCCGAGTTCATAAAAGTATAGAATTCATGAAATAGACAATGTTTTTGATAATAAAATTCATCTATTTCATGAATTCTATACTTTTATGAACTCGGAGGGTTAGTAAGGTTAGAAAAAGTCAGATCAGCTCAAGTTTTTGAAAAAAAAAAGATGACCCAGCGACAAAATCAGATTTTGTCGCTGGGTCATCTTTTTTTTTTCAGAAACTTGAGCTGACCTGACTTTTTCTAACCTTACTAACCTAACCTCCGAGTTCATAAAAGTATAGAATTCATGAAGTAGACAATGTTTTAGATAATAAAATTCATCTATTTCATGAATTCTATACTTTTATGAACTCGGAGGTTAGGTTAGTAAGGTTAGAAAAAGTCAGATCAGCTCAAGTTTTTGAAAAAAAAAGATGACCCAGCGACAAAATCTGACTTCATATTCGGCTTTCTCAGGCGAAGATAAGCTATAATCCGAAATTTTAACTAAATTGGGGCAGTCTGTTGAATTATCGATAAATACCATAGTTTTTTTCTGCTTTCACTCTTTTCAGGCTCAATTTCGTCAATTTCGGCCCAAAACGAGTGAGTAAAACGAAAATTTTATGTAAATTAGTTATTTCGTAGTTCCTTATTGTAGGTTGGCATTACTGCAATATTGAACGACATCCATTATTGTGGCGCTATATTGACATTTCCTTAGAAATTTTTCGAAGGTGAAAATGTGGAAATGGTTGATTTCCCGGATTTTCTGATATCAGATTCGTCTTTTTCAGCCCAAAATTAGTAAGTAACCAAAATTTTATGAATTTTCAAGAGTTTTACGTTTATCTAAAAATTTACCAACGACTTGACTGACTTTTTTTTTATTGGCAATTAACGTGTCTCGGCATCTAGTGGCCACTGACACAGGATCTGTAATACATTGGGTTACATAATAAAAAATCAAATTAATTCAAACAGTCCACAGTCTTTAAGGAACTGTATCACAGAACTAAACTGGTTAGGTGCACCGAGAATGTTTTTGAGAGTTCCACTAAGTTTGTGTTTATGACGAGTTGGGCTGTAGTGTTTGCAGTGTAGAAGTATGTGCTCAATTGTAAGTCTCGCGTTATCACAGAATTCACAGGTAGGGGGATTCTGTGCAGACATCAGGTATCCATGTGTGAGCCGGGAGTGACCTATTCTGAGTCTTCTTATAACACTTTTGTCTTTTATTGTCATTTAAGGCATTTTCTGCGTGGAAACAGTGGGTTGGATAGTATGTAGTTTTGTGTTGCGTGTATCCCAATGTGTTTGCCATATTTGAATCTTCATTTGTCGTGCTGCTAATTTTAAGTCTTGGTGGAGTTGAATTTGCTCTACTGGCAAGTCGGAGGAACAAGTTTGTTTTGCTGCTTGGTCTGCACGTTCGTTGCCCGCAATTCCTACATGGGAGGGGATCCAGATGATATTCACGTAGGTACCTCTAGTGTGATGATGGCGGCAGGTGTCGAGGATATCTTGAACTATGGGATGTGTTGAATAGTCGTTTTTAATGGAGTATACTGACTTTAAAACATCTGAGTTTTCCAAGTATATTTCAGTCCCAGGTCCATCTTAAGAGTTTCAGTGCCCCAAGGCACCGGATTTTCTAGTGGCCCCATACTTTTTACATTCACCTGAATGATTAGATGTGAAATAATATATTTTTTCATTCTCAAATATAAATAACAATTCTAATATTCAACAAAAATATAATAACGATTATTCTAATGAAAACTATTGAATTTCATACCTAACTGTTTAACAGTAATTGAGAACATTGGCATTTGGAAATAAATTGTACTCAGTACGATCATGTGTACGTACCATAGATATATACTACAAATTATTATTATATTAAGATTTCTATACGAGGTCTGTCCGGAAAAAATCCGACCATAGTTCAAATCTCTCGCCAAAAGTAACCAGAACGCGACTACGCGGCAGTATGTTGTGTACTGACTCGTTATGAAGTTCCCTGCATAACGACAAGGTGTTTATCTATGCGATGTTTTTTTCTCTCGTCGCATTTTGATAACAGTAAAAATGACAGAAAGGTTGGAACAACCTTATTGCATTAAATTTTGCGTTCGAAATGAATTTTCGCGAGCCAAAACGTATGAAATGATGAGGAAAGCCTTCGGTATAGGATGTATGGATCTTACCCAGATAAAGGAGTGGTATAATCGACCACAGAAAGCACGTCAGAGCAGAAGCAATGTGAAGTCAATGTTGATCGCCTTTTTCGACCACCGAGGCGTTGTTCACCACGAATTCGCTCCTCAAGGCCAGAAAATTAATAAGGAGTACTAAGTAGAAATTTTGAAGCGATTGCGTGACTTTATCAGAAGAAAACGACCAGATCTTTGGCGCAGTGGTGACTGGCTTCTCCTTCACGACAGCGCTCTGGCGCACTCCTCGCAGCTTGTGCAGCAATTTTTGGAAAAACACGGCATCCAGCAGCTCCGTCAACCACCCTACAGTCCAGACATAGCCCCTACGACTTCTGGCTATTTCCTATAGCCATGAAATTACCCCTGAAGGGGCAGAGATTTGACGACATTCCGACGATACAAGAGAATGCGACGCGCGAACTCAAGGCGATTCCAAAAACTGGATTTTCAAATTGCTTCTAAAACTGGAAAAAACGGTGGCAGCAGGCCGTGGAGTTCAAGCGGGAGTACTTTGAAGGGTGCACTGCACCGGATGTAAAAAAACGAAAAATAAATCGATTTTTTCTAATGTGGTCGGATTTTTTCCGGACAGACCTCGTATGATACGTACGCAAAAATCACCGTCGGGTGGCCTAAGGAGTCATCGAAAATGAATTACAAGCTGTTTTTAATCGAATGTATTTCAGCGTTTCCTACAAAATTGAAATATTTTTGTTATGCATAAATTTTCAAAAATATTCAGCCTGAAAAATTCACCACCTTGACACTGGCACAATGCCCCCCTGAAGCAAATGCCACAAGGCACGTGCCTCGTGTGCCTTGCCGTTAAGATGGCCCATGTTCAGTCCTCAAAATAATTTGAAATTAACTTAGTAACTTTTTGAAAGTATACAACAGTTCCCAAAACGACTTTAAATAAACAGAACAACTTTGTTTCTAAGTATTTTTCTTTTTTTTTTTGGATTGATTGGGCCGATACTTGGTGTAAATTAATAAACATATTAAAACAATGGTTAAAAATAACAATTTACACATTTATTATAAGAAATAACGCATGACGCACGTTTGGGTGGAACTTCGCATTCTTCAGAGTTTGCCATTAGCATCTGAAGAAGGTGAAGTTCCACCGAAACGTGCGTCATGCGTTATTTCTTATAATAAATGTGTAAATTGTTATTTTTAACCATTGTTTTAATATGTATTTTTCTTTAGCTAAATTCAATAACTTTGTATGTTTTCAAGTATATTTTAGCCCACAAGATGACTTTGAATAAGGGGGCGTCCAGTAATTACGTGAGATAATTTTGGCGATTTTTTGACTCCCCCTCCCCCCTTGGTGGGATGTCGTGAGTTCTTGCTCGACCCCCTCTCACCCTCCCCGAATCTCACATGAGATTTTCAAGAATGCATACTTGTTATATGATTGAGTTACTCTGTGCTAATTCTATTAGTTCAAGTGAAGTATAAGTCAAAAGTCAAAAATATCTATATTTCAAAAAATACATAGCAAAATACAAAGTATTTAACAAATGGCGTCAAATAGGTAGGTACAATAAAATCAGTTCAAAATCAGACACTTAACACTAAAATTTAATAGATTTTAAAACTTAATAGATTTTAAAACACAAGATATATCAAAACATTGATCAAAACTAAAATGGCTAAAATTAAAAACAAACTTGTACACATTTAAACAAATTGAACATCAGAATTGTATACATAAAACAAAACTTTTACAAGGATAAAAGGTCGGCAACAGTATAAGGTTCCAATTTGATAAGGAACTTTTTAACACTTTTTTTAAAATCTACAGCCGTTTCAATTTGTCTTATTGATAATGGAAGCCAACCATAATACCTAATGCACGAAAAAAGAAATGCTTATAATTATATAAGAATGTTACACACTCAAATATATGCAGACCCGCCACGGTAAGAAGATTGTGTTACCTGAAAATGCCCCTAGATGATTCAAGGCGGTTCATACCCAATATTATCCTCAATGCCCGTTTCTGCACAATAAAGACTCTTGATGCATTTACAACCCCACCCCAAAAGAGAATTCCAAATTTCATGATAGAATTAAAATGAATCAGTAATATCTTTTAAAAATGTGAAAAATATTGAGTCAATTATAAAACAATGGTTGTAATGAGTCACAGTTTTTTCAGTGAAAGTATTAGTGCATCGTATGTTTATTACAAAAGGTTATGGCATAATTTTTTTATGAATAATATTCACATCGTACCGTATATGAAGAAGAAATATTTACTCCAAAAAAAGTATTTACTCTTAATAAATATTTATCAATAGTTAACGAATAATGTTAGAAAAATACTTTTTCATATTTAATGAATGAATAAATTGTTTCCAACCAATTGAATTTATTTATAGTTAATAAATTCTTCCATCAGTGCATAATTAAACTGCGATGAATATTTTCATGAATGATTTTCCTATATTTTAGTGGAGAAACATTTTTTACTTAAATTAACCCAGTTTTCTCGCAATTTTATATCCATTCTTGCGAGAAAAAAAAATACGTGATATTTGATGAGACCACCCCCTCCCCCACGTGAGATTGAGTGAAAATTTCCTCGACCCCCTCACCCCCCTAAACACTTTACGTAATTAATGGATGCCCCCTAAACTGGAAGCTATGTTTTCAATTATTTCTCAGTTCGCAAATAACAGAATAAACTGAATAACTCTGTTTTTGAATATATTTGAGTCCTCAAAATGATTCTAAATAAACTAAGTAACTATTGACAAGTATACCGCAGTTCTAAAAATTACTTTTTACCAATGGCGCACGTAATTTATCTAACTGAGATTGAACTCTCGCACATCACTTGGTGAAACACCATGAAGAATAAAGTATAATCTTTAAAATAAAACACCCTGGCTTTTGTTTCACTCTATAAAAATATTTAGATACTGTATTTAGCAGTAAAGTTGTTGAGTTATATAATCATGAATAACTTAGAAGAAAATCTATTCTGATAATAATTTAATTACTAACGTTTCATTATGGAGGCGTTAAGTAGATGATATTGTTTGTATTTGGACCAGTTCAGATAGGCAGTTAGATAATTTCCTTATAGCTATTAATATAACGAGATTATTATGCGATTTATAATAGTCGAGGACATTGCTAGGTGACGAGGCGATAGCCGAGTCACCTAGAAATGTCCGAGACGGTTTTAAATCGCTAATATCATCGAGTTACATTCAAAGCTTTATCGTATCATTGACAACGGCGATGTGAAAATAAAAGCAACAAGATTTTATGTCATTTCATTTCGGCATTTCAAAAAGTCATTAAAACCATGCAAGATTTTTATATTCCTGACGATATATTAGCTGCAGCCAACACTATAAGGTTGGACTTGCTTCCGGATAATTCTAAAATCCATTATAAAGAATAATATCGGCAGTTTAGTGAGTGGCGAAACAAAGAACATATTCAAGGTGCAGAAGAACATCGGTGTTGCTGGTGGTATTTTGCAAAACTCTCTGAGAAATATTCTGCTTCATCCTTATGGCCGAAATTTCCATGTTTAGAACTTTAAGGAATGGTGCTGGAACAACGATAAATACGGCGCATTGAATACGTTTCATCAAGAGTAAAAAATGTTGGATATCAACTGCAAAAAAGTCAAAAGTATTTACAGAGAACAAGTTCAACGAAATTTTTGTTTTTTTCCCAGATGAGGAGTTTTTAATGATGAAAGTATGCTTTTTTTAATTGGAATTGGAGGAGCCCTAATCGAACTATGAAATTAAAGCGGAAGGATGACCACTACATCGGAGATGAGTATTTAGAGGACAACGCAGACGATCAACGGCAAAGGGTGTATGCCATTCTAAGATGAAACGGTCAACATTGTATTTTCATATGTTTCATCAAAAAACTAGTTCTAATATTTTATTTGGTATCGTAACGTATTATGGTTCTTCGCAAATAACGTATTAATATTATGGTGACTTACACATTATTGATAACTAAGGTTTATATGTAGGTTTTTGTAATGCGTTATGATCTTAATAATTATTAAATAATAGATTCAGTATAAAACTGTCATAATCTCAATATGACGGATAAACATATTAATACGAGGTAGGCATCTGGTTTCAATCTATTTTTCATAGTGCGTTGGTGGAAATAATAATTTGTTTTCGATCAATTGTAAGGCCGACAGCATTCCCTATATTGTGAATCTAGTTGCATTTAACTATGCTCATGGGGAATTTCCGATAATGCATAAACGCCCCATATTTCGTAAAAACAATTCATCTTAGGTAATTCGTTCGTGCAGTGCACAGAAATTTTCGTCCGCGAATTTTAATGTGGAAGACACGGAAGAATTCCACAATCGCCAACCATAAGGGCGTGGGTGAAGGATTTTGATGTTAGACGGGAATTGTTGCATCCAAATTTTCGTGCTAAAAAAATACGTACGTCAAACACCCGAAATATTGAACGGGTAAAACAAGCTGTGATATAGAGTCAAAAATCGATCTGGCATACAAGGCAGTCACTTGCATTGCATCATTTTCCAACAGTGACATTGCAAGAGGAATTCTGCATCCGATTTGCACTTCCCAACCATTAACAAAATCCCATCGTCTGTTTTCAAAAAGTTAAAAGAAGCAATGACATAACCACTTCGTGTATGCTTTCCGTATGACAATTTTACAAATTTAGAACATGATGAAAACCAGTTAATTTCTTGATTGTCGACGCCCACGCCTCTTTCTTAAGCGGATATATGAATTAGCAAAATTATCGTTACTGGTCCGACGTAAATCCGCAACAGCTTCATGAATGACCCCTCCATGATGAAAAAGTCACCGTATAGTGTGGTGTTTCAATTTTTGGAATCATAGGGCCATATTTTTTGAAAAGAACAACAGAAATGTTACAATAAACTACGAACGTTACGTTAACATGTTCCGGGTATTTTTACGGCCCGAATTGCGAAGACTAGGACAAACTTATATTTGGTTCCAACAAGATGGGGCTACCGCACATACAGCATCGAATTTTGTTGAAAGAAATGTTCCCCGGTCGTTTGATATCTAAATTTGGTGACATTACATGGCCAGCTAATTCCCCCGATTTGATGGCTCCTGATTTTTTCTCTGGGGATATCTAAAGGAAAAGCTTCATGAAAGGCGTTCCAATACCATCCAAGAACTTAAAATACGTATTTTGGAAGAAATAAATAATATTGGAGCAGAATTGTTGGAACGAGTTATGCAAAATTTTAGATACCGATTGCAAAAACGTATAGATAATTTAGGAAGCCTTTTAAAGGATGTTATTTTTCAAACATAAATTGCACATATTTATATTGTCATTTTTCATAATTTTGTTTCAATAAAATGTTTTGTGCTCTTATAACAGATTTTTGGAAATAGGTGACACCAAATGCCTGACCCAGTACTTCCTACAACTCGATTCAATTTACCAAAGAAGTAGAAAACGTAAACGGTACCTTGAATTTCTTAGACGTTCAGAATGCTAGGAATTTGAATTCTCTTACTTTCAACATTTATAGAAAACCAACCTTCAAGAAAGTTTAATTCACAGCGACAGTAACCAACACATTTAAATAAAACTCAGTTCTTTTCATTCGTTCATTCATAGGTTGTTCAGTATTCCATTATCGGAAAAAAATTTCCAAACCGAAGTTAATACAATTAAATTATTAGTCACCAATAACTGTTATGATGAAAATGTTATCGATAAGCTCATTGGGAATAAACGAATAAAGAATCTGTTGCATTCAATATACCCCACGCAACCAATTAATGAAGAACAAAAATACTTCCCAATAAATTATGTGCCGAATATGAGTATCAAAATTTTTAACAATATATTTTGTAAATGGTAAACTACCCCTTGTAATCGAATAAATTGATTTACCTTTGTATATCACCTTTGCTTTTGTCTGTTTTATTAAATAAGATGTAATACTCTACCGTAGTCAGTCTTGATAATGAGTTCATAACTTGAAACATGTCGACTATTCGTTACTGCTAAATACAGTATCTAAATATTTTTATATTGTGAAACATAAGATAAGTGTGTTTTATTTTAAAGTTTATAATTTATCTATTTCATTTATTCAGTCATATTCCACCAACAACGCAATTTCCATCCGATCTCAGCTAACTTGTAACGTGGAAATTCCCGAGAGTACGTTTTCCGAAACGTGTTCCTACGAATAATAACTCATTTTTCGAGGCAGCGTGTGATTGTTAAGAAGAACACGTGAAAATGGAAACATGCGTTGCTTTTTCCTCTCGAAAAGAAGATTGCAGGCCCCTAAAACATCTCTTACTTCAATTCTCGGAGGAGAGTAAAGTGCGCCCTTGTTTTTACTTTGCATGACAAAGGTACAAATCAGAAACGCTTTTCCGCACATCAAAGAGGAAATTTTCCACGTAATGCTAATGAGATGACGTTGTATTCGAAGATGGCAGATCTGAACGTTGCGATGCTTACGGTATTCAAGTTTAACAAGTTGGTATAATAATTTAGTTTATATGTATCCGAATATCTTGGAGATGTACAGAGTGATCAATCTGACTTTCTGAAAAAAATTCAGATAATGTCCTTTTTTCAGTATAAATCCTATTACAATTTATTATAAACTCGGTATATTTTTAGACATTCGTATAATTAGGAGTATGTCTGTGATTTTGAAATTATTGAATAAAAGTGTAGATTTTTCAGTTTTAAAAAATATCAAATTAATAGTTACAAATAAATTCGATGGACGATGAATCAACTCTGTGGTAGTTCATATTTATATTAAAAATTAAATAATAAGAAAACAACTTGTCTAAAAACCACAAAATGAAAATAACTTTTCATTCGACTAGTTTCGCCTGTTACAGCATTATCAAGACTGAATACATAATTGCAAAGACATCGCTTGAAAATATAAGTATTTCGGTTCGGTACCTGGGGGTGGTAAAATGTAATCGATGGGTCCAAGTTATCAGAGATTTAACAGTGGGGAGTGGTTTAAGTCTAACTGGTCATTGAGAAGAATGTAATTATGGGATGTTTGGATCTTGTTTATTTCCATGGCTTCCAGGAAGTTTATTATCATACTTTTATCACAGTAATGAAGAATTTTTGGTTTGAAAGAGGATGAGATGTTATGGTTTTTTTAGGGAACATCTAGAGTCAAAAAAAAAAAAACATAACATCTCATCCTCTTTCAAACCAAAAATTCTTCATTACTGTGATAAAGGTATGATAATGAACTTCCTGGAAGCCATGGAAATAAACAAGATCCAAAAATCCCATAATTACATTCTTCTCAATGACCAGTTAGACTTAAACCACTCCCCACTGTTAAATCTCTGATAACTTTGACCCATCGATTACATTTTACCACCCCCAGGTACCGAACCGAAATACTTATATTTTCAAGCGATGTCTTTGCAATTATGTATTCATTCTTGATAATGCTGTAACAGGCGAAACTAGTCGAATAGAAAGTTATTTTCATATTGTGGTTTTTAGACAAGTTGTTTTCTTATTATTTAATTTTTAATATAATAGTTACAATATCAAGCTTCTTAATTAAAATTTACTAATAGATTTTTGATTGATTATGGAATATTAAACCTAATAAGAGGATCAAAACAATTATGTGAATGATTCGACATCCTGAATATAAATTCTTCACATGAAGATATGAAACATCAAGCAATTTTGCAGGGACTAATCATCTGAAATTTTATTATTCAAGGTTTCAAAATTATTGAGTGTTTCTAAATAATGCAATGTTTGCATTGATGAAAAAATCAATCGATAACATGTTTGCGAAAAAAACACTCTGCCTATATGTGAAACAGAAATAGAGTGATCATCTGTGGAGCAATTGTGCTGGGTTAGAATCCTGGGTTAGCTATGAATTTGTGACTGAGGGTCCCCAGTGAGATGAAAAGAAGACCTGAATCGAATGGTGAAATTATAATTTGAAACGAATTAACAGCAAACTGAAATAAAAATTAGAAAATAATTTAGTTTATTTGAAAAAAATATTTCATCGTACCGATAGCGAAGCAGGTTGAGATTCGATTCGAAATAGTATCCGCTAGGTGCAGGGCGGTTGAGGAAAAGGGTTGAAACCTACGAAAGATCGTATTTCAACGTGAAATCAATAGTCCAGTTAATGACGGTAAAAAAAGTGTAAACTGTGTATTTATCCCATACAGCACCGATTTGTATGAAAATTTGGATTTAGGTTCTACTTACCATCTATTTCAGAGTCTACCCTTTGCCAGGGGTTTCTTTTTCTCTGGGGTGGATGCCACCCCTTCTTGGGATCGAAAAATTTTCCATTAAAAATAAGTACGGAAATCAATGAATTGACTAATTCTAAGCAAATTTTGTGTCATGAAGTTTTTTCTGAAAATCAATACTTTTCGACTTATTCGCGAGTGAAATTGTCGTTTTTAGGCGAAAAAAACACGTTTTCAGATTCTTTTTCGCGAATAACTGAAAAAATATGCATTTAATCAAAAAACCTGTAGAAAGCAAAATTATAGCTAATAAAAAAACAAAGAAAATCGTGTATTTATAATGTATTCTGACTCAATGCAAATGGAATTATTGCTTGTTGAAAGTTGATTGGTATTTACCACTATGTGTATTCATCAATATACTGATATACCTACATATTCTAATTTCTACAAAAATGTGCTTTTGGTTTTTTCGTCATAACTCCCTCAGTTTTTGAGCAATCAAGTTTTTCAAAAAAGCTTCTTGTAGGTTTTTTAACAGCTATGAGCTTATCTAAATGAAACTTTTTTTCAGATTTTATTTTTAAAAAGGTTCATGTTAAAAGGGCTGAAAAAAGGTACTTTGCGCGAACACACGCAAGTTTCAAAAGGCCATATCTTACTCAATTTTCATCTTACAAAAAAAAATGAAACGCCAACAATTTCGTACTCCAGAAAATTTAGCGTATCATTAACAGTTTTTGAGTTATTTTGAAGAAAAGGCGATTTTTCCCTAAATTACGAAAATTTTTTTCTCTCTTCAAACTCAATGTTTTTTCAAAAAGAAGTACTTCAAACTGGCCAAATGAAGAGAAGGTGAGATTTTCACTATTTTTTTCCAACGAATAAATAGGAATCGACATTTTTCTCTTCATAACTCGCTTAGTTTTGATGCTAGGAACTTTCATAAGAAATTTAAAAAAAAAGGTTTTTGAAGGACTTTGAAAAAAGTATCATTAGCTTTCTCCGAAAATGCATTGGTTTTTGGTTATTTACGTAGAAACTAGCCATTTTGGCGATTGAAAATACCAATCAACTTTCAAAAAGCAATAATTCCGTTCTTATTGGGTCTGCATACATCATAAATACACGATTTTCTTTGTTTTTTTATAGGTTATAAATTTGATTGTTTTCGATTAAATGCATATTTTCCAGTTATTCGCGAGAAAGAATCTGCAATCATGTTTTTTTGCCTGAAATCCGACAATTTCAATCGCGAATAAGTGGAAAAGAATTGACTTTCAGAAAAAACTTCATGAATCAAAAATTGCTTAGAATTAATCAATGTATCGATTTCCGTACTAATTTTCAATGAAGAAGATTTCACCCCCAAGAAGGGGTGGCATCCACGCCCAGGGAAAAAGCAACTCCCGGCACAGGGTAGACCTTGAAATAAATGCTAAGTAGAACCTAAATCCAATGTTTAATGAAAATCGGTGCTGTATGGGATAAATACACGGGAAAATGGTCATTGACTGGACTACAATCCCCTCATCAAATTACAAGCCTCTTATTCAATCTGCAGAAGCTGTGGAGATGAGCAAATTAAAAAAAAAACACGAAAAAAAAAGAAATATCAACGTAAGAATAGCAGCGGTTGGAAAAATCTACCCAAATTTTGATAGTTTTTTCATCAAAATTGTGGTACAGGTGCTCTAAAACGGATTGAAAAAACTACTTCTGCACCTGACTTGACTGTGTATACACTGTAACAGTCTATTATTGTCTGGTAAAATATGACTGAAAAAGAAAAATGTTTGCAAAACAAAACAATAAATTTAAATATTTTCACAAATACTGCAAACTAGTGCACAACGCGTTTCGGTTTTTTCTAGTAGATGCGGTGGGTTTTTAAAAACACATTTATATATTTTCGAGAATTTGAAGAGCTATCAATATAACTTATACTATTACTGGGCAGTAGCAACATTGCAAAGTACCGCAAAATAACAAATATTCAGCGATATGTATGCGAATTTAATCCTTCATTTTATGCAATAATCCCATATTGTACAAAAGGGTAGTATAGGCCCTAACCTCCTTTTCAACAAGGCGGAAAATGCTCAAAATGCAAGTCAATAAATCAGAAAGTATTCTCATACAAGACAGGCCAAGTAAAAATAGTAGGATATAAAGAACTTGACGACTTGATTTACAGCCCAAACTTTTTAGCACAACAAGAAAACAGGTGTGACTAGTGAAGAGATCCAAATTGAAGACGGTTTGTTGAGGAAGGCGGTGTTGCCAAATATGAAGTAACAGATGGTGTTTGTTTAATGTTTCGGAAGTATGCTCGTATGTATGAAGATTTTAATAATAATAATAATATTTGTTCATCACTAAACAAAATATTTTGAAATACACATGAGATAGTACAGTGAATGAATACAGGGCGACTCCACTAAGGGCATATGCCTATGCGTGGTTGACTATGAAAACGATATTATATATGGAGAACAATTTTATGGCTAGATTTTTGTTTACAAAGAATGTGGGAAGACAATGTGAAGCATTGAACATTCACAAAAATTCAAGATTCTTGTCCCAATTTACCATCATAATTTGTATAGGGCCCTTTGCATATAATAAAATGTTTTTTCGGCCTTCAACCCAACGACCTAAAAAAAGTTTTTTTTTATTTTTTGCGTGTGTAATTTGTTTTTAGTCAGTTCATCAATTTTTTCAAATTATTTTTACTCCTGGATATACTCGCCCCTAGGGATGTGTGCAAGGTTGATGATCACTGGTTTATTATGTTCTTAGTGCAAAATATGAAAACTACTAAAACATAAATAATTAACACCCGATCACTGGTTTATTATGTTCTTAGGTAACAACTTATTTTTTTCGTTGAAACCAATGACGCACGTAATTTATAGAGCCCCTTGAAAAAAAGCTTACAGACTTAAAGCCTCTACAATATTAAAACTTATCACTGTAAAATTCATTGATCATTGGAGTTGAAAAAGAATTTACAGCCGAGATGGTGAATTGATATAGTGCAAAATATGAAAACTACTAAAACATAAATAATTAACACCCATCAATACAGAGCCTGTGAGTTAGAGACTTGGAATAGGCTCATCTTATGAATTTATAGATCGATAGAAGTAATGTGGCCATGGAAGAATAGTAATAATTGATTTTATTTCTTGATGTCACTTCAAATTATCAGTTTGGAAACTTTTTTGAACGATAAAGGTGAACAACTCAGTGTTGTAAAAATCATGAAAAATAACAAAAGTGTTTCAAAAAGTATTTGATTTTCATCACATTTTATACTTCGACTGCGACTAAAAGCTAGGCCAAAAACTGCGTCCGCAACGACAGAATGAATAAACGTATGAGTCAGCTGTAGTTACGATTTCATCATTCAGGGTAGGTCGAAAGTATCAATGAAATAAAGTTATGATAACATTATCACAAAAAGCATGGAGAGAGCTTTTTGGTAATATTTTTCTAGTAAAATGTTTTATTAGTGACTTGTAATGACTATATATATATATATATATATATATATATATATATATATATATAGATATATTTATATATATATATATATATATATATATATATATATATATATATATATATATATATATATATATATATCCAGAAAAAATGCAGAAATAGGTTGATTTCTGATTAAAGGGAGACTCATTTCTTGCAAAGTTTCAAACTTATATATGCATTCTTCAGCACAAATTCTCAAATTGCAACAGGGGTCCAGAAATAAATTATTCTCAGGTTTTCGTCATTGTCTATTCTACTGTGCATTTTCTTCAATTTAAAACAATTATTTTCTGAGATATCTGCTGAAGTTGCTGTCAGGGAAAATATAAAAGTAGTAATGGAAAAAACTATTGAATTTAATGAATGTATGGCCCAAAATGTCCACCTTGTACCTCCATACAATGTACAATCGATTTTCAAAAGGTTGATCGCAGGATTTATTCTCTTTAAATTTCCTTGTTCTGGGAACACTTGAATTCAAAGGCTTATGCTACACCACCTGAAACTCTTCAAAAACTTTGAGACTGAATGATCGCAAAGAGCCGTGGTATGAAAGTTGGAGGTAGACATTTTGGATTATAAATCCGTTGAATTTAATTCTTTTCTCATAACAATTTTTGTTTTCTCTAACAGCGTCCTTAGCAGATATCTCGAAATATTTCATCAAATTTGAAAATAATACATTGCAAAGCTTCAAAATGACGTTTTTCTTGACCTCCATTGCTATATGAACTTACTGAAGGGGTGGGTGGCTTTGTGAGTAGAAGGAATCAGGAATAATATTGAAAGTGCTATGAAAATAGTACATCTTAAATTGACCTCTTTTAGCATTTTCCCCAAACCTGAAGGACATTGAGGATTCCAGAGGATGCACCGAATATATATTATATATATATATATATATATATATATATATATATATATATATATATATATATATATATATATATATATATATATATATACGTTCGGTGTTTACTACCTCCTTTCATATATTGTAATGAGTGTTACACATACAATGAAACTTCGAAAAAACAGACATAAACAAAAAAAAAGAAAAACAAACAGAACCCAGCAGACATGACAATTGTTGACAAGGAATGACATCAGTATAAATGACAAGGAAGCAAAATTCTCCTCTTTTTGAAAATACTGTTCCATATTCGATCCAAAGCTAGTGAGATGCTTTTATGTCTCCAAACTCAATCAGGCAATTATTGTTACAATGTGTTATTACGCGAAGATGCTTTCTAGAACTACGTCATAGACATAAACCAGATTACGGCATCCCGCATACCTACCTAACAAATTTATCTGGCAACCATGGATAGGGGTGAAGAGATACACCCGTAATTACAACGTTGCAAAGCCAACTTCTCCACTAAGTGCTGAAGGCGAGGCCGGAAATTAAAAGAAGGACCCGACAGAGTGTATATACACTTTTACACTTCCGCTTTACTTTTGATCTTGACAAACTAAAGTGGAGGGTTGAATTTGTACGTGGTAGATAGCTCATTTACTGGAAGCTGCGAAGGAGATGCGGGTTGTGTGGAGTTAAACTTCGGAAAACTTTGATCTATTGAAGAGTACACATGAATATTAATTGTTTTAGGTGAGGACATGCTCTTTTAAACATTTATCTGCGTATAAGTGTTTTTCAGCAGAATTTCGAAATAAAAGACGATCTTTTTGTTATTTATTGATGCAGATTCTGAAGTTTTCATTGATGCTTTTTCTCATTCGAAAAAACCACGAGTATAACGAGTCAGAATATGCATTAACTACCTTATTCATTTAATTACTCTCAGACATTGTTATTATTCAATTGATGAAGTATTAATTATAAAAGCAATTCAGTAGAAGTTGAGGATACTGATGAAAAAGTCAGGTAAGAACCTGTGTGTATCAAATTAGAGTAAGATTCTCCATATAAATATAGAGATATGAGTATTAGTAGTAGACCAGTATTATAAGTATTATAGATTATGTTTGATCTTTAGGTGGAGAATTGTTAAAATTTTTACAAATAATCTACTATATATTTTTACAATAATAATTAGGGATCGAAATGAATAATCTAAGGAAAATTTTTTTTTAACATTTTTTATTTTTATTCAAACTGAAAAGTAGTAGTACCTAAGATCATAAAAATTAATGATAAAATTTTTATATTCTTATCATAAGAAAATTAGATATTAACTACAATTTTATTATAATTTCTTCCTGCATTATTTTTTTCATTTGAATATTCTCAAATTTTTGAGGCCATATCTTTTTCATTATCAAAATTTTTGAACAGGTTTTTTTATACTTTTTTGAAAAACAGTCCACCACTGAGAACGAATATGTCAAATTACATTTAGTTCATGAAATAGAACACAAAATTGATATTCTTCTTATGGAACATACCATATTTTATTTTTCCCTTGAAATAAGCATAAAATTTTCTTTAAAATTATGCATTACATGCAAGGTTTTAATAATTTGTTTTTTCAATATTTCACGTTTTTAAAATTACCATAGTTGGCTGTGACTTTGACATTGTATGTTACACAAAAAGATATTTGTTTGAATCAAGTAAGACATGCTATCGAAACTGATTGAATTAAGTTTCATCAGAGTAAACTTTGACAAAAAAGTCCTTATGTATATCAACCTTCAAATATTGGCATGGTAACAAAGAATTACTTACTGTTGTCATTTTCAAGCAAGGCCAGACGAATAACTTATATATTCACACAATAAAAAACTTTGATTATTCAATAACTAAAAAAAACATTAATTAATCAATAAAGTTTAAACTTTAAAATAAAACACACTTGATGAAAAATATTTAGATACTTTAATTAGCAGTAAAGGATAGTGGACATGTTTCGAATTATGAACTCATTATCAAGACTGACTACAGGAGAGTATTACATCTTATTTAATAAAATAGACAAAAGCAAACATACAAACAAGAAGACGGATTGCCATGGGATTACCGTTACCGCCTTTGTTGACTGAAATTTTCTTAGAAGAAAAAATATTCAATTCTGATAATAATTTAATTACTAACGTCTCATAATGGAAGCGGTATGTAGATTATATTTTTTCTATTTGGACCGGTACAGATAGGCAGTTAGATAATTTCCTTAAATATATAAACACTTTCTACAACTCGATTCAATGTACAAAAGAAGTAGAAAACGAAAACGGTACATTGAATTTCTTAGACGTTCATATTGCTAGGAATTTGAATTCTCTTACTTTCAACATTTATGGAAAACCAACCTTCACAGATACTTTAATTCACAGCGACAGTAACCTACACATTAAAATAAAACTAAGTGCTTTTCATTCGTTCATACATAGGTTGTTCACTATTCCATTATTGGAAACAAATTTTCAAACCGAAGTTGATACAATTAAATTATTAGCCACCAATAACTGTTACAATGAAAGTCTTATCGATAAGCTCATTGGGAAAAAACGAATAAAGAGTCTGTTGCATTCAATATATCCCACGTAAACTATTAATGAAGAACAAAAATACTTCCCAATAAATGATGTGCCGAATTTGAGAAGCGAAATTTGCAACAGACTATCGAAAAATAACGTTAAAACAATTTATACAAATAAAATAAACTTGAAGTCATTCTTGGTCAATAATAAAGAAAAATCTAACATCGGAGAAAACAGTAGTGTTTACAAAATATTTTGCGACGAACGTCCTGCTTTCTATATTGGACAGACAGGAAGGAATATAAATATTCGTGTTGAAGAACATAAAAAGTCAATTTTTCAAAACAAAAATACCACTGGCTTCTCTGAATATTGTATAGATTTCAATCACTTCCTGGATTTCAACAAAACCCGATTGTTGCATTCAGGTAACAAAGGAAAGCGCCTTGACCTTCTTGAAATTCTCGAAATAAGTTCCGCCCAGAATAGTAAATTAACCCTTGTGAACGAACAAATTGATTTTCAGGTATCACCTCTGCTATTGTCTGTTTTATAAAATAAGAATGAGTTTATAACTCGAAACATCCTTTACTATCCTTTACTACTAAATACATTATCTAAATATTTTTTATATAGGGAAACTAAAGCCAAGTACGTTTTATTTTAAAGTTTAAACTTCATTCTTTATGATGTTTCACCAAGTGATGTGCGAGAATTCAATCTGAGTTATTAATTAATCATTTAGATTCACTGGAAATATGTGAAATCTATTTGAGATACACATCAATATTTCAAATCATCAGAAAATACCTGAAACTGACTGAAAACTCACGTAATTATCGTAACATTCCGGACGTTTTCGTCAGGTTCAATCATGACATGGGGACTGTCTGGTATTCGCACATTCCAGGGAAGACAAGCGGCTGATCCATCCAATGCAAACCCCAGAGACAATCACTGATCCGTCCTCGTATATTCATGAACGTAGGATTCCTGACGGTACCAAAATGAAAATTTTTCGATCGCCTTTATGAATAACAGATCAGAAGTGGGATAAGAATCGCTCGGACCAATCCGGTAATCCATATAGCTACAGTCTGCACGTGATCTTACATCTCTCAGTACGTTGTTCAGAGATATTTAATTATTCATTCACAGTGTTGATACAGATTCAGTTTCCATGTGTACCACGCAGAGAGAATGAATATTTCAACTTCTCCAAACGCGATGTACTAATGGATGAAGAACCCTGGAACGAATTACACGAATTTCCGATTACCATCGTTCGTCGTATCTTGCAGACTTATTTTTATTCTGTGCGAAGTGTATCTTATTTTGGAGCGACGGATTACGTGGAAATGTTCGACGTCTTGCTCGAGAAATAATGCTCTGGTTTGAATTCTGCTTGCACAGCCTTACTGCCTTTCGGCTTGCGAGTTGCACCTACATTTTTCCATTTTTATCGTCAGGAATTGTAAGTTCATTGTGTTTGGCGATAACCTTACATGCTATGGTTTCTTTTCACTTGGATTTCTAAGAGCTCAGACAATCATTCATTCGTATATGTAGGTAGCCTTCTTATTTTCTGAAAATGGAACGGGAAAATTCTTGTTTCGAAATAAAACATCTTCATTGTCATAAAAAAGAATAAAAGCGATTCTATAAAATGTTTTATAGCTACCAAACCAATAGGAATGAAATTGAAAAAAAGGTTATTTACTTGTTTCGTATCAAAACAACACTGTCAACAAGATGTAGATTTTTTCATCAAGATTTAATAAGTTGGTTCTGTTTACGAGATTGATGAAATATTGTGAACGAAAATATAATTCATTACTGTTTGGAAAATAATGCATGAATTTAAACTATATAAAGTATCTATTTTCTTATAAATAGATGGGTATGGGAGTATAGATCTACAAAATTATTATAGGAAACTATATAGTCAACAGAAATGAGCAGATACAAGTGAAAATATTCCGTTTTTGAAACGAACTTCATTGTCACACGTTTCACTTGGCACATGAAAGATAGGTCTAAAACTGTGTCCGACACGACTGACACGACAGTGTTCATAGGCGTGCGCATCAGGTCTTCCATTAATAAATTTCAACAATAAATTGTGAATGTCATTCAGTAGAAGCTGAGAAGCGATGATAAAGTCAGATAAGCACTAGTATTTGTAAATTTTATTTCGAGTATAATATCAGTGTACTGTTAATAATTAGGTATTATTCTGAAGTAGAGAATTGATTATAATATTCATAATTTATCCACTATATGATGAAGCAAAAACAACAATACTTTGTGAAAATGATCTGATCTAAAAAAGAATCATGACTTTTTCATCTTCTCGCCATGGCGGATTATTCTTTTTTACAAGTTGACAATATTTTGGATTTAGGAGTGATGTTTGTTAGAAAAACTTTATTCTGGGAGATGTTAATAGGTTGCTCGGGTATGTCCTTCGACACTGTAGGACTTTTATAAATAATAAAACTTTCTTGGTATTATATTTTTCGTTCATCTATAGTCTGTAGAATTTTGCAAGGTTGGAATACTCAATACAAGTACTATATAAAGAGAATTGAGACAGTACAGAATAAATTTCTCAGATTTCTGGACTTCAAAAATAATATTATCTAGAATAATCATGAGTACTCACATATTCCCAAGAAATTTGGCATAATTAAGCTGAAAAATCGCCGACGAATGACGGATATTATTTCATTATACAAAATTTGTCAATGGTTTACTCCGTGTGCCTAATATTTTGCAGTCAATTCCATTCAGGGTCCCTGATATTAGGTTGCGTAATAGATTTACATTTTATGTTCCTTTACGGAGAATGAACAGTGCACAGAATGCTCCCATTTTTAGGATGATGGCTTCATTCAACATCCTTTGCATAGACTTCGATCTTTTCAATATATCCCTCAATAATCTGAAGCAAAGTCTCAGGAGTATTCCCTCATAAATAAAATTAAAATTTTCACCTCTAGATACAACTATGTTGTTATTGTTTCTTTTTCTTTTGTAGATTTTAAAATCGATGTATTTGTAGATTCGAAGAGGCGAATACTGTTTCTTGAGTTTTAACCTGTTTATAATATCCCGTGTGAACTATTGAATAAATAAAATAAATCTCAAATCAATTTTGTCTGTCTGGTAAATTGATCACGAAAAAGACACAGATCTTTCTTTCGTTAAAAGTCGAGAAGTTTGTATTGTAGTTGAGATGGATACTGTGAAAGAGATGTACCTCCTTCATATAAGTAGCTCCATAGCTACAAAACTTTATGGAAATGAGCAGCTTCGAAGAAACATCATGACTTTTCTATCTCATATCTTGACTACGTAAAAGATACAGATTCTTTCTTCAACAAACAAGAACACCTCAAAGAAGTTAACATTATAGACAGAGATGTACCTCATTCTTTTATGTTGCTCCATAGCTAGAGTACCTTATGGAAACAAAGAGTATCAAGTGAGATTATGACTTTTTCGTTTCATATCGATTCATGAAAAATTGACTATCTAAAATATACAGATAAACGTTCTGTAAATAGTCGATAAATTGATATCGTAGACAAGTTCTTCCTTATTCTCATAAGAAGCACAATAATTCGTATATTACAAGCATATGCTAGGTTGAAACTGAAATGGTAACCTTCTCATCTGTTATCGATTCTTGTCCCGAAATAAAACGACATTACGTATAAGATCCAGATAACTGTTTTGGAAACTGACGAGAAATCAATATTGAAGACGGGTGGATACTGTAGAGTTCCAATATGTGTTTTCGTCTAAAAATTTCTTCATTTGTATCATGAGGATTAATTATTGTCCTGAATGTTTTCTCACAACTGACACGCTGTTGGTTCGTTTTTCTCTCCTTTTGCGAAGGATTTTCGTCCAGAGTATGAGAGCAAATAGGTTTTGACGAATCACTGAAGCTTGAGTAAACTTCACTAATGAGATGAAAAAAATGTTGAAACAGCTGTACGTTTACTTTGATTTCTGGGATTCATTGAATTTATGTTTTTTACAGTTATGAAATATTGTGGAGATACTTACATTTTTATTATTTCTGAAATAATTTACTTAATACTAGTTATGCCCACTGAACTAGATATTTTACAACGAATGTTATTAAAATGGGACTTTCAAATTGAAAATTTAAAAGTTTTAGGGATACATTACGGTTTGAATATATCAAATATGGGAAAATAAATGAAGACAATTTGGTGTACAGCTAGATATTACTGTTCGTGTTATGAATGAGTTCAAAAATTACTAATTGATCCAAATATATCAACTTGGCATATTTCGGCATTATGTGCAAATTTTTGGAAATTATCTATTCGTGAAAACGGGAGGTGATTTCCGAGGCAGTTTTACTTTTCTTGAATAATTTTTGGTGTGCTCTGAATCTTGTTTTAAACGATCGACCAGTTCGACCCATACAATCCTTTACATCTTTGGCATTGAATAATAATCCTAATACTTTTTTTTCAGGTTTTTAAGCAATTTTCATATTATATTAGCAATTTTTCCTGTTAATGGAAATAAGTAAGTTGAAAAATTAAATTTTGAGGTTGCTCTATTTTCTATTTAGGATATGAATGATTTCATACGCAAGTTGAGTATATATTTTTCACCTATCTTGCTGTAATGAAGATAGTAAATTCACGTTTGGTTTTTATTCATTGTAATAAATTATTATGTAGTTATAACTGATTCCATTAACTTTTGAAAAATGAGAAGGTCAGACTGAAACGAGAGATTTATGAGAACAAATCTGTGCTTTTATGATTGGTCATAAACATGTGATACAGGAAAATTACATTTTCTCGTATCATAATAAAAGACCATTTATTTCGTAAATGGGCTTTTCCTTATTACAACAAATCGCAGATTATATAGCTATAACTATACGACTATTCTTAAAATATGTATAAATATATATATATATATATATATATATATATATATATATATATATATATATATATATATATAATTATTTATTCGAATTGTTGTTGCCTGTGGATTATTTCTAATCTCTTGATAAATATTAGCAATAACAGGCTTGTTGAATCTTAAAAAAACTTGATTTTATTAGAAAGTTGACGTTTCGCCACGACATTCGTGGCTTTATCAAAACTTTTGAAAAAATTGAAATTTCTTTGACATTTATTGATTTGAAAAAATTTGAATAGAAAAAGACTACTATGTTTCACTAAAATTTTTTGGCCGTGGCCGTTCTTTGTTATTTATTACGTGCTATTCAGTCCAATATTAACATTCAAATCTGTTAAAATTAGGTTCAAATTATTTTGATTTTGAAGAGTCAAAGAATAGGGTACTATTTATCTTTATTTCAAAAATTTCTCATTGCGGCTGTGGCAGTCTTCAGTTATTAATTACGTGCTATTTAGTCCAATATCAACAGACAGGTCTGTTGATATTAGATGGGAAGGGAACCACAGAAACCTTCACCCACGTAATGTACAAAATAGGTTTAAAATATTTGATTGTTGTCTTTAAAAAGACAACTTGTAAATTTGGAGATCACATGTGTTCTAAACTATACTTTCTTTTTAGAAAAATTGATAATTCTAGATGTTTAGATATTGTCTAAGAAGATGAGTTGTTATGGTTAGAGTTTGTTTGTTGAATTTTTTTGTTTTGATTTATGTTGTTTCTTAGACAAATTAAAGAATTAAATCTGCGTATATTGAACTCAAATGTTTGATATCTGTTCTCATTCTCTCATCTCATTCTCATTCATCATTTACGACTTTATTTAAATTTTTTTGAATATGTAACATTCCTAAAATTTCTCTGAAAAAATCTCATATTGTTTATAGTATACCCTGTAGTAATTGTAATAAATCATATATAAGACAAACTTTTCAAAATTTAGAAGAAAGATTAAAAGCACACAAATATACCACAATACAAATCCCAGCACTAATAAAACATAAAAACAATGAGAATCATACTTTCAACTTTAATAGCACAAAAATTTTGGAAATAGAAAAAGATCAAAAACGCAGAGAAATTTTAGAAATGTTGCATATTCAAAAAAATTTAAATAAAGTCGTAAATGATCAAACATTTGAGTTCAATATACGGAGATTTAATTCTTTAATTTTTCTAAGAAACAACATAAATCAAAACAAAATAATTCAACAAACAAACTCTAACCATAACAACTCATCTTCATAGACAAAATCTAAACATCTAGAATTTTCAATATTTCTAAAAATAAAGTATAGTTTAGAACACATGTGATCTCCAAATTTACAAGTTGTCTTTTTAAAGACAACATTCAAATATTTTAAACCTATTTTGTACATTACGTGGGTGAAGGTTTCTGTGGTTCCCTTCGTATCTAATATCAACAGACCTGTGTGTTGATATTGGACTAAATAGCACGTAATTAATAACTGAAGACTGCCACAGCCGCAATGAGAAATTTTTGAAAAAAAGATAAATAGTTATCTATTCTTTTACTCTTCAAAATCAAAATAATTTGAACCTATTTCGAACATTACGTGGGTAAAGGTTTCTGTGGTTTCCCTTACCATCTAATAATAACAGATTTGAATGTTAATATTGGACTGAATAGCACGTAATAAATAACAAAGAACGAAAAATTTTAGTGAAACATAGTAGTCTTTTTCTATTCAAATTTTTTCAAATCAATAAATGTCAAAGAAATTTCAATTTTTTCAAAAGTTTTGATAAAGCCATGAATGTCGTGGCGAAACGTCAACTTTTTAATAAAATCGAGTTTTTTAAGATTCAACAAGCCTGTTATTGCTAATAATTATCAAGAGATTATATATATATATATATATATATATATATATATATATATATATATATATATATATATATATATATATATATATATATATCTAGGGTGTATCAGATAAAATTTTCCAAATGGCACTAAATGTAATAAATCGTATGAAGTATCTTTTGACAATGACTTTGAATTCGTAAAAGAAAAATTGATATACAATGGGAAACTTTCAAGTACAATCAGAAATCTTTCATTGGTTATGATACAATTGAGTTATCAAAATGGATGATCAAGATATCTTTCAAATTCACTTAGCAATAGATAAATATCACCGTATGTAATCGAGTACATTAAACAATAAAAAAATTTATATCCATACATTGAAATTCAATCTATTCTCTATCTAGTATAGACAATATTTTTTTCCGAAAATTGACATCGTGGCAATTAATCTAGAAGTTGAAATATAGATGTTGATTTATGTTATGTATGTTAATCAGAAATCAAAAGTATGACATTTCAACGTCAAAAAATTAGTACATAGTAAATGTAATTTGTAGAAAACAACTTTAATTGAATGAAAATTACAAACCATTTTGTCTGAAACAAATACGATATCCTATCAAATTAAACTCACAAAAACGTAAAATATGGACCGCTACGCCTGTCGTCTGATGATAATATTGGACTCAAAATGGGCGACTAACCAAAATTGTTCATATCAAACCTTCGAATCCTTATTCAGGAAATTTAATATGAGAATTTTGCAGTATCCATTTCAACAAACACTTTATTTAAATGGAAATTTTTGCTTTATCAGCATCATATGTACCACACCTCGATTTTACTTCGAAAAATTGGCTTTTTTAAGTAACACTTCATCTCCATATTACAAATTGAAGAAAAATTTGTTTTTATAACCGTCTGTAGTCCAGATGGTTGGGAAATTGTCTAGGGCACAGACGGTACCGGGAGTGAATCCCGGATAAGATATGATATGTTGTGATTGTCCAGGATTGCAATTTGAAATTATATATACTGCTGGGTAATAAACTACGCTATGAGGGTAGATGATGGGATACAGGCGAATACTCGCCTGTGTCCCATCATCCCCTTTAAAAAAAAAATTGAAAATTTGTTTTTATATTGAAATCTACTATGCAACATAATTATAAACGAAGAAGTTCTAGAATAATGATATGGAAAGAGTAATAATAAAATTATGGTGATAAAATTATTGTTACTGATGTATATTTTCAAAAGTTATGGAATCAGTGAAAAAATTACCAGTAGAACAATTCTTTGCGGCTGTGGTCATCTTTAGTTACTAATTACGTGATACACAGTCTCATATCAGCTGTCAAGTCTGCTCATATTAGATGGTGAGGGAAACCAAACAAACTCTTACGAACTTAGTAAAATTGTTTCTTCATAAACAAAATTTCAAAGTTTCATATAAAACCAACAATAACATTGGAAAATTGATTAAAAACAACAAATCAAAAATTTATAGAAATGAACGTACTGGTGCTTATAGACTCAAAGGTAATGATTGTGAAAAATTCTATATAGGACGTACAATTAGAAATTTAAAAACTCGAATACAGGAACACCAACGTAGCTATATTATGCAGAAAACTAACTCTAACTATGGGTGTCATCTTATTCAAGAAAACCATACATCTAACCACAATTATAATATATTACAGTTAGAAAATAGTCTGCACAAAACCAAAAGTAGGGAATCCCTAAACATAAATAAAAATAAAAATTCCGTAAATTTAGTTAACGACCAGATTGAAGTAAACCCTTCCCCTCTCCTTAATCTGTTCAATGTAGGTACCTACTAATAGCTCAGAATGAATTGCTTATAGTTATTTAATTTCTCTAAGAACCCCTCTGTTATATTCAATTTTCGTATAAATAGATTGTTTTGTAATACCATAGTTTAGTACGAGAAGAACTCAATGTTATGACGAAATGCGTTTACTCAATAGAATTTATTTCAACCTGCGAAATGTTAGTTTTATGTATCTTTATATAGTTATGAATATGAACTTTCCGAAGTAAATGCCATTTCAGTTTAAAAAAAGGACTATTTATGTATCATTCAATTTCTAGTGTCTGTAGCCATCTTCACTGAACAATTTCCTGCTATTTACCTCATAATAGGATATTTGAAAGTGGATTGTACCATTCTATAAAAATTATTCAAAAGTCTTGTGAGATATATACATCGCCTATAACCATATGCTTTTTGATTCAGTATAATCCATTATTGTATTTTTTTATAGAAAATTGCTGATTAAAATGAATTGATAACTTTATAAAGAAATAAAAAACTAAATTTTCACAGATTGAAATAAAAATCTATTGAGCAAACGCGTTTCGTCATAACATTGACTTCATCTCGTACTAAACTATGGTATTACAAAACAATCTATTTATACGAAAATTGAATATAACAGAGGGGTTCTTAGAGAAATTAAATAACAATAAGCAATTCCTGGTGTTTATAAACTGGACTGTAACGATTGTGAAAAATTCTATATAGGACGTACAATTAGAAATTTCAAAACTCGAATACACGAACACCAACGTAGCTATATTAAGCAGAAAACTGATTATAATAATCAAGAAAACCATACCTTTAATCACAATTATAATATATTACAATTTGAAAATAGTCTCCATAACACCAACTGTTGGGAATCCCTATACATAAATAAAAATAAAAATTCCGTAAATTTAGTTAACGACCAGATTGAAGTAAACCCTTCCCCTCTCCTTAATCTGTTCAATGTAGGTACCTACTAATAGCTCAGAATGAATTGCTTATAGTTATTTAATTTCTCTAAGAACCCCTCTGTTATATTCAATTTTCGTATAAATAGATTATTTTGTAATACCATAGTTTAGTACGAGATGAAGTCAATGTTATGACGAAACGCGTTTACTCAATAGATTTTTATTTCAACCTGTGAAAAGTTAGTTTTTTATTTCTTTATAAAGTTATGAATATGAACTTTCACCAAGTAAATGCCAATTCCATTCAATAAAATGAATTGGCATAATCAGTTGCATATGTCAATAATCATATTTCATATTATTAATTTTACCTTTATTGTATGATCAAGAAGTATGCTAAAACCCAAATATTATTGCAACACTCATAATTATGATTCAAAATTATATTCTCTTGTTCTTTGGAACGAAATTTAGGAACTTGAAAAATGCATTTTAAATTAGATATTCACTAAATCATAACTGATAAAACCTCTAGAAGAGTCGATTATTTATAAAAATTACCTGAAATTCTCTGATAATCAAGAGCTGCGAAACCTCCCGAGTATTCCTTCCATATTTTTCAATAACTTCTTTCAATCACGAGCACTTTCAATTAAAGTCTCCAATTTCCACATGATTTAATGATAATAAATGGCGTTTTCTGCTCGCGTGTTTTCCTCTGGGAAATACGCAATTGATTTATATTTCTCTCAGAAAAAAACGAGCTGACTTAACTGTCGTGGGGCACGCATTTTTTCCTTGTGGATAAAAAAAGGGAACACCCTCTGTTAGCCAGTCACTTTTCCTTGTCCCCTCGCATCATTAGTCATGTCTATTATTTTTTTACTAGGTTGGGGAGGAAATAACTTGTTCTTAGTGAAATATTCAACACCATCTTCGTAGGGTTGTTCGACAAATATTTGGGAATGATGGGATAGGCATCCATCCATAAATGTGTTTTTGATAGAAGATTTTATGCTTCGATGGGAAAGCTGATGAAAACAATATGTTTTCCCCAATAATATTACTTTCATGTAGAAAAAATTTTTAGTGTGTTGGTGAATAGATAGTATTCATCTAATTCATTGTTGTCATTGACGACATCAAAATACTATATAGGTTTCTCAGACTATTTTCTCATTCAAATTCTTACAAATACTATTAAATCTAGGTCATTGTTGTCATTGACGACATAAAAATACTATATAGATTTCTCAGTCTATTTTATCATTCTAAATTCATATAAACAATTTTATACCGAGGTCATTGTTGTCCTTGACGACATCAAAATACTATATAGGTTTCTCAAACTATTTTCTCATTCTAAATTTATAAACAATATAGTACATCTAGTTCATTGTTGCCATTGACGATATCAAAGGTTTCTCAGACTATTTTCTCATTCTAAATTCATATAAACGATATTAAATCTAGGTCATTGTTGCCATTGACGACATCAAAATACTATATAGATTTCTCAGACTATTTTCTCATTCTAAATTCATATAAACAATATTAAATGTAGGTCATTGTTGTCATTGACAATATCAAAATACTATAATATAGGTTTCTCAGACTATTTTCTCATTCTAAATTCATATGAACAATATTAAATCTATGTCATTAATTTATATAAACAATATTAAATTTAGCTCATTGTTGTTATTGACGACATCAAAATGATATATAGGTTTCTCAAACTATTTTCTCATTCTAAATTTATATAAACAATATAGTACATCTAGTTCATTGTTGTCATTGACGACATAAAAATATTGTATAGGTTTCTCAGACTATTTTCTCATTCTAAATTTATATGAAAAACTCAATATTTGTCAGAGCTAACATAAGCGGCCACCTATGTCGTAGACCTACGCGCTTTGTCCCTCACCACCCTGAGAAACAAAAGAGTATTTCATTTTTTTTTGTAGAAACAAAATCTCAAAATGTTAGCCAAGGTCCAATCCATCCTCGAAACTACTTCAAAAGATTCTTCCAAAAATCGTTAGAATGGATTTTCAGAGTGGACAAAGATTATATATTATTCTGTTGCTATGAGACGGCTTTCGTGGCGACCAGTTTTGTAACTAAATTATACAAAAAATATCAGAGCGAATGCGTTTTATACAAAATCTGCCTCACGGGTAAGGGATATATGAATGATTTCTATAAAAAATTATAGAACTGAAAAAAGTGTATAAAAATAGCAGCAAATACATATCTTTTAAATTTGATTAATTATTGAAGAATTTTTCTTGTTCATTTTATGTAATGTATGAAATTGACTATCTTCAACAAGTATGTTTTTCATGATTTGATTGTTGTATTTTGCGAATATCGCTGCTAGTATGAACAAAGAGCAATCTCGTGAGTATATCCAGAGTTTTATAAATACTATGTTAGTATGCTTTAGAATACTATACACCACTGCTACAGAGTAGATATCTGCATGTCAGGCAGTACGTATTCTCGCGACGGAATTCTGCATTTTCGATCTAAGCGGTGAAATGTTGGTTTGCACTATCCTTGGTGGAGGGCGC
This sequence comes from Cynegetis impunctata, assembly GCA_030704885.1. Classification (NCBI taxonomy): domain Eukaryota; kingdom Metazoa; phylum Arthropoda; class Insecta; order Coleoptera; family Coccinellidae; genus Cynegetis; species Cynegetis impunctata. The sequence goes on along the minus strand of JARQZK010002174.1, from coordinate 40,607 downwards.
TCTGGGTTGTTATCCAGACAGTGTTACCGACCACGATTCGTACTGGGAAACAACTAGAAATGTGTTAATTCATTCCGAGTCAAATAAGCTGCACTGATGAGGTTTAATAAGATCGAAACAGCTGTATGCAGATTTTGAGTTGGGGTGACTTGACGTTTTCTATGATTCATCGTTGGATTGTGAATGTAGAATTCGCATTGCAGAGTTCACTTTATTAAAATCTCTATTCAATTTTCATATAATATTTATACAGTACTAGCAATAAATTACGAATCATACCATTCATCTCATTTATTTGCACTCCAATAAAACAGACTATCATCCATCGATGAAATTCAATAACAGTTTATCACTTTGCACAAAACATATTCATATTATAAAATATAAGCTTGAACATAACCCAAATAATCCTATTCAAATTTCATTCGAAACTTTACTCATAACAAGTTTACGTGTGTAATATAGCGGCATTAATTTTTAACATCAACATTTTGAGAGTGGAGCAATGGAGCTGAAATAATTCACAAAAACAAACATCAAGAGAATATTCCAATCATAAATTATGATGCTGAAAAAATCCTTCCAGTTTTGATGCGACCTGTTTATGAAATCTACATTTTCTGATCTGCCTATGCATACTGAATCGAAATAAAATGTGTGTTTAGGTATAATCGGTAACGGTTTATTCTCCCATGCATTTGGATTAAAATAATTTTGTGGACAACGTGGAATATCATATTATTGTGTGTTAATCAGGTATTCCTTATGGGCAAAATGGATCTCAATTTTATGTTTTCATTTCGTTTTGATTCAAAGTTACATTCATTTCTGTAAAAGCATTCCAAGGCTTCGAACTAAAGAATATGAAGAAACAGTATGGTAACTCTCGACTAGTTGACTTTATTGGAATACTCGAAGCACGATGCTGTTGAGGTGAAATCAAAACTCAATGTCGCGTTGTGTACAATTGGTCAGAAACTTGTTACCCCTGTGGAAGTACTTTTAGAACAATATTGTTTAAATGAGATCAGAGTTCAATACTGCTAATGTAGAACCATTTAAATGGATGATACCAGAATTCAATGTTGCTTGTGTACAACCAGCCAAAAACTTGTTGTTACTGATATAAAATGGGTGATAAACTTGTAACAACTGTTGGAAATACTCAAAGGATAATGCTCTTAAGATACAATCGAACAGCCACAACTGTTGCATGGTGAATATGCAGAGCTCAATGCTGTTGAGATAAAACCAGTGCTCATTGCTGCTTGTGTACAACTATCCAAAAACTTGTTATAAGTTATAAAATAATTAATGCTCAATATATTGACCAGATAGAATCAGAGCTGTATGGTGCTACTGTAGAGTGAGTCAAGAACTTGTAATAATTTTTGGAAATAGTCAAAGCATAATGCTCTTGAAATAAAATCAAAGCTCAATTCCGTTTATGTACAACAGCTACAACTGTTACCTAGTGAATATGCACTAGAGCAATGCTGTTGAGATGAAACCAGAGCTCTATGCTGTTTGCGTACAACTGGCCAAAAACTTATTACAAGTTATGGAATAATATTGCTCAAGATGGTTCAGATCAAATAAGAGCTAAATGGTGCTAATGTACTATTTTCTAGGTTAATATTTATTTATTCGATATTATTTATTTACAATAAACGTTTGTGCATTTTGAACTACTTCAGTATTAACACATACAGTTAACATTTGCAATTATGAATTAATTTATGAACTAAAAACTTTTCTTCTGCAATATCTCACTTTTTACTCATATTTCAGTCGATTGAACCTGGCATGTCAACGTTCCTTTGTGTTCTCTGTATGTTTTTCTGTCCTAGTGTTGCCCTTAAAGTCAAACATGACTTTGAATATGAGGACACAAAAATCCTAAGAATAGAATCAAAACAAAAGTAAAGATAAATATTCAAATGACCACGGAAAAAACAGTAACTTATAAATCATAAATATATTATATATATATATATATATATATATATATATATATATAAAAATATATATATATATATATATATATATATATATATTCATATGAGCTAGTACCTTGTGCGATATACATTAGGTCATCATAGTACCTATCAACAATTTTACGTTTAAATTAGTGAATCAGTATCACAATACAATAAAATTAAGAATGAATCTTATAATGATTCTTGAAGTCTGCGAGACTTCAAGAATCATAAATTTCTTTCAGAGTTATTTTTGTCGTTGCTATTCAACATCCTACATGATAATCTATTCTCCTCCCCAGTTTGTTTGTTACTTTTCAGTTCCCCAGTTATTTCAGATCCCTTGTGACGTCTAACCATACTTATTATCCTTCTATAGACTCTTCAAACGAAAACCATAAAATTGAATTAGAGTTGAGCAAACGGAGGGGGAGGCGGCCCTCTTTTGTTAAAATATTCACCAGCGCAATAGTGAAAATGATAGACCGATGATATTTATAGAGGGAGAGATACGCTCATTTATGATTCATAAAGGGTATGTTTCTTGTAATGCGATGGGAATAGAAATGATTTACGAGAGTTTGAAAAACACATCTATAAAGTCGATTTATTGTCGGCTAAGTATTTATTTCTAATGCAACATAAATGCCAACTGCAAATGAGTTCCGATACTATCCTGTTGACTTTATCGAAGTTCAGTTAAATGCTAGAGTGCTACGGCAATATAGATTAGCCGTAGCTAGAACGGTAATTCATAAATGGAAATAGAAGAGAAAATGTATTATGGGCTGATTGTGGGGCAGTCACACGGACAAAGCTATTTGAGATAATTTGAACTGATTATTACAAATTTACTGTTCATGTAGATCACATGTTGAATTCGTATGATTTAACAATCAATTTATGTCAAATATACTTATCAACCATAGTCATTTTCATATATCACATAGGTAAGGGAACACGGAAAATTCTTCAATAACTCAAAATAATCAGAAAATCTTCTAAGGAGCTGAGAATTTCATATAAGTGCATCTCGTGAATTTTTGTTGAAGGTACTTACATGGATGCCTAAAAACCAAGATTTTTTTAAAGAAAAAAATACCGAGAGGAACTCAGTCGTCCAGGCACTTGAGGTATGAATGAAAATGATAAAAAAAACATAATGAAAACATATTCAGATCTTCATACGAAATGAGAAAAATATGGAAAATGCAGAAAGAATTTATTGTTTCAACAATTATCTCTTGTATAGGTATTATTTGTTCATTATTTTGAATACATTCAATATAATTCAATAGTTTCTTTTCAAAAATTTCAAGTATTAGAATGTAACTGTTGAATTTTATTCGTACTTGCAAGAGACATTTTTAAATTTCTAGATTATTTTTGGATAGAATTATCTTTTCGTTTGCAAAAATTTATGGACACATGGAACATATGTTAGGTTTTCCTTAACTGTAAGAAACCACTAGTTAAGTCAATTTAAAAAAGTTCCATAAATTTATCGTTTATATTATACGAGAAAACCTTCCCTTTTTCTACAGAATTACATCGAATCCACTTTTTAATTCTTGTACTGGTATCCTAATTTATAGTGCACTCAACTAATTTTAAAACCCTGAAAAATTGGAAGCAACTTCGCCAGAACAAAAAGCGACATGAATTTAATCAATAATGGGAGACAGGGATGTACATGAAAATTCTGGTCTGGCAATTTAAATTGAAGAAAAATAAGTATAAGACTATAAAAGCCACACGAATATGGGGCACAACCAGAAAATATTCGAATAAGTTGCAATAGTTGTGGGAATTTATTACTAACAACATATAATAGGGTATTTTGGAGGGTATATAGAGAAATTACGCTGTGATATGTTCACATGTCACTAATGCTCTTTCTATAAACTATTAGGTGGTTATTTGGATTTGATATCGTTGCTCACTCGGTCGATAGACCGGATACTACTGATGAGTTCGTTAAAGATCTAAACAGACTCTAGTGTTTCCATCGTGTGTGGCGCCGTTGTCGAATTTTCTAACATTCTCCCTTGAAGGATGAACGGGATTTCCATGTCGTTGAGTCTCATGAAACTAGCTCCGTTAGAGAGATAATTTGATTAATCATCAATTGAATTTTTCAACTTATCAAACACGCTGCTCCTATTTAGTAATACAAATAAATGTAATACAAATATTATTTTTACATAGACTTCTACTACTAGAAAAGTCATTTACATTGGGACGAAACGACATATCACGTGCTCTGATCTTGACTCATGCCATGTGTATCCCTAGTTAAAGACACAACAAGATGAACACTTCTGTTTCCTCTCAAGCGTATATAACATCTTAGAGGAATTTCTGCCCGAAAAATTATGGTGTTAACCAGGGAACGGAGGGTGTAAACATCGCATGTCACGTGGCATGGCCAGCATTGATAAAACCAGCGGATATTCTGGATCTAGTGTGCATGGTCACGCAAGCTCAGCAGGGGACAGGGCGTTATTTGTGTTTAAGCAGAGAGGTATTGGAATTGGAGGAATTCTTTTTGCCACGTGTTTCCTCAGAAAATGAAATGTTCAATTATAGGAATCGTATTCATTCGTGAAACTGCCTTGAGGTTACATTCGTTGATTTTTTCATATTTCAATTGGTTGAGAAAATATTGAGTATGTTCCAGAAGGTTAAAGTTCTATTTTAATATAAAACAATGATATACAGTTGAATAACATGTTGTTTTTTAAATTTTTATTAATTCTTGCTTTTTGGAGTTTACTTCTTAAGAAATGATTGTTATGTTCCTTTGCGCACCTTTCACCTTGAGAATATTAGTATACCGGCAATAGTTGATACATGTATAGGTATTTATATCTAGTAATACTTATATTTATGCACAATGAACAAAATTATTTTGTGATTGAAGTTAATCAAATATTGAAAGACATAAAAAAACTGATTTGAATGACAATGAATAACGAAGAAGAATCTGAAAAACACCTGAATGCAGTTTATTTTATTATTATTAATTGAATTAACGAACAGCTGTCTGTTATTTAATATATATATATATATATATATATATATATATATATATATATATATATATATATATATATATATATATATATATATATATATATATATATATATATAAACTATAGTGGAACATATATATATATATATATATATATATATATATATATATATATATATATATATATATATATATATGCTTGATGAATTGCATATATCTTTCATATTTTATATTATATATTATGTTATTAAAATTATTGTTGGAGTTTACGATGCGTATATTAGGGTTTACCGGCAACAGTTGATACATGTATAGGTATATACTAGTGAGAGGCTCCATCGCCTATTAAATAGATCCGTGAAAAATATAGATCGATAAATATATAATTTCTCAAACACCGAGGAGTGCTAATCCCGTCCCTGCCTCTGTCGAACGGTACGCGACGCGTCAAATGCTGAGCCCGTCCCTGCCTCTGTCTACTCGCTGTCAATCTCGAGTTCGTGCGGACTCGGGTAGATACTACGACCTCATTGGGCCTCGCCGTGCCGAAACTTCTCGATAGAATTCATCCCGTCTAACTATCGTCTCCAAAGGCGATCATGTGAATTCGAGTCCATGTGACGCGAAAATAGTTCTTAAGCGTCGGGAACGGTGCCGTTTTAGCGAATTTCGGAGAAACGTCAAACTTTAAACGTTCGATATCGAAAATCGGCGTCTCGGATCGAGTCAAGACGTAGCCTAAGCACTACGGAAAGGACGTGGGCGATCGACGGGGCCCTTCGGGCCCCACGATTCGCGGCCGATCTCCTTATCTCGGCTTCATATGTTGGCCAAAATGCGGCCTTCGGCCGCCTGCATTTTGGGAAGTCGAATTTGACAAACCAATTATTTATTTAGTATTATATATGATACAACACATACAACAGCAACTACTAAGCTAGTTAGTCGAGTACTTAGCGTACGCTGGCTAGTATTCGGCAGGTCTCGGATTCAAACTCCGGGACCGACTGGTCTGCCATGAGTTTTTTTCAGAGGTTTCCTCATGGTAATGTAAGTCACTGCTTGCAAACTTACAAGGCGAATGCTAGGCCAGTATTAATCCTCTGAACCCTACCTACACTTCCTATGTTCCATAAATATCCCGTCTCACCTATCCTTAATGCACTTGTACATACAAGTGTATCCTCTGATCTGGCTGAAGGAGTTAATCCCAAACTCAAGCTGCCCGCCTCCCTGACACATACTTCACGGATAAATGAAACACGTGTGTTTTTTTTTACAACAGCAACCTAACCTTCAATTTGTGTTTTGATTTCATAGTTAGTTTATTTATTTATATATATAGTGATACTTATATTTGTGCAAAATAAACAAAATTATTAAGTGATTGAAGTCGATGACATATTGAAAGATATGAGCTGACACACACAATTTTTTTATTTCATGATTTATATTACAATTTTTTTAAGACAACTTTTTTAGGATGAATTAAGGGTAATTAACTCGATCTCTTCCACTGAAATTATAATTGAGGTTGTAACAATTTCCTGATAAATTTCGATTGAACAATAGTCAATTTCTCTCTAACAGATCAAAGTAATTCTAAAAAGCTTCAGTGGAATTTTTTTCCATATTTGTTTTACTTGAATCAAGAAAAATGTAGTGAATTATTATGCCAACAATTGTTCCAGTACAGATTATTTTAACGAGGACAAAAATGGGGCGGTTTCCTATTGGAAACTATTTTATTTCTCTTTTTACAAGACCGAAGATAGAATTCAATGTTTCAAATTTAATTGGTCATTACACGAATTTCCAAGAGGAAATCGATTTCTGACATATTCATTGAGTTATTGTGGTAGAAATAAATGAATATTGGATTGAAAAAGTGGGTAGCTAAATATACTGACTAACATTCCCACAAAATATGATAGAAGACTTGTAAAAATTGGATGGAAGTTCTTTATCACACTTTAGACACTTAAGACCACGGTCGATAATTTTTGGAACCGAAAAAAATTATAGTAGGTTGAAACCCATTAGAAAAGGAGGAGAATATAATAAAAATGAAAGGAAAAATAATTTACGGGCGATCTGAGGCCGGGAAAGGGAAGGGGGTGAGTTTTCAAGGGTAGAAAACGGTTTATCTCGATTTCCGGCAAAACTACAATTCCTATGGAAAAAAGTGAAAAGGCAAAGTTGTAGGTAATGAAAAGATCTACAACTTCTGTATTCACACTTTTTTCACATAACCTCAAAATTTATGTGAAAAATCCAAAAAACCAAGTTTTTGGTTTTTTATTTTTCTTTCACAGAAAAAAAAATTTTAACGAAATTTGGTGAAGACTTACCCTTTTATGTCTCAAATACACTGTAATTTATTCGACTTGAAATATCTATTTTTTCACCTCATTTTGACTTAACATCGAAAAAGCACCCTAATTTTCAATCGAAAATTCTCCTGTCAAAATATCAGCTTTGTTCAAAAAGTTGGCGTGCTTTATGTTCGTTGAAATCTCTACTTTCCGATGGTGTATACATTACTATAGTAAAGATTCTCAGAAAATGCAAAAAATCGAAAAAAACTTGAATTCGAAATTTTAATTTGGCAGAAAAATGAAAAAGTGGAAGAGATCATGAATAAATATTTGCGCTATGTAGGAAAACATTACGCAGCGAGCAGATTTATTGTTTTTGGTGGGTACCTCGAAATTGAAAAATCAGTTACTATCACAACAGTACCAGCAGTTAATTCAACTCAAAGAGGAGAACGTAGTCTTAGGAAAACCTCAGACAATATGAATATTGTCTAAGGTTTTTCTACGACTACTTTCTCCTCTTTTAGATGGCTCAACTGGTGGTACTGTTGTGACAGTAACTGATTTTTCAATTTCGAGGTAAACATCATAAACAATATAGCTTCTTGCTGCGTAATGTTTTCCTAGATAGCGCAAATATTTATTCATGATCTCTTCCACTTTTTAATTTTTCTGCCAAATTAAAATTTCGAATTCGAGTTTTTTTCGATATTTTGCATTTTCTGAGAATATTTAGTATAGCAATGTATACACCATCGGTAAGTAGAGATTTCAATGAACATAAAGCACATCAACTTTTCGAACAAAGCTGATATTTTGACAGGAGAATTTTCGATTGAAAATTAGGGTGCTTTTTCGATGTTGAGTCAATACAAGGTGAAAAAATAGATATTTCAAGTCAAATAAATTACAGTGTATTTGAGACATTAAGTTTTCACTGAATTTCGTTAAAAAAAAATGAATTTTTCACATAAATTTTGAGGTTAAAAGACTAAAGGTGTGACGGAAATAGACTGACGAAAGTCACGCTTTTTAGATAATACAAGCGAATATTGTGTACCTTTCTCTTTCTCCCTCTTTCTTTTCGTTCTCTCATCCCTTCTCTTTCTGATCCCACTCCGCCACTTCAATCACCAATTCGCCAATGCATTATATGTACTCATTAATTCATGTACAAGCAACTCGAAAACGTCAGATGTGAAACATCGAAATAATTTTGTATAAGTTATATGCATGAAAGAACAGATTACGATAAGAATCAGATATGTCATTATGAAAATGAAAAGATAAAGCTTTACAAATTTGTTCCATAAAATAATGACTACGTATTGTAGGTTTATATTCAATTATATAGCGTGGCGATACGTTATCCTTTCCGCTCTTGCGTTTAAAATTTATATTGCGTTGACGAACGAGTGGCCTAAGTACTGAACCCTGGTGTGCCGTATTTCTGGGTTCGAATCCCAGAGGTGACTCCTGGCTTTTTTAATTTTTTATTTACAATCTTATTGCAGCTCTTGGCCCAACATTTCAATATTAATTATTTCAATTTGGATTGGTATAAGTTATCACTTCTGCCGTACGCCCCGACACGCACATGTTTCTTTTTCGCAAATTGTGGTCTTTCTATATTATCCGAAGGAACCTCTTTCCTACCTGGTGTCCCATGACACCGGTTTTCTTGTTTCTTTTCTATATAAACCAAAAAAGAATTTCTAAAATTTTTTTTCTTTAATTATTCATTGCGATATCTATCATTTGCGAATTAATCATTCCTAAAAAAATTTATCATTTCCTTTTTTCAAAATTATGCTCAATCTATAATAATAGAGTGATATTATACTCATATCATAGATGGATTTTGGGGCAGGAAGACTAGTGCTGACGCAATTTTTTCAAAAAAGGGTTTTGAGGATAATGTGCAGGTTGGGCTTTCAAGAATCCTTCCACGGAGTTTTTAGATCCAACAGATTACAAGTATTTGGTCTACTTATTTATCATCTTTTTGTCTTCCCCAAGTTGCGAAAAAGTTATTTTTTATCATATGTCAATGGAAATGATACTAGGTAAGTTCAGCCTTTCCTTTTTCCAATCCATGGTACTACTAGACTTAAAAGGGGACCCCTCTATATGGCCATGGATTTGTTCCATTAGCTTCCTAAGCATTCATAAATTATTGAAGATATTATGTTTTCTAGAAAGCACATTTACAGTTTTACCTTGGACTGCGAACCTTAATCAATGAATGAATTTATTATTTTCTGTAAAAAATAAGTACTTTTCTTCTACTTGTCTCTGTTTTATGCAGTGCAATATTGTCATGTAATGTGAATAATTGTTGAAAATGATAAATATTATTATTATTACTATTTTTTCATTCATATAGAGCATTTTACTGAAATTTAGAAGCACTGGTTCTTGCCTGACTTCATCATCACTATCCTCAACTTCTTCTGAATAAATTTCACAAAATAAATTTTTTTTTGATAAAACAGCAATGAAAATTTGAGAATAATTAATTGAAAAAAAAAGGTGACTCATCAATCTTGATGCTCGTGACTCACAATTTTCAGACTATTTATCCTTCGTCAACTGCGAGAAGTGTAAAGTGCGCTAAAGAATTTAGTTTCGTTAACACCATATGTTATGTATACTTGTTGACTGAAGTAATTCAATAATGCAGCTTGACAAAAAACTGATTTTTCAGTTTTCAGACCCATATATCTAGCATTCTTCTACTTTCAATTATTAAATAACTGTTCTCGTTCGTAAATTTGATCTCATATTTTATTCAATACACAGTTATATTTTCAAAAGTTTCGATTGATTTTGTAGACTTCATTGCTTATTGAATTCGAAAGGTAAAAAGTTTTTACGACTTGAAATTCAACAAATATGGCAAGGCTGGTAGCGTGAGCGTAAAAATCAACTAGAATATTCTAACAGCATAAATGGTTCATATAGTTCAAAGTTACTATCCACTTTTGCTTGTAATTCTATTGAAGAATTAGAAATATGTAGGTCAACTGAAATTTCAAGAAAAATATTATTATTGATTTTTAGTATTCAGTTGGTACCATTATATGATGTATATAAGCATAAAATTTGATAATTATACGTTTAATCGTTTCAAAGAAAATGCCTTGTTGCCGGACTTTCTCGCTACCCGATATATATATATATATATATATATATATATATATATATATATATATATATATATATAAATAAATATATATATATATATAGATATATATATATATATGTATATATGTA
>JARQZK010002174.1:0-25000 GCA_030704885.1 Cynegetis impunctata | reverse complement strand
ATGATATGATATGATATGATATGATATGATATGATATGATATGATATGATATGATATGATATGATATGATATGATATGATATGATATGATATGATATGATATGATATGATATGATATGATATGATATGATATGATATGATATGATATGATATGATATGATATGATATGATATGATATGATATGATATGATATGATATGATATGATATGATATGATATGATATGATATGATATGATATGATATGATATGATATGATATGATATAATATGATATGATATAATATAATATAATAATGATAAATTATATAGAAATATTCACAAATGAAATAACGACTTAATCATTCTTCTAGAAATTTTCTGTCCTACCGAAATATCAATTTTTCCTCTAGCATTAGAAACCTCATTTCTCTCTGTATTGGGTTGCATGTTATCCCCTGTAATTTCTCATAAATATAGGTATAGTCCCCTCCTTTGTTCTACCTCGTTAACTTTTCAACTGACGCTGACCAACCCCTTGGTGGGAATCGGACATGTGACGGTGTATCATTATTTATCCTTGTCGACTATTCTTTAATTTCACACCACAAAGGAATCAATTAATTTTTAGGGATTAGAAATTGCAGTGAATTGTTTGGAGGTGATGAGAATACTAATTTCAATATTATACTTATTTCTTGTTCGTTCTGATATATGGGGTCAGTATTTGCGATACTTGGACGACTTGTCATCAACTCGTATTCTTCTAGACATGCACGTTATTGAAATATATACGAACATCATTTCAAGTTATATATCTATATATTGAAATATGAAAAACAATTTTTGTATCCCTTTTTTAACATATTGTAATAACGTGGCAGTGTGACATTTGACATACCTAGTTAAAGTTTATAGAGGGTGTCCAGAAACTCTCCTGCCGAATGCAAATTACAGATATAAGATGTGATCAATCTGACCTTCTTTACTTTTGTCCAAAAGTTTCTCTTAAGGGAGCTAGTGAAGATGACGTTGTTGTCAATCTTTAAGCATATCATATGACCCTGCACTGATAAATTGTTTACTAGATGGCGTTCAACGTGGGAGGGGCAACTAAATTGTGTTAAATTTTTGTGTATCAGTTAAATTCAAAAACTATGAGGTATTTTCGAAGAAATATATGGTCTTGTTTGAATTCGCTATTATGCACCGTTTTAAATCAATTTTAATTTTCTGACCAACTTTTTATTTGTCAAAAACTGATACTCAAAACATTCAACCAAATTTACCAGTTGCTCCTTTCACATTGATCACATGTGATGGCAATAAAAACGCAGGTTTGTAGTAGACAATTGATCTCAGGTTATGCAATGTACCAAGTTTGAAGATTGTAGGTACAGTGTTTTTAAGATATGCTTCAAAAACTTAATTTTTCTCCGATCGTGGGAAAAGTGACACTATTTTGACCTGTTTTCTATGCGAAAAGCTCAACATTCCAGAAAAGTGGTCAGTTGCTAAGCAATTAGAAAATAACAGTGCGGTAATATTCTTACCGCACTGCTGTAGCGTGCGGTAATGTAACAAATGGATTATTACATTAAAATGAAACAAAGTATGGTTTTAATTTTTATAATTGTTAATATTTACATTTTTTTGTATCCTGTAGCTTGACGTTTTAAAACTGCTCTCAGTTTTTGGTACTGGGCAATAGTTGATTGAAGCATGGAATAATGTGCCCACAACGTCGAAGATTTCATTGTTTTAGCCAATTCAGCAACATACGCCATCAGTACATTCTCAGAAAAGGATACACTGTTGTTTTTTCTACAAAAAATCATGAAGCGTTGGTACGCAAGTTCATACTTCTCTCTGGATTTCGCCGGAAGTAAATTAAGTGAAGTCCCGTTCGCGGCTTCTACTAGTTCAGGAGTCGTGCAAGACAACAAATAATCACTGTTCATGTTTACTAATTCTTTTTTAATTCCTTATAAAATACAACGAATCAAACAAAAGCAGCTTTAAAATTATTTTACTTTTGTCATAACAGAGTAATTTCCATGGTTACTACTTCTATATTTCAATATGAACATAGAGAAACCTATTTAAACTTACTTGATTACATCTTGGATGAAATATTTTTCAATTAATTAATTTTTTAAATGTAAATCAACGATCGGAGAAAAAATAGTATGTATAATTCGTGGGAAAAGTATATTCCCAAACTCCTGTGTTACCAGACTCGTCGCTACGCTCCTCGTCTGGTAATTATCACAGTCGTTTGGGAATATTATGCTTTTCCCACTAATTATACTATAACAGCGTCATCTTTAAATGGCACTAGCCCCCTTAGGTGGAACTTTTAGATAAAAGTGAATTACGTAAGATGGACACAAAATCACATCTAGTATCTGTAGTTTGCGTATGGCAGAATAGTTTCTGGAGACCCTGTTTAAAGAAGGAGTGCATAATTATATGCAATATATTTGATAAATACATTAAATTTATATAATATATTTTATATAATCTTTGTTCACGTTCATACTGCCAATGTCAAACACATAACATTCAAACTTGGGCGAACTCTAGTATTTAATTAACTGACACTGATGAATATTTCATATCAGAGGTATTTGAAGACTTTGAGAGACTTGTAAATGAGACGTTTGAAGATGTGTGGAATGTTTTTTTGAATGCTATATCTTCTGAATGAATATTCCAATTTAGTTGGCTTATAATGTTGATGGTTCATAGCCAGCTAAGCGTTGTTAATTTTTCAAATAAATAAATACTCTTGTTCATACATTTCCAGGTTCTTTGGATTTCAGTTTTCCCTAGAAAATATCGATCTATTCGTCATAATACGTCATAACACATATATCTACACGCATCGTCACTTAGTCAGTTAATAGGAGGTGTCATTATGCTCCTTTATGATTTCCTTCTTCGATGTCTATCATCGTATGATTGATGACTTTATTTATGATCCTTCAGTTGCTAAAGACTCCCACGGGATAATGTAGAGGCGGTAATCTAGAAATTGAATGACAGTATCGACTAACAGGTGACATTCAGAATCAAGATTGATAGTAAAAGTGTTGAAGTATCCATTTTTGTCAAATGTCATCACATTTTGTTACATAAAAATGATTAATGGTTATGCCCTTGTTAAGTATTCTTATATCATTTAAATGCTGTACAGCTTAGACGAACCTGAATATGTTATTGGCATAACTATTCAATTGAAAAATAGAATCTCTAATATATACCGGGTGTCCACGGAAGGTGGCTCGCCCCTATAACTTTTTTGTTTTCGGAGATAATGAAATGAAATTTAGAGGATCTGTTTGATGCATAAAACTGCATTTTTTGACAAGTAACTCAACTTCATGCAACTTCCGGTTTCACCGGAAGTGACATAAACTTTCGATTTTTAAATGGAACACCGGGTATATTTTCAGCTTTTTTGTCTCCATATGACATTTGGAATACAACCATGTATCATTTGTTACTTTTTGTAACCTTTTTTTTATTTTGTTTTCGAAATAAATATTTATTCTAGAGGGCTATGGATGTGTTCAAATAACTAGTATCGGTCCTAAAATGTATGCTAAAATACAAATTCACTATTTTCGATCAAAATGTTCCAGCTATGTGAAGTTTAATTTTAAAACTTTTATTACTATTTTTTTTCAAATGGCAACATGGTGGCTCGTCGGGTTAAAAAAAAAGATAATTTTATTACGATTAATTTGATACCGCACACTGGGTATTAGGTTGAAAGAAAACTTTCGATAAAAACATGAAATCCTATAACCTTAGAACTTTCTTTAAATGAAGAATCTCATTGAGATTAAAATAACATTTGAAATCATCGAGTAGCCTGTGACCAACACAACTGAAACAAAAAAGGCCACGCCCACAAATCTACGTCCCAGGACGGTAAACGGGGCAATTTTAGGACCGAAATTAATTTATTTGAACGCATCTATTATAGCCCTCTAGAATAAAAATTTATTTCGAAAAAAAATAGAACAACGGTTACACAAGTAGCAAATGATGCATGGTTTTACTCTAAATGTCATATGGAGAGAAAATAACTGAAAATATTTCAGGTGTGCCATTTAAAAATTGAAAGTTTATGTCACTTCTGGTGAAACCCGAAGTTGCATGAAGTTGAGTTACTTGTCAAATAATGCAGTTTTATGCACTTAACAGATCCATAATTTCATTTCATTATCTCCGAAAACAAAAAAATTATAGGGGCGAGCCACCTTCCGTGGACACCCGGTATATAACGGGTGTCCACAGAAAGTGGGTTGTCCCTATACTTTTTTGTTTTCGGAGATAATCAGTAGGAATACTATAAGTACTTCAAAATAATCAGGTTAACGATAACTTGTTGCATAATTGTCAAAGAGTGTCAGTTTCACAGTTTAAATAATCCGGCCGCGAAGCGGGAGGATTATTGTGTCAAACTGACATGAATTGTAATTAAGCAGTAAGTTTGAGATGTATAACCGTATTTCTTTTGAAGTACGTATTGTATTTGATACGATTATTTATTGAATAAGTTAAGTGAAAATCTCCGAATCGACTAATTTTTGAACAATTATTGATAAACGATTTTTTTTTTGGGGGGGGCCAGTTTACGACTCCGATAGTCTGAGGGCATATTATACTGGTATAGCACTCCATGAAGCAGTGACTAGGTTTTTTACTTGATGAAAGTTTTCAGGAACAAACATTAAAAAAAAGAAGTTAGTGTCAAAAATTGTATTATAACTAAGTAAAAAATGTCTATTAAGAATACCCCTTGCCATCATTACGTGAAAAGCTGTTCAGGTACAGGCATAATGAATTATAAAGTACATGATAATGACTTTTAATTAATCAAACTTATTAAATACCGTACATAATATTTTTGGCATTCATATTATTTTAGGACCTTCAAAGATAATTTCCTCTTGTTCTTTCGTATGTAAACGTCCAACACTTCTTCAGCTTTCATTACGTTGGAAATATCCTGATGTAAGTGCAGAAAAGCCAAGCCATTCAGTCTCTCTTCAGTCATTGTGCTGCGTAGATATGTTTTTAAACGACGCAATGCAAAAAAGGTTCTCTCTGCTGTACAGGTAGTTACAGGAAGAGTGCATTACAACTGAATTAATAATCTAATGTTTGGGAGAGAATCGGCAAACTTGTAAGCTTGCGCCGGATGTTTAGGCATCTTATTTTCGGGATTTGACTTCCAAATTTGCAGATCACCTTTCAAGGCTGAAAAGCATGGCAAATCTTCTTTATATTTAATCGCCTCTTGAAGAATGTCACTAATGTAGGCATCATTTAGATCTGGTAACAAGGAGTTGCAGCTTGCCTACGCATTCCAGCTCCTTCTTGGGAAACCTTGACGTCAGTTCATTTATAATGAAATCAAGAAACGGGACGTAGTCTGTCATGCGATAGTAGTCCGCAGCAGACTCTGTCTGTACATTAGATCGGTTTCCTTGTCGAGCTGTTATCCTAGGCATTTGAATTACTGTGCCCATTTCTTCCGCCAACTTAGCAACTTTGTTATAAAGCGCTTCAAAGATGTTAGTGCTGTTGTCTCGTTATTTCTGAATGACCTGTATTGTAGTTTCTACAAGCTACGAAGCTTTCAGCACATCCATGTATTCTACTTGGAGTTCGCAAGCTAAAGGTAAAGTTACTCCAAGTACCTCAGCCAACATTACTACACTGATTAAAAACTCTGATAGAATAGAGTGTAGGAAAATAAATGCATTGATGAATTACAGCACTCGCTTGCAGCTCGTGCTGCAAACTTTATCTGCGTGAGTTATGACCTACATTACCGCTCTTTGAATAATATACTATCAACTTCCGTTGCACTAGCAACAGTTTCTAGAACAGTGGGAAGTGCAGGAAGGTGTTACATGAACGTCAACATGGCTTCGTGTCTTTCTATCCATCTTGTTTCACACAGTATTTTTAAACCATGTTTTCCTGGCTTGAGGTCATGATTTTCCCGCATCTCTTCTTCCAAAGCTTTAAATCTAGCAGTAGAGTCACGGAAAAAATTTGCTAAAGAAGATATGACTCCCACGAAATTTCTGATGCTAGCAACAGAGCAAGCTTTGCTTATAGCCAAGTTCAGTCTGTGGTTGGCACAGTGGCTGTAGATTGCAAGAGGTTGAACCTGAGAAATGCGGGCTTTCACACCATTAAATATTCCACTCATATTAGAGGATCCATCAAAAGCTTGTATATTGCATGGTACACACAAATATGATAATGAACTGATCAAGGTTGATGTTGGGGCAGAGTCAGTGGAATTTTGAATTCGAAATTACACAGATTTTATAAAAATTTAAGAATAAGTAAAGTTGACAATTTGCTGAAATGTTTTGCTCAAACATGTCTGAAAAGTGTCCACATCACTGTAATGTATTTTGGAATTGCACAACACAAGTGTTCAGTCACTTAGGTGCATGAACTTAAACGTTTTCATTACTTTATTGTTCCTGAACTTATATTTTAGTATTATATAATTCTCTCATGGATTGTTTTTTTGTGTTTACTTATAATTAATTGCCTGAATTTGTGTTGGTAATAGTAATAATTTTATGAGTTGTGTAAGAATAAATAAATAAATTAATTAATCTTCTGTTTTCAAAGAGCTATATCGGTCAGACATTTCTTTCTCAATCATGAAATTTATTTCATGAAATTTTATCTAGTGTATTTTTTACTCGTCTGTGGGGGGGGGGCGTGCCCCTGTGCCCCCCCTCAGATCCGCCACTGGAGCTATATAGCTGTATAATCAGGTATTATCGAAACTATACAAGGTAACTTAAATAAATTGATCGTCATGATTGGTTGAAAATCATATGAAAAAAATAATCGAATGAAATTTGGAGGATCTGTTTAATGCATAAAACTGCATTTTTTGACAATTAACTCAACTTCATGCAAATTTCCGAAGAGATATGAAGTTTGGATTCATAAATGGGACACTTAGTATATTTTCAGTTTTATTGTCTTCATATGACATTTAAAATACAACCATGTATCATTTGTTACTGTTTATAAGCGTATTTTCATTTATTTTCCATAATAAATTTGTATTCTAGTGGGCTATCTTCTTCTTTAAGTGCCTCATCCGGTTTCGGGTGTAGGCGACGTCTCTACATCTATTCGTGTTGTGCGTGATACAATGATAAACGAATAGAAGGGCAAACCACCAAGAAGTATTCTACCTTGTAAAGACGTTCGGAACAGTCGTAAAACTGTAGTAGGCTATGGATACGTTCAAATAATTAATTTCAATTTTGGCAACCTAATAGAGTGTGGTATCAAATTACCACAAGCCGCCATGTTGCCATTAAAAAAAATTGTTATAGAGTTGAGAAATGCTGTGCTAGGGTTTTATATTTAGTAAGAACGATCTCATCGAAACCCTTTAATCAAATTTCCTCCCACGGTGTCCCCTTACAATTCCAGACAATATCGCGGAATTCGGGTCGAATGAAAATTTTAATATCTCCGACTGGCAACCAACGGAGGTTTAGACGCTATCTCCGGCTTTCTCTGTCCATCTGTCTGTCCGTCCGGGATTACTATGGCCTTTGAAGCTCCGCGGCCGTTAATCGGATGTTAGTCCCAGTGCTACGACAAATTGTAGGGTGGAACGGGGACGAAACTCGACACCCCCGACCCCTGCGAACACTGAGGGTCCATATTTTGTACTATCTGCATAAATTGATGAGCGGATGATGACACTATATGTTACTGTGGACTTACTACTAACCCTTCACGAAGGGTTGAGGTGCATTTCAGAGATAATGGATAGATATGTATGAGTTTATGTATCTTGGGGTGCAACTGCCTTCAAGGGTGCGTTCATACGTTTCACGGTAATTTGATTTAATTGGGTGGTGATATACTGCTTTCCACTTGAAATAACTCGAGAATGAAATTTTAGGAGGTGGGTGTTATAATGAAGCTTTACTAGAGTTTGATGTGGCAAATTCATAATAATTGACGAAACCAGATTAAGTTATTGCTCAATCAAATTTGGATAGTGGATGTTTAATGATCAAAGAAAATCGATAATTAATGAAGTAATAATGATCATAATAAAAGACGACGGTATCATGGGACACCCTATAAGAATGAAGTTCCTTTAGCTACATAATAATAATAGTAATAATAATAATATTTTTATTCCATTCAGACCATTTACATGATATTGGAAAAGTCAGTGGAGAAAAGACAATACATTGAAATAAATCACAGTATAAACAAACACAAAAGGGTATAAAAAAACATCAAAAGCTACATTCCAAAAATTCATCAAGGCTATAAAATGAGTATTGCCACAAGAGATCCTTGAGAGATTTTTTAAACACATTAAAATTTTGAACTTTTCTCATAGAGACTGGTAGTTTATTATACAACTGTATGCCAGTGTAGGATGGACTCTTTTCAAAAAAAGTAGTACGATGAGGCGGAATTCTAAGAAGTCTGCCATGCCTTGTCTCATAGTTATGACTGTCAGCACTTTTAATGAATTCATTCAGATTATTTTTAACGAATAGAATATTTTTATAGATATAGATACAGGGGAGAGTTAGAATTTTGTTTCTCTGAAAGTGGCCTCTACAGGAGGTTCGCTTATCAATCCCAAAGATGAGACGTATTACTTTTTTTTGTAAAACAAACAATTTCGCTGAGAATCTAGAGTTTCCCCATATTATAACATTATAGGACAAATGAGGGTATGTCATCGCATAATAGATGTTTATTAGTTGTTGTTGGGAAAATATATCCTTTAGTTGCAATATTGCATAGTAGCTGCTACATATCTTCTTAGATATATGCTCAGCACATGTCTGAAAATAAAGTGATGAGTCAATGAAAGTTCCAAGGAACTTTGCCGACTCGGAAGTCGTCATAATAATTCTTTCAGTATGTATTTCAAAAGACGTGTTGGATCCATTAGTGATATTGATTTTCATTAAAACCGTTTTCCCATTATTTAAAATTAGATGATTGTTTAAACACCATTCGGTAAACTTATTATATAATAAAATTAGGTTAACTGCCAGTTCTTCAAGAGAATTGCCACAAGTTGCGAAGGAGACATCGTCCGCATATATAACCGTACATTTCGTTTTCATATATGCAGGTAGGTCATTCATAAACATTATGAATATAAGTGGACCCAATACAGAACCCTGTGGGACACCTAGGTTAACAATTGCCTCATTTGAGTGGGTTTGATTTATTTTGACAGCTATTTTCCTACATCTCAAGTATGACATCAGCCAAGTCAACGTGTTTCCACGAAATCCCAAGGCATATAGTTTTTCTTCGACAAAATCTAAATTGAGGCTATCGAAAGCTTTAGTGAGATCAAAGAATAGTGCCCCAACAGTTTTCTTATTATCAAGTTGTTTATATATAAATTCAACAAATTTATAGACAGCACCCTCTGTTGATCTTCCAGGGTAGAAGCCATTTTGACACTTTGTTATAATATTATGTTTATCCAGATAATTAATCATTCTATTATAGGCAGATTTTTCAACAACTTTACCAATCACATTTGAAACAGTTATTTGTCTATAGTTGTCCATAAACATAGGATCATCTTTTTTATAAATAGGAGTGACCAGTCCAGTTTTCAATTCTTCCGGAAACTGACCAGATTCAATCGAGACATTTATTAATTCAGATAGAGGCAGTGCAATGTGCCGAGCTATACACTTAATAAGTTTTGTTGATATACAGTCAATACCACTCGAGTTAGTATTTTTTAAGCTGCATATTATCTCAAAGACCTCCTGAGCTGAAATTTTTTTTTCTCTTTCTTTTCATCATCATATGATGTATGGAAAGCAGGCAGGGCAGTAACTAAATGAAAAATCAGAATTATTTTCATCAAAATTCATATATTACTTCGAAACCAATGGAAACTAATTGAAGCAATGTTCTTTTCAGGAGAGCAAAGTTTATTCATAATTTAGTACAACGAGAATAGCATTCTCATGAGGACCATGTTGGATGTAACTTATTTTCTAATAAAAATATTAACATGAAAATATAATGGAAATAATGAGCAACTATGTTATCACATCTATCCGAATATATATATATATATATATATATATATATATATATATATATATATATAAATATATATATATATAAATATATATATATATATATATATATATATATATATATATATATATATATATATATATATATATATATATATATATATATAAATAAATATATATATATATATATATATATATATATATATAATTTAGAAAAATTTTGATGATTTATAACTAAATAGTCAGTAAACATTTTTCAATATGGAATCTATAGCGTGATTCATTCTTCACAACTTCATATATAAACTTGATATTTTTCTTATATTAATTTCACTGGAGAAGTAGGTATGATATATACAAAAGCCTTGCTCAGTTATTGCCATAAATCAAAATTGTTAAATCAGAGAGAATGGTTCAAGTGTAATTGTTCTTCAATGTTTCAGTAGAATTTTTATACTTGATTACCAATTCATGTTTGATATACTAGTTGTTTATAGTCAATTTCATATATCTCATGAAGTGAAAAAGGAAAATTCTTTAATAATTTAAAATTATCAAACTAGTGAGCGGCCCGCTTAGTAAATGCAGCTCTATCGCCTTTTAAATAAGTTCACGCAAATATGAATCCATGAACCCGAATGGGTGTTACGCCCATCACTACCCTACGCCTATGGCGCGCCGTCTCGAACCTCGAGATCGTAATGTATCGGCTAGGCGGAAACTCGTTACTACGACTTCATTGGGCCGAGCTGAGCCGATGTTTCTCGATCGGCGGTAACGCCGTCCAACTATCGGCTGGAAAGTATGTCACGTGGCCGAAATTCCTTTGATGGAAAAATAGTTCTTAAGAATTCTTATAGCGTTATAAGTTTGCACCAACCTACGGCCGCGTTCATTCACGAATGACTAAAACACCAAACTAACTATACCTATGTTCAGTATTATATACAATCTTCCAAATTGGAGAACCCACATGCGACTATTGTAGAGATGTCTATTTTATGACAAGATGTATTTGTTTTCTCGAAAAAATTCTGCATTTCCGTCTAAACAATTAATTGTTGGTTCATAATATATTTGGCAGAGGGCGCTATGAGTTATTATACATATAGTAATTCAGCTGCGATTTGTAGGATTGTGAAACGATGAGAAATATGTCAATTCACTCCGAGTCATGTAAGCTGCACCGATGAGATCTAATAAGATCGAAACAACTGGATGCAGATCTTGAGTTTGGGTGACTTAACATTTTCTTCAATTCACTGTTGCATTGTGAATGCAGATTTCGCTTCGCGGAATACATATAACCAGCTTCTTAAGAAGATTGTTTAAATTATAATTTACTGAACAACTTTCTTTGATCACTTGATGCAATTCTTATACCAGCTTTTTTTTTTAAATATGGAAAAATTTAATTTCAATACTTCAATACAATGAAGGGCACAATTAATAATCGATGTATTCTGTTGGTAAATTTGAGTCAAAGCTATTTATAAGATGCTCGAATTGCACTCTTGATTTTTGTCTCATTGCCCAAAAATAAAGATTGATAAATAGTAGCATATATTCTCAGTGCCTAATTAGTTAAATGAATGTTCCGATACATTTATTGAAATTAAATATAAATTGCTGATATACGATTGTACATATTCGTTTGTTTCACTGATCCGTGGAACTCGCAATCTAAACAACCCTCCAACTAGTCCAAGATCCCAGAGTTGCCAGACGTTACTTATTTTCTCTGCAGTAATATATATGGATCAAGTAGGGGAGACCGCTATCAATTGTAACAAAATTTACTTAATAATTTTTTAAAAATTAATCTTACTTTTTGGAAAGATAATTTCACTTCTATAATATTATGTACTTAATTGGCTATTGCCTTCAAAAATTAAAACTCACAAAAATGATGTTGTTATCAAGTTAATGGATTTTCCAGGATTCTTCGACAACTGTTACAACTGACACTGACTTGGTGTCAATTGTAACAAGTGTGGTGTCAATTGTAACAGTCATGGATAGTTACAGGGTATTCAAGGAAGTTTCGAAAATAAATTTATTTTTTACACATAAAGTTATAAAAATAGTACCTGTTCCATAAAAATTTAAAGAATAAGAATATAAAGAAAACTAAAAGAAAAAGGATATAATGAAAACTAAAAGAATAAGAATATAATGATTTCATTATCCTTCAGAATCAGAATTACAGTTTGTGCAAACATCCAACAGGACCATCTCTAATGAAATGATCCTTGAAGTGTTTTCGGGGGAATACAAACATTGGCAGAATTGTATAACCAACTGCATTCACAGTCACACACAGAGTAACGAGTGTTCCACGCTCTTGGGATGTCACTGAACAACTTGCTTGGTTTCCTTTTCTAGCTATTAGCTTGCTTGGTTTTTGAACTGTGGAAACACCGGTTTCATCAATATTATAAATATTCTGTGGTTCAAAAAAATGTCTTTCCAATACAATTGCGAGTTTATCAAAAAAGTTGGAAACGTTCTCTCGATTGAAATTCATGGCGCGTGCAAGGCTGGTAGCTTGAGGGATGCGAAGTGTTAGAGAAGGGTTTCTTTTGAGGAAAGCTGCTAGCCAATCTTCACTAGCCTGTTCTGTTTCATTCCATTTTTGGGGATGATTGAGCCGGTTAGC
Organism: Cynegetis impunctata; assembly: GCA_030704885.1. Taxonomy (NCBI): domain Eukaryota; kingdom Metazoa; phylum Arthropoda; class Insecta; order Coleoptera; family Coccinellidae; genus Cynegetis; species Cynegetis impunctata. The sequence goes on along the minus strand of JARQZK010002174.1, from coordinate 12,243 downwards.
AAATGCAAACTGCAACTGCTAATTCACGGGGATCCTTCGTAGTGAGCCCAAAGTACAAATCGACAGGTTTTTTACAGTATATGACTCTTGCTATACATTAAATACTTTATTTTGAGGATTGTATCCCACTTTACGCTCCACGTTATTTCGTACAGCATTCACAAAACGGTTCAATGAAACATGGCACATTCCATACTCTTTAGCGATTTTTCTAAGTGATTGATTATTATCAATCACTTTTTTAGCTGCTTCTTCATAAATAATTTTAGGTATCAGTCCTCTTTCGGTCTGCCGTGGCCTGGGTTTTACCATTTTTCAGAGTGAGCTGTAAAAAAATATTTCATCAGAAAAGTAAATACAGATGTCAATTGTAACACGTTACAATCGACACCCTAGCACGTGTTACAATCGACACCTCACAACCTTGAGTTATGTTGATTACATTTCTATATTTTTTATGTGAAGCAGTGAACAAATAGCCACTGAGAAATAAAGCTAAAACTGTAATAAAGCGAACCCTTACCTTGAAATATAGTCACTATAAGGACTTCAAGCTTGAGAAAACAATTTGTGGCACCTCGGATATTCACTTTCACAGCGTTTTATAAACATTCGTCTACTGAACGGCCGGCGTTATCATAACGGTCAAACTAACTGAATGACATACTACCGAATAGCTCTCTGCTCTATTTGTCACTCGTGTTTCACTAAAATTCATAGAGATATCGTTGTTATCGGCCATGTTACTTTTGACACCTGTTAAAATTGACACCGGTCTCCCCTAGTGTTCTTATGTACTTTCAGTGTATGGATATCTGCTACCTTGTGCCGACGACCAATTTCCAGGTATCAGGTGCTAAAGAGGGATAAAAACACGACCCACTTTCCATATTTTCTCAGGCTTGATTTTTATATATGATACCCAGGGAACTATTTCAATACCTTATGCAAGCAGCCAGACCAATTGTATGGGCCAAACATCCCGCCAGACACAAATAAAGTGTCCCTATGAGTATGACAGTATGAGCGAAATGTCATGACAGTAATAGAGCAAGATCCCAGAGCCGCCAGACGTCTCTTATTTTCTCAGTAATAATATTTGTGGGATGAAGTAGTGCTCGTATTTACTTTCAATGTATGGAACTCGCTATCTTGTGCCGAGTGCCAATTTCCAGGTATCAGGTGCTAAAGATGGAAAAAACTCGACCTACTTACCTCATTTTCTCACACTTGATTTTTATACATGATACCCAGGCAACAATTTCAATACCTTATGCAAGCTGCCAGACCGATCGTATGGGCCAAACATCCTGCCAGACACACATTAAGTGTGAGTATGACAGTATGAGCGAAATGTCATGATTCGCCCATTTAAAAATAAAAATGATAATAAAGAACCATTGTATCCGGAGAACGATGGTGAATGCAATAAGAAGAAATGACTTTGTTATCTTCTTCGTCGTTTTCCTCTTGGCAGAGGAGTCGTGATCATAGCCTCAAATCATTCGAGCACGCGATGTTATAGACGGAACAAAAGATAATAATGCTACCTTGTGTCGTCGGCACAAGGTAGCAGGTATCCATACACTGAAAGTACATAAGAACACTACTTTATCCCACAAATGTTATTACTGAGAAAATAAGGGACGTCTGGCGGCTCTGGGATCTTGGACATAGAAGGAAGATCGACGAGCAAAGATAATCACTATCGCGCTTAAATGAGCAAATCATAACATTTCGCTCATACTGTCATACTCATAGGAACACTTTGTTTGTGTCTGGCGGGATGTTTGGCCCATACGATCTGTCTGGCTGCTTGCATAAGGTATTGAAATTGTTTCCTGAGTATCATATATAAAAATCAAGACTTAGAAAATAGGAAAAGTGAGTTGAGTTTTTTTCCATCTTTAGCACCTGATACCTTGAAATTGGCCGTCGGCACAAGGTAGCAGGTATCCATAAACTGAAAGTACATAAGAACATTACTTCATCCCATACATATTATTGCTGAAAAATAAGTAACGTCTGGCGACTCCGGGATCTCGCTCTAAAAATTTTATCTACCATTTTTACGTGGAAAATATAGAACACAACTTTAATAGAAGTCAATAACTCTTCCCAGAAAATTCCCTCGAACTTTAACCTCTCTGTAATCTTTTAAGCAAGTCCGACACATCTCTATATACATTGAAAAATTAGCGATACTTTTTCAGCTTTCATCGCTGCCGCCGTTGAACCGTAGAACGAGAACGTGAAAATATTGTGCATAGCGTTGGCGGCGTTGACCGGCCCCCAATTCGACACACTCCATTAGCTCATGAAAAATCATATTAATATATTATAACATGCTGGGATATGTGGCCTCACAAATACGGCCGTGTACGCAATCAACGCCAAATGGAATGGAACCCAAAAGACCAGTGTGTCGCCGGGAAAAGGGATGCTTTGTTTCAGGACTAACTTAGTTTGTTAGCTCCCCTAGAGATGCACTTAGTCGTTGGTTTTGAACCGTTTCCGATTGAGATCTAATTTCGAGTAATTTTCGTCTCTAATGTACAACCACAAACATATACGTAAATCTGTATATATTGTTCTTGAATGTTTTATGTCGTTTTTATCATTTATGACTAGTTAAATTCTATAAGTATGTAAATTTTTTTATTTATAAAATTTTGGTGCAATTAAAGTTGAAATTTTTATTCCAATAATTTGTATGTTTAATTAGTGGTGTAGTTTGTAGTGTTTAGCATATTTATATGCTTTTAATCTTTCTTTCAAATTTCGGTAAATTTATCCGAAATGAGATTTATCATAATTTTTGCAAGGTATACTATAAACTACATAAGATTTTTTTGAATGGACTGTTTCACTTTTCAATTTACAATAGATATGTTCTATCTGATTCGTTTCAAACTTGAATGGCATATATATATATATATATATATATATATATATATATATATATATATATATATATATATATATATATATATATATATATATATATATATATATATATTGTCAAATATATATCTAATAAGCCAATAAATTATTTTAATTTAAATTATTCTATTAAATCGAATGGAATAATTCGCGAAGTAAATTCAGCTTTGGCGTCTGGCTCCCTTCCGCTCTGGAAGCAAGTCAGCATTTTCTTTGATCAAATAGTCACGTACGCCAAACAGATAAATATCGCGACAAATTCAAAATCAAATCACTTTTCAGTTTCCGGCTTTCAGTTCAGCTCTTCAAGCTTTAGTTTTATCCAAATTTCCATCGTGTTGAAACCTCACAGCCACACGATGTAGACAAGTTGATATTTGCCCCGGCTCACTTGTAAGGTATGTAACTTAATGATTTAATGATGGTATGTAGCATACAAATGTAACTATAATTGTGAACTCTCCTTTTCAAACTATTGAACACACTTAAATAATTAATTAATTAAAATATGGTATTAACGAACCTCGTATACTTTATTGAACCCCCTATATATATTATTTACCCCCATTTAGATTCAGGAACCCCAATATAGGGCAAGGTCGCGTAGAAAACGTGACAATATATATATATATATATATATATATATATATATATATATATATATATATATATATATATATATATATATATATATATATAAGCCGAACGAACCGACAAACGTTGTTATTACTATCCATCTATATTGAATGCGGCTCCATCGTTTGCGTCCATTTCTGCCCCCGTCGAACGGTACGCCTATGGCGCGTCTGGTCATCGAATCTTGCCGCCGTCTAGAACCTCGCGATCGTGCGGTATCGGCTTGTCTGCTGGATCCAATTTGAAATATTCCAAGATCAACAAAAGTTCATAATCAAAAAATTGATAAAATAAGCATTCTCCTGTGGACGAATTGTAAATCTGAACCAATCTCGAATCCACTTGAACACACACCAAAAATTTCATCAAAATCGGTCCAGCCGTTCTGAAGTAGTTCAGTCACATACACAGATGTATATATATACATATATATATATATATATATATATATATATATATATATATATATATATATATATATATATATATATATATATATATATATATATATATATATATATATATATATATATATATATATATATATATATATATATATATATATATATATATATATATATATATATATATATATATATGTGTGTGTATATATATCAAGAGAATGAATACTTTCGGAAATACATTTGCAAAATTGTTGATTAATCGAATCAACCCTCCAACGGAGCTACATCCATGAGATCTGACGACATATAAAATATAAATATATAAAATATAAAATCCGGACACCCTACTGCGTAGGAATGATAAAACCCCTCGGCGCATGTGCATATTGTTATGCCTGTGATAAGTCTATCGCAGATCATTTTTCCTCATGGTGACTATATCGGGAAATGTAAAGTATTTGAGATATAATCAAAAATTTGAGTGAAATTCATAATTTTTAATAATTTTTTTATTTCTAGGTGGCGCAACGTCAATATTTTTTGTATGTATTATATGAATTAAAAAACTACACATTACATGCCATCATTTTATTTCATTATTGTAAAAATCGGTTGAGGTTTGAGATTTATAGATAGCACCACATATCTATGGACAAAAAAATCTAAAAAAAGCTATAATTTTTTTATTCTTCGTGGGGAAAACTTTTTGAAAATACTTTTCTTATGAAATCATATGCGTTTTATCGATATCCGTTGGAATTTTTAAAATCGGACCAAATCGGTCATGAGAATATAACACCTTAGCTTCGCCTCGGGGTAATAAACACCATGTTCTTTCATCCTTTGTTGTCATCATGTAGTTTAGGTATAATAAAATGACAAATTTTATCATCTAATTATTACGTTAAACATACAGACAACTCTGTTCATATTAAAATGTCTATATTGTTTTTGCTTTAAATCGTTACTTAAAGATAATAAATAATCCCAGTTCTTCTTTTAGTTTGAACTAATGAAAATAGTTTTCATTTCTACTTCTCAGGTTAGGAATGATTTTCTCAGTTAAAAGTCAACATATTTTGTTATGGTTAAACTAGCCTAATCTACGAAAAATTTAATTACCTATCTTTGGTACGTGCCCGCATGTCTATGATTTTATCACAATGCTTGATAGTGAACGTAGCCGTTTTTATCGTATAACCTACGAAACATATACCTACCGAGAACAGTATCGATTTTACGTAATATTTTTTCCTATTTGACAGTCAACGCTATTGTTGTTATGCTTCATAGAGATATGTGTCTGTTTTAATGGTAGTTATAATATTCATTGTGCTCCATTTCACCTTAAAATGGCGCTGCAAACACACAGTAGCGTAGACCATAGTTATATATAACATCAAACTTAATTTGTTCTATGTACCTGAAGTGCATAATTCACATGAATGTTACACTTTTCAATGCAATATATTTGTATGAACAGATGAATATAGAAAAACGTTTAAAGTCCATCAATCTTAGTTACGCCTCTGCTAACTCGATTTAGAGCCCAGATTTTTTAATTTTTTACATTACACGCATCGCATAAGCTATAAATATTATTATACGGAAGAATACCGCGTCATGCATCGTTATGACCGCTCTTTATAACCCCGAACACGTCCCTTTCCGCTTGTCTGCCCATCTATTTTTTTAATACCGTGGCCATGTTCATGATGGTCGTCGCGAACTGGCGCTGCGACCTATGCGACACAAGATAAGCTTGACAAATTATTTGTAGATTATTTTCTGACGTTATCGGCACGGCGATGGAAATTTATCGTACGACAAAGGTGAAAACGGTGGCCGACAGGGTCGGTCCCAAAGGGATTCAAAATTCGTACGGAACTTCCGAGACTGGGAAGATAACAACACGTACTTTCAACTGGAATGCCAACATTTTCATACCGTGGTACAATATTAATGGATCAAGCATCTGTGGTCTAGATGGTTGGGAAATTGTCTAGGGCACGGTTCGAATCCCGGATATGATATGGATGTTGTGATTGTGCAGAATTGCAATTTAAAAATATATATATATATATATATATATATATATATATATATATATATATATATATATATATATATATATATATATATATGTATATATATATATATATGTATATATATATATATATATATATATATATATATATATATATATATATATTATACATATATATATATATATATATATATGTATATATATATATATATATATATATATATATATATATACATATATATATATATATATATATATATATATATATATATATATATATATATATATATATATATATATATATCTATGTGTACTATGATCTGCTGGGTAATGTACTAGCTCACGAACCATGAGGTTATATGAAGAGATGATGGAACACAGGCGAATACTTGCCTTAGTCCCATCATGATTTTAATATCTTGATTATTTTTTGTTTAGTTTTAGTGGAAGAATGTAGAGTAGTGTTTCGGTATTTAAACAACGTTTTTAATCTCCTATTACACTCTAGAACTAGATACTTGTAGAATAAAAGATACATGGAACTGTGTCCGACAGGGCTGATACGAAAGCGTTGCTAGGCGTGAGCATGAGTTGTATTCGCATATACGTTTTGTTGTTATTTTATCAATAGACAAAATTAGCATTGGAGATCTGCCACTAGGGTCATATTTTTCGCTCGAGTTGTACCTCGGCCAGATGTTATTCGAACTGAATAAATTATTGAAAAACTACGCTTTAATAGCAAACCAAGATAAAAATTCGAGTATAATTCATTTTATTGAAGCAGGTCGAGAAACGATTTGAAATGAAAAGATACCAAATTTTAGCTCATCTGATACAATGGGAGCTGCTGGAGATAACAATATATATATATATATATATATATATATATATATATATATATATATATATATATATATATATATATATATATATATATATATATATAATCCTAGGAAACAAATTTCCTCAAAAGTTTTAGGTTTTCGGCAAGGGAAATAAAAAAACCGATATTGACTATCGTCGAGACCGTTGACTCCTTTATTTTATGATTGTTGATGTTTGTATTGTTTTACACCTGTTCTGATGTTCTGTGTTCTCAACTTATGATTACTTACTTTCTTTCGTTAGTAGAAAATAATTTCCAATTACCTTAGATGGTCTTAACATGTCTAAGGTAAGTGGAAATTATTTCGATGTATCGTGAACTCGTATAACCAGCTCCGCTAGAAGGTTTGTTTGATCAGTTTCTCCTAGTTTTTATTGTGAATAAAACTTCATAGTTTTCGATTTTTACTATATTTTGTTAACATGAAAATTGTTTCGACAAACACAGTGGCTTCTTCAGATGTATAATACATAATTGCCTTTCTTAATTTTATAATATATATATATATATATATATATATATATATATATATATATATATATATATATATATTTATATATCAGACATAAGAAAAATTGTAGTCGAGAAGGTCTGAAATGGATAAAAAACTACTTCCGCACCTGACTTTTGACTTTCGATAAGCTAAAATAGACTACTATTATTATACGACTAAGAAATTAATTGTGGAAATGTTTCATAACATCTCTCTTTGAACTATTTCTAATAGACGAAATCTTTTCTCTATTTCTCAATAACAGAAAGATATCAAGGAATCAGTTGTTCAATAATATTGTGATTCTAAGGATCACTGGAAAATAACTAACCAAGAGGATAACTTCTCAAAATTTTATGAGTCATAAACATTAGATACCAGAACTGATTTTAATTAACATAAACAATGAAGGAACTGGTGTTTCTCTGCCACGTGCAATTCATCACCTCTTCCAGAGTACCTTCTATTCAACTACAAAATTAGATATAATAATATCCTACCCTTCAAACATTTCTGCAAATTTACATTCGCTTTCTTCTGAACTAAGTAGGCCATTCGTAGCACCTGCTTAATGATTCAAAATCCGGTCTTCAAGATTATCTTGGCACCATCAGTATTAATTAATTGTTTCAAAACTCTCTGAATTTATTTTGACTTGAGTTCATTGCTCAGTAACTTAGAAATGTTTGATGAAGATGGTTGTTGAAGGCACCTGCAAGAAAATAACTTTTGATAGAGTTAAATACATTATTTCCAATTAATAGAACATCTATCATTATCGAATATTTCAAAGAGTCATCAACATAATCGAAGTGGTGACTCGTCTACTATGATAGCTGATTCTAATGAGAATATTGGAATATTAAATTTAGAATAAAGTATAAACTTTAAAATAAAGCACACTTGGCTTATGTTTCACTATATACAAATATTTAGATACTGTATTTAGAAGCGAAGAATAGTCGACATGTTTCAAGTTATGAACTCATTATCAAGACTGACTACAGGAGAGTATCACATCTTATTTTATAAAACAGACAAAAGCAAATAGACCGGGAGCCGAGAGGGTTTTTGCATGTATCATAGGCCCCACGACGAGTCTTTGGGGGCTGATAGACAATGTTATTCCCAACTTTGAATTCTCGGTATGGCACCCCTAGAGTGTAGCTTTTAGGAGGGGTGAATTTTCAAACGTGTTGTCTATATCCGTGCCGCTGGATCATAGGCCCCACTTTGATTCTTGTATTATGTGGTTAAGCAAGTCGCCAAAGTCCGCAAACTCAATATGCCATACCAATATGGCGTCACTTAAGGTCCGCCATACTTACCGAAACGTGTAATTTTTTCACTGTGAAAATGGATCATAGGCCCCACGCTGTTGTTTCGTGATCTTTGTTAACAATGAACTCTAGAACGAAGATCTCAAAACGCCATACCTCTGAGGCGTCGCCAAGTAGCCGCCATACTGGGGCAAACATGTCATTTTTTTGCCATGAACATGTATAATAGGCCCCACTATGAAAATGTGTCTCATTTGTTCATTTTGATGTCCTGAACAAAGTTCTGAAAGCGCCATACCCATGCGATGTCACCAACGTCAGATATTGGCTTAAAAGGATGTCACATTTTTATAGGTTAAGTGTATCAAAGGCCCCACTGCCATACCAGCGTTTTTACGTGTATTTTGAAGTATAAAACACGAATATATCATTGCCATACCTATGGCATGTCGCTAACGTCAGATATTGGCAAAATTGTCACATTTTTATAGTTTAAGTGTATTAAAGACCCCACTGCAATACCGGCAATTTTAGGTGTATTTTGAATTATAAAGCAGGAATATATCACAGTCATACCCATAGTATGTCGCTAACGTGCACAATTAATCGTATATATATATATATATATATATATATATATATATATATATATATATATATATATATATATATATATATATATATATATATAATAAAGTATAAACTTTAAAATAATGAGTTCATAACTCGTATCTAAATATTTTCATATAGTGAAACATAAGCCAAGTGTATTTTCTTTTAAAGTTTATACTTTATTCTTTATGATGTTTCACCGAGTGATGTGCGAGAATTCAATCTCAGTTATTATATATATATATATATATATATATATATATATATATATATATATATATATATATATATATATATATATATATATATAATTGATGGAATCCGTCGTTACTACGTGATAATTTAACATGATGAACAAACTAAATTTGAATTTACTACGTTTATTATCACAAAATATTTTGAAAAATATAACACTGCGATTGCAATTTCGGTCACTAGATGATGGTCTAGTGACCGAAATCAACGAGGCAACGACTCAGAGGTATGGCGTTTTGAGATCTTCGTTCTACAGTTTATTGTTAACAAAGATCACGAAACAACAGGCCTATGATCCATTTTCACAGTGAAAAAATTACACGTTTCGGTAAGTATGGCGGACCTTAAGTGACGCCATATTGGTATGGCATATTGAGTTTGCGGACTTTGGCGACTTGCTTAACCACATAATACAAGAATCAAAGTGGGGCCTATGATCCAGCGGCACGGATATAGACAACACGTTTGAAAATTCACCCCTCCTAAAAGCTACACTTTAGGGGTGCCATACCGAGAATTCAAAGTTGGGAATAACATTGTCTATCAGCCCCCAAAGCCTCGTCGTGGGGCCTATGATACATGCAAAAACCCTCTCGGCTCCCGGTCTAAAAGGTGATACCTGAAAATCAATTTGTTCGTTTACAAGGGGTAATTGACTATTATGGGCGGAACTTATTTCGAGAATTTCAAGAAGGTCAAGGCGCTTTTCTTTGTTAACAGAATGTAACAGTTGGGTTTTGTTGAATTCCAGGAAATGATTAAATTTTATACAATGTTCGGAGGAGCCAGTGGTATTTTTATTTTGTAAAATTGACTTTTTATGTTCTTCAACGCGAATGTTTATATTCCTTCCTGTTTGTCCAATATAGAAAGATATTTTGTAAAACCCACTGTTTTCTGCTTGTCTTCCAGTCTTGATAATGAGTTCATAACTTGAAACATGTCGACTATTCTTTACTGCTAAATACAGTATCTAAATATTTTTATAAAAAGAAACATAAGTCAAGTGTGTTTTATTTTAAAGTTTATACTTTATTCTTTATGATGTTTTACCAACTGATTGTAATCATCCTTCTCCAACGAGGTTTCGTTTACTGACTTAAAACAGAAATTTTAAAAAAATCTATAGTTTTACTTGAAGTAAGATTGAATGGATTTACCAACTATTCTCAATAGCGATGATATCAGATGTATTGAAAATTTAAAAATGTGCTCTTATATAGCAACCCACTAAAGAAATGGAAACCATAAATTTCAGAAATTCTTGAATACTTTAGAATCAAGTTATCTTCAAAGTATAGAAATGAAAAATATATTATCAAGTAGTCATCGGTCGACCTTTTGAATATGAAAATAGATTTTCCTGCTGATAAGTCATCGCTCTTCAGAATATTTGGTGAACCTCGTCAAGTTCCATACCTAAGTTGACCTGTATTTTCTAAATTAATTCCAATTTAAGTCATTTTAGTATATCAGCTGAAGATGAATATCCATCCATCTATCTATCTATCTATCTATCTATCTATCTATCTATCTATCTATCTATCTATCTATCTATCTATCTATCTATCTATCTATCTATCTATCTATCTATCTATCTATCTATCTATCTATCTATCTCTCTATCTATCTATCTATCTATCTATCTATCTATCTATAATAAGAATTTTTTTAACAAAAAACTCTTCCAGCAACAAAAACAGAATTCTCAACATTATTTAATGTTGTTTTGAGACAGAACTTTTTTAGATTCAAAAACAAAATATATTTACAGAATTCAGGTCTTCCTATGGGTTCTCCCCTCAGCCCGTTATTAGCAGACATATTCATGGACAACATGGAAACCACAATATTAGAATCAGACCTATCTAAAAAACATATTATTTTTTGGTACCGCTATGTGGATGATATCTTGGTTGGATTCAATGGGACAGACCGACATATTAAATTCGTTAAATTTTCTCGACCTAACAATATCGAAACAACAGGATAAATTTTCATATGGAATATTCAGGAAACCTACTTTCTCAGACGCCATCATAAGTTATAATTCTTTCAGTCCAATTAGCCATCGACTCGCGGCTCTTAACTCACTGATTCACAGGGCTTTTTTCGGTTCCTTTATCAAAACAAGACCTTATGGTAGAAATTAACGAGATTAGCACGATAGGTATTAATAATGATTTTCCACTAAAAATAATAAATAGTTTAATTTTTAAAAAAGAGAAACATTTTATCAATTTGAAATTATATGGAGAATACTGCAATAATAAAAATGTACAAAAGTTTGTGAGCATCCCTTATACGCACATCCCCTCTTCAAAGATCATTCAATTCTTAAAAAAAAAAAAAAAAAAAAAAAAAATAATAATTTAAATACTGCTTTTTCGAGTCACAGCAGATTAGATAGAATGATTTTTAATAACAAAATGTCAAAAATCGATCCAATGAAGAGAAGAGGAATTTATAGAATGGACTGTGAAGAATGTAATTCAACATATATAGGTCAGACCGGGAGATGTTTTGAAACCAGGCTAAAAGAACATCTAAAAAACGGACAATCGGCATTTAGGGAACATCTAGAGTCAAAAAACATAACATCTTCATCCTTCTTTCAAACCAAAATTCTTCATTACTGTGATAAAGGTATGATAATGAACTTCCTGGAAGCCATGGAAATAAAC
>JARQZK010002173.1:1427500-1473194 GCA_030704885.1 Cynegetis impunctata | reverse complement strand
CAAAATTTTGTCATCTCGTTTATTATTAATAAGGTGTTCAGGAAATGCTCAACATTTCCAGCGCGGTGGGTATGTTTCGTCTTCACTCAATTAATTTCAACTAGTTAATGATGGACGAATTATTTATCAGAAAATTTAGATTACTCATATTCATTTCAATAGATTAATTATATTAGGAAAAAAGAAATTTACATAATAGTTATATATGATAGCAAATAATTATACAATATCACTATAAAAAAACAGTTCATTTGCTGGGATCAAACCTGGGTCGATCATGTTGGCAATTAAGGCTAATTTAAGTCATAATACATTCATAAATGGAATTTTCGATTTATTTAGATTCAAATAATTTAAGAAATATACATATTGATGATATGTTATGAAGAAATGAGGGAAAAAGGAGATGTCACTATCAAGTTTCTGCCCCGGTTTGAAAAAATCATAGACTCTGGCAGTGCTTGATTTACCAATAGGCCCCATTGCCCCGGCCTAGAGGCGCAAAATTAATCTGCAATTTTTTTTTCAGAAAATTCCCATAAAACTTTATGGACTACAATACATGTCTACATCTACATGCTCTCTACGAGGGGCGTCAAAAACTCACTAGCCTAGGAGCGTATAAAATCTAAATCGGGCCCTAGGCTCGGTTGTCTCATGCTTTGACTATTTTCAAAGTTCTATAGATCCGCGAATTATATATATCACTGTGTAAGCGAATTTTTCAATCTTTTATTTTTGGGCTTTCTGGGATGGGAAGTCAACATCTTGGGGGGCCGTGACCTCCCAGCCCTTCCCGTAGTTACGCCGTAGTGATTCTGCCGAAGGTTATCAAGGGACCCAAGTAGTGTCGATTTAGATCAGAAAATAACTCTTGGATAGCAATAGTTGAGTAATTACTGGCATTAAAACCAACAAAATTATCAGATCCTCAGTTAAAAATTATCTCTCGATCGTTATTTATGTACTCGGCTTGCGCAATACTTGCTCTTGCTGGCCTCCTGTTCGCGGGGATGCCATAAGAGTAGTCCCGTCATTCGTTAACATGTATCAGAAAAAAGTGTCTAGTGTCTAGTCGGTGACAAGAAAAACACTTGAGACACACCGGCGATCAGAATAAGCTCATATTATCGACGTCAATACATAATTGTCTTTCATGGAGGTATATTTCGATCAAGTAACATACTTGATTAGGAAAAAAATAGATTCAATCTTCGATGGCACTGCGATGTCCCAAACTCGGTAGAAGGCATTGAAAATATCCAAGGTAACTGCTTATGATTCTCCATGAATCTCAATAATGCTTATCCAAAGACGAGTTACATAGATGAGTAGGTCACGTGTTGATTGTCAGTAATGAGATTATTCTATTCGTGATTTTATTACTACATAAAATATGCGTGGTACGGCAATTATTGGGCGGTTATTTTCAGGCAGTTTTTTCCTTTTTTTGGAACTGGCTGACTTGCGATTTTCGATAGAGAAATGTCATTGGCTCGTTGGATAGCTAGGATAGCCGGCAAAGTATTGGTGCAATCTCGTGCACGCAATGTTTCAAAACAGTAGATAGAATTTCATCCGAAAACATCGACTTTCTGCAGTTGAATTTTTTCAGTATGCGACATTTTTCGATTACGCTAATAAACCCAATAATAATTCTGCCTTGTCCTTTAAGTGCTCTTTTGAGCACTATCAACTGAAGTTCCTGTGAAAACAAAAACAAAGAAAGACCACGTGTCCAATTCCCCCTGAAGTATGTGTCAGGGAGGAGGTCTGCCTGGCTTATGGGAATGAACTCCTTCAGACAAATCAAAGTATACAGTTGTATGTATAAGTGCATTGAGGATATGTGAATCCGGATAATTTATGGAAGAGGGGAGATGAAAAGGGATTCAGAGAATGAATATTGGCTCAGTTGGACTTACCCCCAACATGAGAAAATCTCTGAGAAAAACTCAGTCCAGTTAACCCCGGGATTCGAAGCAGGGGCCTCTCGAATGCAAATCAAATCAAAAAAATATATATGAAGTAAACAATTTAAAACATAGAAATAAAAACACATCAAGCGAGAAATATAAGTACTAAACAATGTAAAACACATCAAACCACATTTCCATACAAAATATATACAAACTTTATATTATTAACAATAGAACCGAGAGTAAGTATCACAATCATTTCAATTGATTTTTTAATCGAAGCTGATGCCTGTACAATACCCGTGCTATAACACCAAGGGTACGGCATGAAAATACTTATGAATCAAGCACACAGATTCAAGTAAATATAAAGCAGAAAACTTTAAAATTATATTTTTCTTGAAATAAGGTTCGCAATGAGCCTTATTTTTCAGAACATACATGTAACAAATTGCTCTCTTCTGCAATTTGAGATTGGTGTCAAGTTGTTAAGTCATAACTAAGATGAGATTCGAACAGTACAAAATAGGCAATTCTTGTTGATGCCGTATCTAATTCACTTGAGATGGATTAATAATAATAATAATAATAATAATCTTTATTGTACGTATGGCTTATACAGCGTGTACTCGTCAATGTAAATATAATAAAATGTGTATAATATGAAAATAATCGTTTTTTATACATAAAATAAAACATGCAATGTAAATACACTCTATAATGTAACATTCACAGACAAAAGACATAATATGATAAAAAAAATCAGCAGGACAAGTATTCGGAAACTGAATAGAATGCTCTATTCAAAAGAAAATCTTTTATTGCCGTCTTGAATCTGGGCATGTTCAAATTCCTCAGATGTACAGGTAACTTATTGTATATTACGATGGAAGAGTACTTTGGGCATCTCTCGTAAAGTGAAGATCTGTGTCTGGGGATCGACATAACATTTGCATTCCTTGTGCAATACCTGCTATGATCACCCAACTTCTCGAACTCCTGGTTGTGCTTCTTGGCATGCAATGCTGCTTTCAATATAAAGATACTCGGGAATGTGAGCAGTCTGTTCTCAATGAAGTACCCCCTACAGGAGTCTCTTGGCTGAAGCCCAAAAAGCAACCTCACAAGTCTCTTTTGGGATACAAAAACTCTTCGCCATCCCACCGAGCAACCCCACAGGAGCACTCCAGAGGACAGATGACAGTAAGCCAAACTGTAATATATACCAATCAGATCCACCGGGTTCAAAACAGATTTCATCTGCAAAATAGCAAAATATGCCTTACCTAGGCATCTACACACATGTTGAAGCTGCGAATCCCACCGCAGTCGCGCGTCCGCAATGAAACCCTGATATTTTACTTCCTGTTCACAATGTATGGTATCAGTGGTATCTAATGAATTTCTGATATTAAAATTCATGAATTTGGTCGTAGATCTCTTCAATATCAGTCTGTTCCTTTAGCACCATTGCTCCATCAAGTCACACACTCTCTCAACGCGAGCGGAAAACCTCCCGAACATCATCCCCCGATACCACTACTGCTTCGTCATCTGCGTAGAGGACACTTTTGCCCAAACTAATAAAGTCAGCCAGATCGTTTATAAAAAGTAAGAATAGCAGTGGCCCAAGCGTAGATCCCTGAGGAACCCCCATCGGGCTTCTTCTTTTCGTTGAATAAACACCATCAACTCTGACACTCAAACTCCGATCATTGAGATATGTTCTCAACCAGTTACTGCAGACTCCGCGAAGTCCTAGTCTCTCAAACTTTAGCAACGCTATCTCGGGGTCCATCAGGTCGAATGCCATCTTGAGATCGAAGAACACCACCACCACAATTCTTCCTTCATCAATTTCAGCATGAACAAAATCGAAAAGCTCGATTGCTGCTCCCTCGGTAGAGTGATTCTTCCTGAACCCATGCTGACTGTGCGCTATCAAGCCCCGAGACTCTTCAAAATGAACGATCTGATCATACATGGCAGCCTCTAGAACCTTGGAAATACTACTCAGAAGGGATATACGTCTATAGTTCTCAATATTCATAGGGTCTCCCTTTTTTTGGAACCGGAACCGTAACCGATAGCTTAAATATCTCCGGAAACACTCCCTCCGTGATTGAGCGATTCACCAAATTCGTGAGTGGCCTAATAATAGAACCAACAATATTCTTAAGTGTAGCCGGGCTAAAGCCATCAGCTCCCACAGCACTCGTATATTTCATTCTCTTTATATAACCCAGTATATCCTCCTCACTCACAGCTAATATAAATATGGACTCCATCACCGAGGAGGAATAAGTAGGCGGCAAGGACAAGTTACAACCGAACTCCCGAGCAACTATGCGCTCACCACAAGTAGAAAAATATTCGGCAAACTTCTCAGCCACCTCCGATGCCACGGCTGTTGAGGATCCCTCAATATCCAAGGCAATAGAACCTCTTTTCTTTCTACGTCCCAGTTGCTCATCAACTACTTTCCAGACTGCTGCACTCCTGTTACCCGAGTCTCGTTCAATCAATTTTTGATAGTAGCCTCTTTTAGCGCTCCTTATAAAGGCTTTATGAAGCTTGTGGCGACGTTTATATTCGTCCTTGAGGTAGGTAATACCTGTTGCATTAACCAGCTCGTGAAATTCCCGCAACTGCTTACCAGAAAGAACTATATCGCTGGTAATCCATGGTTTTCGCACGGTAATGGGTGTCTTACGACATGTAGACCACTTAACCGGACACGCAGCTTCAACAGCAAAATTGATTTTTTCCATAAGACAGCTGAAAGCACGATTCAAATCACGTTCGCAATCAATGGGAGCCCAGTCAATACGTTCACTCAGAAATACCCCTAGCTGATATAAACTATGCTCGTTGAAGATCCTGGCTGCGATTCTTGGCCCATCCTCCTGCCCCATTCTCACATCCGAAAGGAAAAATTTCACTGAAATAGCATGGTGGTCAGAGACATTTGAATCACTAACTTCAGAAGAATCTACCTCGTCAATATCTGTAAATATATAATCAATTGCGGTTCTACTGGTTGCGCCATGTCTATTCGTAAATACTCGCGTGAAAGCATCTGTACATACACGCAGACCAAATCCCTCAATAACATCAAGTAAAACATTCTTATTCAACGAGTCCGACTTCATGTCAACATTAAAATCACCGCTCAAAATAATTTTGTCACATTTAACGAAACACCTGTTCACAGCTGACATAAGAATCATACTGGCTTCCACAAAGTCACCAGAACAGGGCCTGTAGATCGAAAGAATCGCAATTCTGATATGCCCAACACGAATAGTAACTCCAGAAATCTCTATCTCACCCTCAACGGATAAGTCGTCCAATAGTATATTTTCTAGTGTCGACTGTAATAGCCAATCCCTAACAAAGATGCAGGAGCCTCCACGAATTGAACTCTTGCGGCTGAAATTGGAAACACAATTGAAGCCAGATATATGTACACTAAAAAATGTCATCTCCCGTCAACCAATGTTCATTCAAACATAAAATATCGCTTCCATTCATATCTAAGAAGCATTCTAACATTTCAATTTTACCAATGAGACCCTGTATATTCAAATGCGTGCATACAATCTTTTTCTTAAAATCCACCTGAGCGACTTTCCGAGTGATCTCCTTGTCGCCGAAAAAAATAACGTTTCACATGAATTCCAGATGGCCAATACTTCGGACTGTACAATTCCTCTTTCAAATGAGCACCGGCACCTACCTTAAAAGATGCATTTGTACCTCTCGATTGCAATTTTTCCACAATAAACTCTTCGTTGGGATTTTTTGTCAGCATAAAATTTCTCACTTCATCCTCTGTCGTTGTCTGCTTGCATTTGGAAACATGTAGCCAAATGAGACTAGGCGAAGCGCCCAAACCACCTGTTCTAGCATCTTGATCAATTCCAACAATCACGGCTTTTTTCGGTCGACGGCTAATCGGTGTATTTTCACCCGTTTTTATGGAATCCGGCATATCATTCCGCTGTCTAATGTTATCTTTTCTCGATTTTATCGCCGGAGTCCCTCGTTTTATAATTTTTTGGGGTTTTTGCGTTTCAACAACTGTTTCGACAGACGAACCCGATCCGGTTGACTCATCCAAAGTCAATTCTTGGTTTAAATCAGGTGATTCAATGTGAGTATTGTCGACAACATGATTTGTCAACCGATTAATTAATTCTTTATTGAATTGGTGGCAAAACAGGCTGAAGATAATTTTTTAGCTAAGACATGCACATGCTATAAAAATTTGAGATTCTTGTCGATAATGAGGCCTAAAAATCTGAAAATTGACTATTTTTATGGCTTCGTTTTGCAGGAATAGTTCCTGGGAGTTATCTCTATATAACGACGGTTTCATTAACATTAACGTAAAGTAAGTTTGCATCAGACCAGGATTCGATGTATCCAATATCACTTGTCATTTCAGAGAGCAGCGTCGTAGAATCAGGATTGCTCCAAGTAATACTCGTATCATCCGCGAAAAGCGTAATTTCTCCACTGATCCTCAGAAACGTAATATCATTTATAAATAATAAGAAGATGGCCGGACCTAAAACAGAACCTTGGGGGACACCGCTCGTGATAGATTTACAAGCAGTATTCGGGTTATTTGTCCTTACAAATTGTTTTTTACTTCCAAGATCGAATATTGAACCAGTATAGTGCAATACCTCGGACACCATAAAACTCAAGTTTCCGTAATAAAATCATATTGTCTATTATTATGGGGTTATAACTATTATTTACGGCAATTGATTCAATTATATTTTTCTCGATGTTAAAATTGATGTTTGAAAATTTTGGATTGATTGGGCCGATGATTTAATATGATGTTTGAAAGTGCAATATTTACTAAACGATGTACTACATAAAACTTCAGTTTCCATAATAAAATTTGGTGACTAATACAGTCAAATGCTTTAGCATAATCACAGAAAACCGTAACTGTGTAGTGCTTGTTATTGAGGAATGAATATATATTGCTCAGAATAGAAAACATAGCATCAGAATTATTTTTTCGGGTTGAAACCCAAATTGATATGACGAGAGAATTTTATGATTTTAGAGGAAAGTCAAAAGGCGGATTTTCATCAGTTTCTCTATTATCTTGGATAAAACAGATAGAAGCGCTATGGGCCTGTAATTGTATGTGTTAGATCTGTCTTCTCCTTTATGAAATGGAAGAATAATGGCAGTCATTAGACAATCAGAATGTATATCAATTTCAAGGCTCATTAATTAATTAAACCAAAGTATTAGTAACAATGTCTGGAAGATTCAGAAATACTCTCAAAGCCAGACCATCCGTGCCACAAGAGGACTTATCTCTTTCAACAGGTCTCAAGAAAAAGCTGGAAGCGATATTGGCAGAAAGAGGAAGGAATTAAAGTGGATTGGTGCTAATTCAAAGGTAACTGTATTGCATATGTTGACGAAATAATCATTTAAATCATTAGGATTAGGTAAGTCGCTTGGAGTTACAGA
Source organism: Cynegetis impunctata (assembly GCA_030704885.1). Classification (NCBI taxonomy): domain Eukaryota; kingdom Metazoa; phylum Arthropoda; class Insecta; order Coleoptera; family Coccinellidae; genus Cynegetis; species Cynegetis impunctata. The sequence continues at coordinate 1,465,767 of JARQZK010002173.1, read as the reverse complement.
CTTATTTCTTAAATAATTTATAATAGACCATGTTTCCTTGGAAGCGTTTATGGAGTTGTGTAGACGATCAAAGTAATATACATCCTTTGAAGATTTTATTACTTTTAGGTATGTTCTTCTATACTTAGAGATGTAGTCCATCACTCGAAAGTTATCAGAATTTTTTTTTTATATTAAGCATATTACGTATTTTCTTAGCAGCAATCCTTATACCGATAGACGCCCAAGGTTTATACCGTTTAGGCTTAATGAGTCGAAGAGGAAAAGCAAAATTGAAGGCTGAAATAGTTTTATCAAGATAAATCCTGAAGTTGGAATCCGCATTTCCAGAAATGATACTCCAGTCCAAAGAAAGTCAGAGCCTCTGGAATTTTGTGAACCCTTCGAGTAAATCCTACCCCAATGCCGACTTTTTCCAGCGCAGCTTCTAGGAACTGTAAATTCCGTAAATATCGATTCATGATCTGATTTTGCTTTTTATAAAACCAGAAGGAAAATTGGAAACAACGTAATCAATCATAGTTGATGAAAATTTTGTTAACCTAGTTGGAGAATTGACATGCATGGAAAGGTCGAATGATTCAAAAATAGATATCAGAGATCTTTGAACATCACAGACATCAGGGAAGTCAATATTGAAGTCACCACACAGAATTATCCTGCTCTTAATTGACAACGAGCTAACGAATTCAGCAGGTTTTCTAAAAAAAATTTGAATATCAGAGCAAGGGGATCTGTAAACACATATGAGATGAAGGTCAATGATCTTACCGTAAACAATAGTGAATTCAATAAAATGTTTGCTAAAAGATAATTATATTTATCCACCTTGATGTATCTATCTTTCGCTAGAATTAATGATCCACCATGACGAAAGCATTTGAAGCCAATAAAGGGAAGTCTAACTTTTCCAGGAATAGGCTCAGTTCATCGATTTTGTGCCTTATGGACGCAATATTGATCAGAACCATGCCATATTTGGAATCATCAGTAAAATTCTGACAGGAAGCGTAATTAGGTACTCCTCTAACTAATGTGATGAAATCCATTGACCATATCTGCTTTCTTATATACACATCATTATTTCTCGAAGATTCCCCTTCGACAGAGTTCCTGGGTCCCAGAAAGTTCTATTCCAGGAATACAGAGGTCTGTTTGACCATCGATTTCCAAAGCTTCAAGATAACACAGAGTTGACCTTGGCGTTACTGTTTTGGTAACATTATTTATAGGTTATAAGTTATAATTGTCAAATTAATTATAAAAATTTTTTTTAAATATTTATTATGCTATTATGCTCTTAGGAATATTTAGGTTGGCGGTTCTGAAATTAACTATTATCAAAGTTGTTTGAGTGAGTTGTGTTATGTGTTATTCTGCAATCTGCTATTGTGGTTATCATTTACATAATACATTTCACTATCTAAAAAAATGAATTTTATTCGTGCTACATCTTGCTTGAATAACCAAATAATCAAAATATTGCAACATTCTAAGTATCATATTTCGTACATACAAGGCCAAGAACCTGAACCCAAAGTTAGAGAATATTTTTACTTCATAGACCACCAGGGAATGGTAAGAACAGTGAAATAAACTGTACACTTTGACCAGCTAAAATGATCACTTTATTAGTTATTTTTAGATAACTCGAAGATGAAAAATTTTACATCTTGTATCAAAGAGAAAAAGTTTTTGAAATTTTTCTTCAATCAAATCGGTCCAAATAAAACTGATAGATACAAGGAATTTCCTTTCCTATCAAAATGTGGCAAAGAAAGAAACTTTGTTAGATGCGATGATTGTGCTTTTGTATTTACACATATTGTGGAGAAGAAAACACTTGATGGGGCTATTGAAATGCATTTAGCTTATAATCATGCAGACTCTCTGCTTACCTTGAAGTTTCAACCAGACAAGTTATTAATGATGCCTAAGACTGGTAGGGTGTATCACCCTGCACCAGAACGTGTGGGATCTATTGGATTGATTCTATCAAAGTTCGCAATAGAATTAAGTAAATCATTCAGTTTTGAGAATGGTGAAACTAACCCGCCTACACAATTTTTATTTATGAATAAAACCTATACACTTGATAGTGAATGGTATAGTAATAAAAAATTGTAATGACATCAATATGCTACATATTCTATTACTGTAAAACTGGTTTATAAATTATTTAATTGACCTAGTATATAGGATGTGTTATGATGTAGTTCAGATGTGAATATATTTGTCAAAAATTTATATGTGATCAGAATAGAAATCATATTAATCTTGGCAGTATCTTAACCAACTTGCTGCTGCTTTCCAATAGAAGTGTTGCCACTTTCAAATTCAATTTCGTTATGAACAAAACTAAATTTGGATTTACTACGTTGATTATCACAAAATATTTTGAAAAATATAACACTGCGATTGCAATTTCGGTCACTAGACCATCATCGGGCAGATTGAGTTAAGAACTGAATACAGAATAATTATAGATTTGCGCTTACGGGTGGGAAAGGATTATTGCAGGTACCTAAATAGACAAGAGGAACATATTTCAAGAAGGGCTAATCGAGTGAATTTCCCAAATTGGTTCAATACAATGTTCTTAGAAAAGTCATTATTGTTTGAATACACTAAATATAGGAGAATATATCAAGTCAATCTGGTCGTTCAGCAAGATATCTTTTGCATTGTTATTGAGTTTAAAAATTTCTAATGATTCTAAGTAAGTAAGTTTGGTTCCTTTCGGTAATTTGTGCATGATTTGAAAATTATCTATTTGTGGAAATGGGTGGTGGTTTTCACGGCAATGATTTGAAAACGTTGAATCCGTTTTATTTTTCAAGAAAGATTGTTGGTGTTCTTTAAATCTTGTCTTGAACGATCGACCAGTCTGACCTATATATACTCCTTTACATACAGGACAAATCAACTTATAAACTCCTGAACTTTCAAATTTTGAAGTGATATCTTTGGCATTGAATAAAAATCCTGAGAGTTTTGTCTTAGGTTTGAAAGCAATTTTAATATTACATTTAGGTATGACATTAGCAACTTTTTCTGTTAGAGGACCAAAATATGTTAAAGATGTGAATTTTTCCGATTTTTCTACTTTTAATTGGGGATATATGCTGTTGTACGCTAGTTGACTACGTTTCTTGTTTATCATTTTATCTATCAAACTTGTATGAAAACCATTATTTGACGCAATTATTTTTATAGTCGAAATTTCTTTTGCTAAATCTGTTACTGATAATGGAATTGAAAACGCTCTGTGGATCATTGAATTAAAAGCTGAAATTGCAATCGCAGTGTTATATTTTTCAAAATATTTTGTGATAATCAACGTAGTAAATCCAAATTTAGTTTTGTTCATCATGTTAAATTATCACGTAGTAACGACGGATTCCATCAACTATTCAATTTCGTTAGTTCACTTCACATATTTTCTGTAGTATACAACTCTCAAAAAAGGGAATTTTTATGAGCTCTATCATACTTTATTTAGTGAAGGTTTATTCCATTTTAAAGTATAGTTAAAATGATTTTAAAAACCAATAACAGAAAAAGGTTCATATATTACCATTAAAATTATAGTAATGGAGGAATTTGCCATGACTATTAATTGTAGTGTTTGAGATATGCAGAATGAAGTAATAGATGGTATGATTTAATAGCTGTGTAATTTTATAAGATAGAAATTTATGTGTTAGTTTGAATGGTTTCGACAATGTTTCTTCTGTATTTGTGGAATTCTGGACTTCCATTGTCTATAAAAATATATCTGAAACAAAAATAAAAGAAAAGAAAATTTGATTAGTAAGTGGCAAGAAAAGAAAATAGCTGAAAAATTAAATTCAATGAATTAGTAGTATCTGAAAAAAGGAATGAAATAATATTAGTAAATAATAAGTTGGAAAATGGTGAAAAAAAATAAAATTATACAATATACACGACGTTTCGGTTAGTTGGGTATCTCTAACCGTTCTCAAGTGTAAACGTAAAAAGTTTACACTTGAGAACGGTTAGAGATACCCAACTAACCGAAACGTCGTGTATATTGTATAATTTTATTTTTTCACCATTTTCCAACTTATTATTTACTAATATTATTTCATTCCTTTTTTCAGATACTACTAATTCATTGAATTTAATTTTTCAGCTATTTTCTTTTCTTGCCACTTACTAATCAAATTTTCTTTTCTTTTATTTTTGTTTCAGATATATTTTTATAGACAATGGAAGTCCAGAATTCCACAAATACATAGAAATTTATGTAATATTTTTCATACTCTTGTAATCAGAACATCGAAAATTAATTATGTATCCCTATATATTTATACAAAATAACTCATTTAAATTGATCAGCCAATTAGTATGTGTGCATTTTTTGCGAATTATTCACAATTTTTCTGAAAAATTGTAAAATTTTCGTTCGTACTAATTTTTAGCTGACAAATCAGATGAAAAAGTTCTTTCGCCGTGTTCGACTTTTTCAGGTACCTACACCAAAAAAATTAATTGTTTTTAAAATAAAATTTGGCTTTCTATGAAAAAGATTTTTGATTTTCCAATAATTAAACTGTAAATGACTCAAATTTTTTTGGCTTTATAAAAATGCTAGCAGAAACTGAAAGAATAATATAATTGAAGGAACAGCTGGAAATTTCAATAGCTTAATGTTTTGATAAATGATGTCATTTTAAGCTTTTATCACATAGTTTATTCGACATATCGATTTTAAATTTGAAAAGATTATGCTAATTGTCATGAAAACAAAGGAATACTGTGATAGTGCCTGTTTTGGCATCAAATTACGATATCACACTTATGAGCAAATAATTTGATTTGTGTGTATTTAAATACTGAAGCATCAAAAAAATACAATTTGTGATATAATTAAATGAGTAATGCTGTAGATCTTCTGAGATGTTTGCAAAACAATTTTCAAGTAATTTGAGAAAAATCACAGTTTCAGAAGATTTCACATTATTTAAGATGTAATTTAATCTTGGAAAAGAATATTTGAATGGCTTTTTATTAAATTTTGAAGAAGGAAGTAAAACAAGAATTATTGAGAAGGGTCCATCTAAGCCTACGGAAAATGAGGGCCGTAACGTTGGGTCATTTATCATTATTATTATTGTCCTATAATAGCACCTCATTATCAAAAAAATATGACTAATACCTATGGTAAAAAATGAAGAACTACGTTATAAGGATAATACTAAAAAAACAAGACTCAGCTCTACTGAAGAGACAAATGTCAATCCGAGTGTCAATCATATTTTTAAACTGGTTCAGTCACTAAATCGGTTGCAACTTGAGGGAGACTGTTCCATACATCTAAAGTTATGTTGCTAAGGAAATGTCTAGTTCTAGTCTGATGGTAGCTATGCTATATATATATATATTATATATATATATATATATATATATATATATATATATATATATATATATATATATATATATATATATATATATATATATATATAGATATATATATATATATATATATATACATATATATATATATATATATATATATATATATATATATATATATATATATATATATAGTCATATTTTGTGAAACCTGAAACATCTGCACTTCATACATATGAGATATTTATCACTTTGTAAGTAAGATTCATTTTAAACATTTACGACACTTAACCAGTAAGTGAAATACCTAAAATCCCAACAACTATACTATAACTTAAACCTCTGCTACGAAGACGGCAACTAGGTCAGGGCAGGACCGGCATCTTGCCGCCTCGCCTGATCAAATCGTCATCAAATATGCACCAGGTAAAGGAAAAAGAAGTCTTTCTACCGCGTCCGCACCGTGCGAGATAGTTCATGTTTTGATTTTTGACGGACACGGTGCGTTCTCCGATAGATTCTCGGCATATAGTAGAAATTGAGACTAGAGCGTAGCTAGCGGAGCGCCAATTTTTCGTACACCCTAGAAAAATCGATAGTAATAATAATTTTTTTACTGCTCAATCTTTAATTCTCAAGTTCAGAAATTCTAAAGTAGATATTCGTCAAATTTGGTCTCATCGTCCATTAGATAAGGAAGCAATTAACGTGAAGAATTCTCCTTCAAAATATCTTCCTTTCCAAACGTTGTGTACCCACATTTTTCATCATTTTGATCTATTTTTCTCATTTACTTCATCGTCCAACGCAATAGCTATTGTTGCCAATTCGTTGTTGCTGAAGCTGGCGAACATTTTAGTTTTTTTGACACTCACAACTTCGTGAAGCCAACTGACAAACTACCGACCGCGCTCGTAGTACGGCCGTTATGCGGCCGTGTGTCGGAAATGTGTGGCTTTGAACTTATTGGCCGTGTCACGGTGCGGATATGTGTGGCTCAGCCTTTAAACAACAATCAAAAGACCAAGGAATCATTCTAACTGCAATTGACGGACTAAAAATATACGACTACATTAAAGCTATTGGTCAATTAGTCCCACCAATGGATATAATCTTTGGACCTAAAATCACAAATAACAAAATATGTATCTACTTATATTTATAACCACCAAAATAATAGTCAAAAACATCATGGACTCACAAAAGCATATAATTATAAATGGAACACAGATTGAAATCCGCCTCCTAATCACTCCTGCCCAAAGATTAATCATCTCTAATGTATGCGCCCGACAATACCAAATAACCATATTTAAAAAAAAATTAAAGTCATATCGGAATAACCAGTCTCGAAAATCATGCTCCTTAAAATCGGAATGATTGAACCCGAATATAATCACATAAGTTTTCGCAGGCAAATTTATATAAAACTAGACGATATTGCATCGTACACGGAAACTGAATTTGTCGAGCAAATTCTATACCGAAGATACAGACAGTGAATCACTTTCTTGAGGAAACTAAGCAGTACAATTGCATTCATTGTTCACTAGAATTTAAACAGATTCTTCAACAACCTAGGGTCCTTAAAACTGCTATTGTACGAACATTCTCCAAAAATCATCTGTCTACAGGACACTCGCACCTGCCCTGCGAAATTACAATCCATCCCTGAAAAATAGAAATTCCCAACACTCCGGTGGAGGGATTGCAATACTTGTCAACCAAAAAATTGAAACCAAAATAATTAACATGTAGGTACATTCCCCATCTTAAGCATATAGGTATATATGAAAGAGCTGGAAACTCTAATAGAACAAATCCCAGCACCAAAAATTATTCTGGGCGACTTCAACTCCCATCATCCGATATGGAGCAGTTCGAAAACAGATAAACCGTGAAACCTAATCTGTAATATGATTAATAACATGAATTTAATGTTATTTAATTACGGAGACTCCAACGAAGCTGCTATTGACCTAACATTCTGCAATCGCATTGGATCTTGAACTTAGCTGGGAAACAGGGCAACAACTGTATGACAGTGGCCACTATCCTATACGGATAAAAAATACTACAACAGCAAACTAGAAACTTCACCAGGCATCAGAAGTACATCTGACCAATTATTCCCCATTACAAAACATTTAGGCCAGGCGCCGCGTATTTTTTTCCTGCAATCTTCTACAGAATTGTTTTGACTTCTGTAATATGTTCAGGGATGTCTTCTGAATATAATTCCAGGTTAGCGTCATGCGGGGGTGGTCGCGTCAGCCGCCATCTTGGAAAACACGTTTCATCAAATATCTCGTGAATTGTGCATCATACAGCAAAAATAAACAAACCATTTTCGTAGATAATGACATTCTCTTCAATTTTTATTCATAACTTATTTCTGTACAATGCATAGATTTTTATTTATAGCGCTCTAAACTTTTTTAAATTTGTTTATTGCTAAATATATAGTTAACGGTTGATGATACAGGAAAAATGGTAATAACCAAATTTGTAGAGCTTGAAATTTACTATAAATTTTATTTGAAACTTTTTTCCGTGAAATGTATACTTTAAGAGCTATAGCTTTATAAAACTTGCACCTCGTAAATTATCATAGGAAATGTTGCTCGTTACTACGAGCGAAAGACCATAAAATGGCATAAGGTGTGCAGAAATTATTAATTCTACTATTGTTAATAATAATTAATGTTAAAATAATATTATATTTTTATTATATTATTTTATTTTATATTATATTATTCATAATATGAGTTTATCTATTAATTTTTTTTATGGTAAGGGAGTGACGGACTCCCAAATCCGTGATTAGATTGATTGAGTTGAATAATGAAAATAATAATAATAATAATGAGAAGGAAAAGCTGCAGAAGGGGAAAACAGAGTTAAATTGATGTAAATTATTTTTTTGAAAAAAAAAACGGACTAAAACATTCATTTTTATGAAAAACGTAGCACGTTATTTTATAAAGGAAGTCATTTGTTTCGAAGACTCATCGACTTGCGGATCTCCGTCTTCTGCCTCCGTTATAATAAGTGCAGGTCGGAGATGGATCGAAATTTGAGTCATCATCAATTTCGTCTTCGATGGCAGCCACTGCATCTGGCACATTGTAGCATGTTTGTCCACTACAATAAGAACAAAAAATTGAACATTTTAAGCCAGGTTTTCGGCATCCACAGGCAGCTTCGCAATTTTTAGCGCATTTGCAAGAAATTATTTTCAGTAAACTTGACGGTGCGGGAGACAGGTTCAAGTCCGGTTCATGGTAAAATCCAAGCCAAGTTGAACACTCTGAAGGAATGGTAACGTGCCGTATCAGTGATAGATTGAGCTTCGTCTTACTTGCCAATTACCCGAAGCATTTGTATCGAAGAGAGTTAATAGAGTCTTCCGATTCATCACCTCCATACAGCGCAATAAAAAAACGTTCTCCAGCATTATCAATAATGTTTGGATCAACGTTCTTTTTGGTGAACAACTCCACAGCCTTCAATAGGAATTCGTTCTTTTGCAAAGTTGAAAGAACTTTGGTTTTCCCTATTTTATATGCAGCTGCTGTCGTGTCGCAACCACTGAAAGCATGAAGGAACAAAATGTTGTCGCTAACACTCTTACTGTAACGGCTATCGAGACAATTAGGGCCGTATAACGTTTCCGGAGTGCGTCCTTTTCCAGGCTTACGGAAGAAAATATTCTCGTATCCATTCGCCAATCCGGTTAAAAATACAAGAAGATCTACGTCCTCGCCCACAATGATGACTGAATCGTATCTTGTAGACATTTGAATGCCTGTTTGCACGATCAGCGTGTCAGCATCTTCTGCGGCTTGTTCGACGAGAATTCTGGATTGTTGAAATTCATTTTTTAGCATATTGTTATAAAACGAGTTTTATTCCTTTCGTTCGCCAAAAACTTCACCTGGTTAGTTGTAATCATAGCCTCGGTGATGATAATATTTACAGAGGACTGTGTTTTAGATTACCCAAATTACTAACATCTTCAGGATATCCATCGAAAACTATAACCATATTTGGTCCGGAATAGTTTCGAGCGTATTGAACATATTTTTGACAAAGAGTCAGAAACGATACATTGCGATCCCACACAACTCGATGCAAAAGAAATCCGGCGTCCACGACTACCATCCGATTGGACCCAAGATTTGTATACAACAATTAAGTTTTCACTACAATCTGTAGTACTGAAGACAGAACTGACGCAGCTCCAAAAATTTCAATGCGATGAAGCCGAGTGCGACCCCTGCGCCAATATACAGCATTATAATCTCGTGGCTATTCTGCGTCGACTTGGCATTTACAGCGTTATGGTATTCTTAAAGTATATATTTCACGGAAAAAAGTGTTAGATGAAATTTAAAGTAAATTTTATGCCCTACAAATTTGGTTATAACCATTTTTCCTGTATCATCAACTGTTAACTATATATTTAGCAATAAACAAATTTAAAAAAGTTTAGAGCGCTATAAATGAAAATCTATGCATTGTACAGAAAAAAATTATGAATAAAAGTTATAGAGAATATTATTATCTACGAAAATGGTTCGTATATTTTTGCCGTATGATGCACGGTTCACGAGATATTTGATGAAGCGTGTTTTCCAAGATGGCGGCTGACGCGACCACCCCCGCATGACGCCAATGTGGGTTTATATTCAGCAGACACCCCTGAACATATTCCAAGAGTCAAATCAATTTTGTAGAAGATTGCATTACGAACCGTGTTTTTTTGCTCTGGCGCCTGGCCTAATTGAGGAAAATATTAATAATATTAATCATACTATTATAGCGGCATCAAATACTGCTGTTGGAAAATCGAAACATTGCAAAAGAACTCCTGTGCCTTGGTGGAATAGAAAGGTATCACAAGCTTTAGCAGACTCAAAACATGGTTTCAACGCTCTTACAAGAACAAAACCACACCTAAACTTCAAAAGACTAAGGGCCAAATCCAGATACCTGATAAAAAGCTTGAAGAACCAGTTGGCAGAACTACATATCCTCAATAAATCCAAATACCCCATTCGAAGATATGGAATAAAATCAGAAAACTAAAAGGCACGCCTAACCAATTTACAATACACATTACTACACGAAAACCTACTATACTCGAAAAGAGAAAAAAACACAGAAATCTCATCCGACATTCATGAGCATAAATCTACTAATCAAAACTCAAGTCCAGCCTTTTTAATAAATGATACTATGGAACAAAAAACGCACTTGAAATTGTTCGACCGAAAAAATCCCCCTGAACAACCCTCTCACTCTGCAAAAACTAGAATACTCATTACATTCGAGAGATACTGCTCCAGGACCAGATGATGTACCACCTTCCTTTCTATTCAATCTTTCAACAACGAAATATTTACAAATCATAAATTTCCTAAAATTTGGTCTCAATAGTAATTCCTATTCTAAAATCAAAAAGTGACTCAAACTCCTATCTTCCCATCACACTCACCTGTAGTATGTGCAAACTTCTTGATACTGACCAAATGACCATCAGTGCCTATAATACAAGTCTCTTTTAAATCCTACACAAAGTGGTTTCCGTAAAAATAGGTCCACTACTGACCATCTACTAGCCGGGGAGTCAATAATATCGGAGGCACTCGCACGTGACCAAAAAATCATAGCCAAAATCATGGAAGTTTCTTACAATTATTCTCGGAATATTTTTAATAATTCTGTTTAGATTAGATCTTTCTGCGAAAACACAAGTTCTTGCAATAGACTCAGAGCATCGGCCATTAAGAATTATTAAATTCAGGAAATCTTCAACGAGATATTTTGCACATAAATAGAGATCTAGGAAATACGACAATTATATCGCATCGATTTCTGACATATTAATTGTAACTTTATTTGTGTTTAAAGCTTCCTTGGTTTGGTTTTGCGTCGCATTTGCTAGGGGAGTAGGGTATAGGATATTCTTCATGAATTTGATAAATTTTCCGTAGCATCCAAAAATAATAGAATAGTGTATGGTTTCTATTTGAAGAAAATTGAGTTTCATCAGTTTTCTCGATGTTATGTTTTAGGTGGAAATGTGTACCATCCTGTATATTATTTCTGAAAATTCGATGGACCTGTTAATGACTTGATGCTTCATCTATGATTCTGTAAAATTTCACTTTCCAACTGTTACTACTTATGAGTTATGAAGTTGTTTTTTTTTGGAGTGGTGTAACTGTCAAATGTTTCAGAAAAAACCAATATCTCGAAAACTAACAAATTTTTGTATAGGCATGGCACACAAAATAGGTTTAGAATCTACTGTGAAATTCATAAGTCTAACGAAATACAGAGTGATCCATTTTGAATGAGGAAGTTGCCCTCTACTTCCGGTATAAAGAAAAGAGACCGGAATTTGAAAAAAAATTAATAGCTCTCAGTGGATAATGGCACTCACGTCTGCAACTTTGTAAAAATCGAACATTAAAACGCTTCGCCAGGCAACGACATTGCTGCGACTGCCTGCCCGCAGCATGTGGAACACGATCGTGAAGTGCGTTGCTCTGTATTTGCCCGACTGATTTAATTATTCATTTAACTTTTCGAATACGAAATTATTTTATTTTATGATAATGCATCCAATTTTGAACAATTATATATGATGAATGTTTCTAAATTTCAAGTTAAATATAAAACGACCATTTGGGGTTATACGAATGTTTCTAAATTTCAAGTTAAATATAAAACGACCGTTTGGGGTTATACCGCTCACCTGAGGGCCATTATACTCCTTATCTGTGTCCTTCAGAGAGTGAAGATGAGGAGCACGTTTTCAACAAGAGTGATAACGAAATGAATGTTATTGATGAAGACTACAAAGAATGCATTATTTTCCAAGAATTTGGAAGAAATAACGAGGTGTGGTATCGCTGTGTCACCTGCGGACTGTGCTCTTATGCTATATGTTCTGGATGGGATTCGGCAGGTGGATACATCTGTGATATATGTACCTAAGGATAGAGTCTCACCAATTCTCTTTGTGATCACTTCTAATAATAATATTATTGAAGTTTATTTCGTATTGAAGATTATACTATTTTTTGAAAATATATAACGCTTGCCCTCACGTATAAATAGGGATAATTGATGGTAATTTGTGATTGTAGACTTTACACTAATTGTATAAGGTTGATGCCACGCATACTAGTGTAGTTAAATGGATCTCACTAGATACATTTCCAAAAACATCATTGCGCGTCATTACCCCTTTGTCTGATGAGCGGCATTACCCAAAGTCAGTGCTCAAACCTGATTTTTTAAAAACTTTTTCCCAATACATACTTATAAGTCATAGATAAATACGACTGGCGTTGAAATGTTAATTACTGAATAGTGGAAGAACTAGTTATTTTTTCATATTTTCAAATAAAATTAATATTTTGCAATCTACAGCAGGGCTTCTCAATCTTTTTTAATTTAGGACCCCATATATATATATATATATATATATATATATATATATATATATATATATATATATATACTTATATATATATATATATATATATATATCTATATATATATATATATATATATATATTTATATCTATATATATATATATATTTATATATATATATATATATATATATATATATATATATATATATATATATATATATATATCATGGGCGGCTAGTTAAAGGAGGCTAAGGAGGCTAAGCCTCCTCAATAATATTCCGTGTATCACTGATATATTATATTGAATAGTCAGCATTATTCAGCATATTCATATTAATCTAAATCATATTATTTTATGCACCTACCTTCCTTTCAACCTACATTATATAATATAATTTATTAATTTAGATAGAAGGTATTTACATTTACTGCATTTCATTCATTTCAAGATTTGTGGCAACGCTGCGGAGGCATGGAAAGGTATATTCTCAACGTTCATTATGCCTGCCATAGAAAAGCAAACAACGGTGCAAATACTCCGAATGAATACTTCATTGCAATAGAAAATCAAAACACATGTAAATGGCAACACGGATAGGAACTCAGTCTCATACAATGTCGACCAATCACAACTGTAGAATTTCGCGTGACATCGAGTGAATTCGTTGGAAAGCATTAATTGAATCGTAGTGTGATCGTAGTTACTAATGGCAGCGTGTTTACTTATATTGCTCGCGTATTGTTTTGAAATGAGTTTGGTTACTGAAGTTAATTTCAAAAATTTCAATGGTGACTTAGTGGAATATTTGTTATCCCATAACTTTAGTGCACTAAGTTATGAGGATAAAGTTTTGATAAAAACATTGCGACCTATCCCTGAATTAAACAATTTGGTGCAGCGTAACAGACAACAAAACCGCGGTTTTAATACAAGGAATTATGAGAGACATCCTTGCTTAACCGGATCACAGGTAAAAAATAAATTATTTTGTTGTCAGTGTTCACTTTTTACTAGGGAAAATGTCTCTGTTTGGGGCCGATCAGGATTTTAGGATTTAATTCTATACCTAGTTGAAAGTGAGGAATTTTTCACCGATAAAGTAACTTTAAATACAGCACGCGGATTAATATCTTACTTACAAGATAAGGAATTTATATATTTTTTAAACATCTTTAAATTAATTTTTGAACAAACAGAAATAGTTTTTCAAATCTTAGAGCACAAGTTTCCACATGTAATTTACTCACGAAATCGGCTCAAGTTTCTTTTGGAGAAAATTTCAGAATTTCGCGCAGAAGTTTATTTTAAAAAATTATTTTCTGTATTTCAAACTAAAGATGATACGACTAAATTTAGCCCAAAACGAAAGAAAGTCAGTTACGCAGATATGGAGCTTCACTATAAGCTAATATTTTATGAAATTTTGTATACTATTAGGGGTCAAATAGAAATAAGGTTCTCTGATTTGAAAGAACTGCATTTCTTCGACTTACTCAATAAAAATTTGTTAACCGGATTTTCGGCTAATTTTCCAGATAACCTTTTGGAAAATTTATATCAAAAATACACTTTTTTTGATAAGGTGGCCATAAAAAGTGAACTGTATGTTGTTTATAATGACAATGAAATTTTGGGGCAAAATGAAAATCATGTGAGGACTGTTAAATACCTTTTTGATAATGATTTGAATCAAGATTTACCCCAAGTTTATAAACTCTTATGTCTAATTGTTTCTATCCCGGTTACATCGGCTTCCGTAGAGCGCTCGTTTTCTACTCTTAAGAGAATTAAAACTTATTTACGAAATTCAATGAGCCAGGATCGTTTGAAAAATATTAGTTTGTTGTCTATTGAAAAGGAATTGGTAAAACTTTTGGCGAAAGACAAAAAATTTTATGAGGATATTATAGATCATTTTGCTAACGTTAAAGATCGCAGAATCCCGCTAATCTTCAAATTATATAATAACTTTTTATTTGCTCTCACCTGCTGTTAACAAATTCGTTAAGTAGGTAGGTAGGTACCTATTTTGTGAAGGAAAAAAAAATTTGATGAATAGATGAATTGATTAATTGGCTGAAAAGAGTTTTTGTGAATATTGTAAATAGGAGTTGTAGGTCTCAAGGTAGACACTCGAAAGTGAAAACAAATTAATAGCTTAGGGGGCTTGTTTTACTTTGATTTTCTTTAAATTATAAGGCGGTTGACCTTGAAATCCTAAAAATTTTCGCCCATGGTGTATTTTTTAACAACTCCTGTAGCCTCCTCAAACCAAAACCTCACGAGCCGCCACTGATATATATATATATATATATATATATATATATATATATATATATATATATATATATATATATATATATATATATATATATATATATATATATGTATATATATATATATATATATATATATATATATATATATATATATATATATATATATATATAGATATATTTTGATGATTTATATATATGAAAATATATTGTTTCAGAATTCGTTTAGAAACATACTAAAATCTAAAATAAGAACAAAAAGCACAAAAATTTGTAAAATTGTATTTATTATAGTTACAAAAATTATATGCTCTAGTTTTCATCAAAATTGCATTTTTTGCAATAACATGAATAAAAGGGAATTCTGATCGTTTTAGTTCCCTCGAATATATTCGAACGCAGTCGTTGAGTGTAAATATTAAATTAAAATTGAAGGAAAAAATTTAATGAGATGGATGTGCCTGTTTTTTTATTTCATAACAAATTAAATCTTGGTGGATTGTTTGATACTGCTGGACGTAAGACCTATTCAACAGTTTTTAGCGATGAACGATATTGGGATTTAATATGTGTTAAAGCTGAGAAAGTAACTTCACATAAATATGTGGTGTTAAATGCCATATCAGCGAACAAATTCAGTTCTAGTTCCGATCCAGAATTCAGTCAAGGGCTTCTTTGGAAATTGTAGTTTTATGTTTGAGTCACTCGAAAGCTCAGTAAATTCCTCTTGAGCTTTAAGTGGCAGGTGATCAATCTCACTTAATCCAAAAAAGGCTTTTGAATCCAAGCTACCTTTTTGAAATCAATATTCAATATAAAATATGTACTGAACTGTGTTTCTAGCGCTTTTTCGATTCTAAAATTGTCGACACTGGAAAACATTTCGAACAAATTTTTTTCTACCCTACTTCTCCAAATGTTGATCTCTTTAATATCACTTACAATTTTATCATTCGAAGTAAATATATCGCAATTTTTTCCTTGAAGAGAAGTGGAGATCGTTTAATTTCGCGAAGATATCTGACGAATAACACAGCTGAATAGCCATAAGTCATTTTGAAAAAAAGCAGCAAGTTCACATTTTTGTTCGGTAAAAAATATTACGATTTTGTCCTTTAATAACAATAATCTCCTTAAACTATGACCTATTGACAACCATCTTACTTCTGCATGTAATAATAAATTATTGTAGTTGGAATCCATAAAATTTATAATCTTAACAGCATCCTGAACAAAAATTAACATTGCGAGTAATGAAAAGAAGTTGAATGGTTGTTAAGTTGTCAATTCATTTCAAAATTTGCAATGTTGTCGGACCCTCTAAACAAACGCCCCGGCAATCGGCATTTCACATTCGACAGTCGCCAAGACAACAGTTCCAGTTTAAACAAACAATCAAAATGCTTGGTAAAGTCTCAAGTATTTTGCAACAGGTAAGGTATAGTAGTGCTTTCATCGTAAAATAGAATAGATAGAGTGACACTTCTAATAGCGAATAATGGTTAATTTGAATTTACCGCTAAAAATGTCCGCCATGTCAAGCATGCAAGATATCTCATTTTTGTTGAAAATTGGGTCAGCTAATTAAATTTAAGATTATTCATTACGTCTGGCAACAGTGTTCACGATCAACTTCATATACAATTGATGACGTGTACGCCAACTCTCGCTGGGCAGACTATAGATGTTATAAAATCGTATATTTAAATATTTGACATTAGAATCTCTCGCGACCCCAGAATTTTGCTACGCGACCCCATTTGGGGTCGCCACTTATAGTTTAAGAAGGCCTGATCTACAGCATATTTTCCTTAAGTGAACGACATTCCCCCTCCTCACCTTACACATCGCACGTCGCGAATATTTTTTGTTCACTAAAATAAATTATTTTCTAATTTTTAATTAGGTTTGCTATTAAAGCATGGCTTTTCAAACCATAATTTATTCCGTTCGAATTGCAATATTTTTCTGCTTAGAATGTTGAACGCTACATATAGGTATTCAATATTCTGGCAGGTAGACATCCTATAGAGAATAATAATAGAGTACTTTTGGATATTGTTTGAATGTCTTAAAATTACCCATCCATGGATTTGATATGGATATAAACTATATCTGAAGACAAAGTTATAATAAAATAACACCTTATCCATCAAAACTGAATTGACAACGAGATCCTGTTTGACATATCGATTGATCCATACTTAATTATAAGATCCATTTGATATGTCGTGGACAGTTACGTGATTTCTACTACATGTTAACAGACGAGAACTCAATTCGAATATCTACTATAAGACCAATATAAAGTTCAAAGTTGAGCCAACGTAATAATCAATGGGTTTCATATGAATTCAATTTAAGAGTTCATTGGACATACAATTACATATAGTGAATCGTCAGGGGCGTAGCTACCGCCGTATCAATGATACGGGGCCCCCGGTCTACAGGGGCCCCTAAGCCTACAGAGTTTTCACTTCAGAAATGAGAAAAGTCAAAAATAGCAAATTCTTTTTTTCCCGGGTCAAGCGTGCTCCCAAAAGTTGGTAACATCGTACATCGGTTATTTCGGGATTCTCCCGTTTAAGTCATTCCCTTAAACGGGGGAATCTCGCATTAACCGATGTGCGATGACAAACCACGGAGAGCAATTATACTCATGCATTTTATTTCATCCCGGTTCAAACGTTATTATTATTACATTGTAATACAATACTGATTATTTGTTGGTTACTTAGTTTGATTCGTGAAAAGAATGAGTGAAAAGAAAAGAGAATATCCCAGTGGAGCTATGAAAAGAAAATGTAAACAGAAAAGGAAGGAGGTTATGAAAAAAATGCCCAAAATTTCTTTATTTTTTCAGCAATCAGTTTCTGTGAGTGATATAGATTGCAATGGTACTACTTATTTATCTACCACTAGCGAAGGGTGAATTTGGTTTTTTGACATAAGACATCTCAGTTAATCGTTATGAACAATTTAATTGCTCTGAAAACATGCTTAAAATCTGAAATTCAAAAAATTAATTCCATTAAGGAACTCATGGAATTATTGCTGATAAAATTCAATATCCTTGCATCCAGTTTCCCGGAGGTAATAACAGCATGCTTTCTATTCTTGACCTTACCAGTTACAACCGCAACAGCTGAAAGAAGTTTTTCGAAATTGAAACTGATAAAAAATTACCTACCCAGACAGCACATAACGTTCTTAGAATGTGCGAACTACTTTCTGAACGTTCATCCTTCGGAATATTCAAAAAGAATATTCCACGAATCATCGTAGAACATCTAGAATATTCACAGAATGTCTTTCTGTTAATGTTCTCATCATATTCCAAAAGTAAGATTCTTATAATATTATTGCTGCGAATATCAATAGAATATTCTTAGAACATATCCATAGCACTAGTTTATTCAGTATCTAATAGTATATTCTTGAGCTTGAGACTAGAATATAATTCGTACGTTTGTCGAACGTTTGTCAGAATATTCTGTGAGTTCTGTCTGTGGATCATTATCGTATATTTGACATCAACCCACATCAACTGACGTTTGATATTTGTTATTTTGTTAGCCCAGTTTTGGCGCAGTTTTATTAGTTTAATATTAATTTATTTAATAATTAGTTTTGCAGCGTTATTGCGTTGAGTGTTGGTTGATTTTGGTGTCGATTAAAAGGTAATTAAGTAGACCATTTTTTTTCCATTCACGATATAATAAAACTAACCTCAAACCAGTTGAATGATGGTAAGTGAAATAACTCTATGCTAAAATAAATCAGTAGTTTTTTTTGATGTTATTAGATTCTACCGCACTTAACAAATTCTTGTTATCATACATTGACCTTCCTTCCGTGATTGGTGTTAGTATGTCCAGAAAAAGTTCCAGTTTTTATCGGAAGATACACCAAGAAGTCGAAAGGTGTATGGGCTTGATAAACACTGATGAGAGTGCTTTCCTTCATGAAGAAGTATTAACTAATGAAAATATTCCAAATAGTAGTGGTAGTGGAACCATAGTCAACCATAACAACAATTATGAAAATTCTTCACATGCAGACCATGATTTTGAGTCTTCTTTTGGTGTTCATTGTGATTTTGCAAACGAAAATCAACTATTCAAGTGGCCATGAAGTAAAAATAATTATTGTTCTCATATTACATAATTTTCAGCTGATCCTGTTACCAATGAAAGAGATACCTATAAAGTATTTGCTGGTATGTATTTTTATATTCCTTCTACTAAATATCCTACAACCTAACCATTTTTCAGATATGAACTTCAAGAGACAAATACTTAGACAAATGTCTATAATAAATTTTAAACTATACCAAATCACGGAAGATTTTGGAAAATTGTGCAGAAATAATATCAATGGTGATGAAACCCAGCAAATTGAAGAATTGATTTTTGATAAGTTCAATTTTCTCCTTAAAACTATTTTATTTTATGTAGACAATTATTTGAAAAACAGATATGTTGTTGTTGATATGTATTATTTATATTATACTTGGGACGTTTTAGGTGTACGAGTTATCGAAAATTGGGGGTCAAACCACGAACTCATGACAAAACGACTGCTGGAGAAGTTAATTGCAAATGTACTGGCAATGAAGTACAGTTGGCTTGGATTTAAAAAAAAGAGAATTTTTCTGCTCTAAATATAGCCATTGTAGTTAAAGGTGAGAATACTAAATATATTGTGGTTTAACTATAACTATATTATATTGCCTGGTAATTCAGTTTAATTATATTTAGAGAACTTCTTATATTGGAAATTATTCAGTTTTCTAGATAGCTTATTTGAATTTTCTCTTGTCTTTCAGAATCTGTGATGAAAATACACAAAAAGACTATCACAGAGTCTGATGAAGAATCTGCCATAAAGGGCTGGTTAGTGAAGGCCAAAAAAAGAGATGAAAAGACTCGGAAATGATTTTTTGTACATATTTTTTTTATTTGAAGAATATCTAGATATGTTTAATTTTATTATGTTTTAAATGTTTATCATTTTATTAATGACTCATCTGAGTCTTTCTGGAAATAAATCGTTACTACTGATGTATTTTTTATTAATATGAAATGTTGATAAGTTTCTGATATTTGCCTTCAACAATAAAAATGATCCATTTCTTATCATTAACTAATAATGAGCTTAATGCTCATAACTCACATTTTGTTTTTTATACAAAATCTTAGACCAATATATTATTTTGTTGAATTTGTGTAGAAGGCAAAACATCAAAAATTGTATCCCAGAGTTAATAGCCATGTCTGACAAATCATGTTAGGCTAGATTTATGCAGCCTAAATTTACATCAAACTGAACTCCAACTAAGGAATCAATACCATCAATTAGTTTGAAGATGAACACCATTCAGCTTCCTTAGTTGGCGTTTAGATTGGTGTACATTTGTGCTGCATAAATCTTGCCTGATGATGACAGGATGAATGTGTAATGAATATTCTGGAACATTTCTAGAACAGAGGAAAATCTCCATAGAATATTTGGAAGAATATTTGTAGGAGATCTTTTGAGAATGTTCCTGAAATAATACTGTAGAATATTCTAAGAAGATTTGAGAATATTCTGAAGGACGTTCATAGCACCTTTATAGAATCAGAGTTCCTCTCCCATGTCATAGTTCTTGGAATGTTCTTAGAATATGACATGTCTCTTGTGAAGACTTCCATAGGATATATGAACATTCTGGTGAAAGCTTCTATAAATGTTCATAGAACATGTGTGTGCTGTCTGGGTAAGGACTTCGATGGGACAGGAACGGCTATCAGACTTGTCACTATTGTCTATAAAGAGGCATAAATGTTAAAACAAACTGAAATCGTCTTCAGTTATAGATGATTTAATAAATCAATTTGCCGAAAAAAAAGTGTATATTTAATTCGAATTGTATTTTGATACAACAATGATGGCACGCTACGCCACTGTGAATCGTCCAAAGTATATCCATTTTATATGATTATATTGTACAGATTTGTTCTATTTAGACAATCAGTAAATATCTAGTGGATAAGTTGTGGCTATATACATCCATAGACTTCTTTTGAATATCAGCTGTATGTCCAAAATGAAGTTCAAGGTTGTGACAAAGTGATAGCCATCGGACATCCTATGGATACAAATTAAAATCAATTTGAATGTTTTTTGTACCTTTGGTTACTTGTAGTGATGCATCTATTTGATATCCATATATTGTACTTGAAAAAGTTATTTTTTAAATAATAGTCAAATTAAGTTTAACAATGATCTTTTTATTTCGTAAAAATGAAATTAACCAATACATTTTGTAAGATGTTTTACAGTATTCAACAAAATAAACATCTCTAAAATAAAATTAACAGATTTTTCAAAAAAATTTTCACAAGATGGATGGTATCATCATAAGAACAGCGATATATAAAATATTTCCCTTAGTCTGATAGGGTCTATTTATTTAGAATTTAGATTAACATTAATGTGTTTCCGACTATCGATTATTCTTACGCAATTTTTCTCGAATGCAATTGAATTTCACGTGCTGCTGAACTGCAGTCTTCTATACCTCAAGCATGATGCCTGTACTTTGTTATAGTTTATTATAAATAAAACCTGCCTATATTTAATTCAATGTAAATTTTTCAATATACTATTACACCTTTATCTGATACTACATATATAAGTAGTACTAGAAATAACAATCACAATAAAAAATTGGGAAATGAAGTTTGGCTTATATAAGGTGCTGAAATACACAAGAATATTATAAATACAACATTCCAGAAGTAGCTTCAAGTAATATCAAGCATAAAAAGATTAAAGATAATATTGACATTGATCAAAAAAAGTGATTTACAATTTTTGAATAAAATATAATTTACCAAGAGAATAGGATGTGATACAATTTGCTTTTAAACACTCAAACATAACTGATCAAACTTTTCAATAGATTCAAGGTACAAACAGAAAAATATAAAATAAGTTTTGGATAATTTTACTATCTACAAAAATATTAAATTATTTGAAGACGAAGAGCATTCTATTAAGGAATTTCTATATATCACTTGCATTTTGAATTATTTTTTCGTGATCACTTACAATAATCAAGACCTGATAGAATGTCTCCAAAACTTATAAAAACATTATTTTCAACTGGGATATATAACTTAGTGATTTTTACAAATTACTTTTACATGTTCTTTATTTGCATTTTGAATTATTTTTTCGTGATGTTGAACTGAGAAAGTAAAAAGCTCTCAGATTTATATTAATGTGATTTATAATTGTATAGCTTACAATAAGATTAAATGAAGCAAAAACATGTAATATAAAAACTTTTTTGAGAATCTTACAGTCGGACCTCAAAGACGCATCTTATTATTGACAAGTGCTTTATGCAATCATATCTAATTACTGAAGAAACACAAAAGGCAGCATGAATAAACTACAGTCATCAATTTTGAAACATTCATCAATTTTATTATCACAGATATCCTATTTACTTATTTTTTCTCTTTTGAAATATATATTATTTCAGTTGTGGTCAAAGTTAAAAGGTCTAAATAATAATACACTTCAATACGTTTCTGAATTAAAAGTTTTCCAGAGGACAATTATAAATTTTTAATATATGTAACATATGATAACAGTATGATAAAATTCCAAGTTTTATAACAATAGAAAATCATATGCAACAAATTTTGTCACACTCTAAATGACCATAATCGTTCGGCTTTCATAAAACACCAGATAAATGCAGAAATCACAAAATCTTTGAATTATTTCTTTTACTCGGTGCTCATTTCAAAATTGTTAGATATTTCGCAACAAATAAAAACAGTTTTTTTACCATTAGTCATATTATCAGAGCATGGTGTTTAATAATAAAATTACCAGCATAAATGATAAAATAGTTATATCCACTTATTTTTATGTTGAGTTCCTCATATTGGACCTGTATTCTAAGATTTGAAAAAAGTGTACATAGCAGGAAAAGGAATAATACCTTCGCAATGTACAACAAAATTAGAAAAAAGTTTTTATTGCTAGTATTTTTAATTTATAAAAGACACCATTTTGATTGAACTAATTCAAATATATTTCCTGTGGAATGTATGAATGCCAGATTACTTTCTTATTAAAATAAGAGACACAATTCCCAAGATAACAATCACTGATGAGACCTTATATATCAAGGGGTTCAACAAGTTTTTAAGTGTAAAAAAATGTTAAGCTTTGAATTACTTCTTAAGCCATGTATCATACTTGGTTGAAATTCAGGCTTAATAACATGATACTGAAAATAGAACTATTAGATTTTTTCAACAAAAATATCAACTTTAACTCAGAGAAATTTGTATTTAGAGTTTGACATCTTTGAAAAATATGATCTTATATTGTTCTAAAAACAGATATGAAAATGAAATGGTTTAGAATATACTGATGATCAAAATTAAAAACTGATGTCACGATTCTTGCTCAGAATCAGGTGTAGGGGGTCTACCTAATGGAATTAAGCTCCCTGGCAAAACCCAAGAATTCTGAAACTTGAAAAAATCATCATGTCTTTGTGTTAAAAGCTGCGATCTAGCGAATTCGTGAACATTTGAGTTGTAAGGCTCAAATGTTATATAATGTTTATCATCCGTTGGTGGCTCATCATATAAATGTTCTAAACTAATTGTCACTATTCTCTTTGCTCTATCTTTGAATTCTTCTTTGCTATCCCTGAACCTGTAGAGTTTAATAAGATTAATCAAGGAAATTATAGACTAATAGTGTTCAAAATATTCCTATACATGAATACAGTGACAAAAAAAATAGAATAACCCTAGTTCCTTTAATTATAAATGTAACTTGTTTGATTTATGAGATGAATGGTATCAGGAAATTTGAAAGAAGTATGGATTTATTTGAATCTGGCAGTATCAGAACCAATTCAGGAATATTACGTTGACCCTGTTGTCTATATAAATTACATTCACTCACAAATGAAATGCTTCCTCATTAACAGCATATGCTAGACTTCCTTCTACGCTCTTAAACACCCATACTACAAATTTTACAACTTGCCAAATGTGATTTTCTGTTTTATCCCACTGAGGAAATGCCTTTCTCACATTTAATTCATTAGTCTCTGGATTGATTGCAGGATGAAACATCTTTGATTGGAAGCGTACTATCTGAAAATAGCATATTTATACAGTACTAAGAAACATAACATATTTCAAAAACATACTGGGCTGATTGAACTATTTGGAAAGCTTGGATCTAAAATCAAATCAAAACGAAAGATACCATCCTGGTAAACACCATTTTTAACAAAGACAACACCAAACCATTCTGCAAAACAAAGGCATTTAATAACAAAGTCCATTGAACTATGTTTAGCTGAGGTATTTATGAATCTTCAATTTACCCAAGAAATTGTCCCTGGATGGAATAACATAAACACTTTGAATGTTCTCATTGATAACAGATTTACTAAAAAAAAATATATAATAATAAAGTTTTGAATATTTATGTATATATATATATATATATATATATATATATATATATATATATATATATATATATATATATATATATATATATATATATATATCGAACATTTACTCACTATTCTGCTAAAATTAGGTATTCTAAATGAATATCTTTATATAACTTATGTAATTCTTCTTTAGGTCTACCAAACAAATTGTCATTATTATGATCTGCAGGTATAACCTTTCTCAAAGATCCCTGTCTAACAAAATTTGAAGACTCTCCAATGTCTTCACTCTGAAAAGTCCAAATATCATTATTAACTGCTTAAATTGTATTGGAATAATAATAAAATTCTCTTTTTTAAATTATACCTGAAGACTGTCTACTTCATTCATTCTACAATTGTCTAATTAATGCGTATAACTTTCTAAATACTTAATATAATTCTTTTACATTTGTTCTTTTTAACATTAACAAACAATGTAGATCCACTTGAACTATGATAATCAAACGATTTCATCATTATTCTATTCTATTCAACAATATAATTAGTAATTAGGTACTGTACTACTGTACTGCATTCTGCATTGAACTGAACACCTCACACTAGTCACACTACTCACACTATCAAGGTATCAGTCAAAGTCTGGCTTAACTTCCAAACTATTCACAGTACTGTCAAAAAAAAGTGCAAAGGACACTATTGAAGTAGTTCATTTGAATTACTTAAGTTTGAATAGTTATTTCATTTTTGTATACCTAGGCCGCGAAATACCTTTTTAGCGTACCGAAAGAGAAATTATCTCCGAGGCCGCTTGCGGCCGAGGCAGGATAATCTTGAGGTAGCTAAAAAGTTTCGCGGCCATGGCATACACACTATTTTTCGTGCAATAGACTAAATTATTAAACTAGACAATTGCAAATAAAAATATTAGTGCTTTAAAATCAACAGTAATTAACAAGTCACAGCCTTGCTATGGAAAGGACCATGTTCGAATATATAAAAAATATTTTGACAGTTCTTGACAGAACGCAAAATACATTGAGATACAGGATGTCTCTTTTGAAATATCATAGTTGTTGTTAATTTTTGGTATGAGTGACGTTTGGTTTGGTGGCCGTTGCTATGGGTAACGGCCGCGAAATTAAATTTCGCGGACTGTGGTGCGTACGCGAAATACTCGCTTCGCGTGCGATTGCACGAAAATTATTTTTATGTTTTATATTTTTAGGCTCTTGCACCGTTTTATTTAAAACGTCGTTTAACTAAACTTTTTTTATGCGGGGTTTAAGACGGATTAAACGCCGTTTATATTTTGGTGCAAGCGGTTTATCATTAAATTTAGTTTAATAATATACGGTGCAAGAGCCTATTAATGTTGAACTCGTTGAGTTTAAAATGATATTGTTACTTAAATAAACAAAGGCTGACTGATTTTAGAATATAATTTCACGAAACTAAACTCGATACTTGATTAAGTTACTGTACATTAGGAATTGAATTCCTAAAATACTATTGTAACGAAAGTGTATTAAATGTGACTCTTCCAAAATATGATCGTTCAAAAACTCAAGAATCTTCTTGATCTATTAGAGTTTATCCCCATAACTCAAGCAGCCTCCTTTACACGTACTAGAGGGAAGAATGAAACAGTTGTACCATTTATTTTGTAGGCGCGGGGTTATCATCCTGAATATGTAATCAAAAGTTTCTCGCTGCATACGAGAAAAAAACCTGCCAATGCCGGTAGATTGTAGCTCGTCATACGGAAATCAACCTGCGAAGTGTGCAGATGTGTGGTTAAAATGTAGTTGTGACAGTTATGATTTTTATTTATTAAAAAACAATGCTACAAAGTGGTTCTTACAACAAAAAGCTGAAAGAAGGTTTACGGTACATCCTATTAACCAAAACAGACAAGAATTTGGGCAATATCATCATTAATTCAGTTATATAACTATCCCGATCGATTTTTCTCGTATTTAAGAATGCAGCGGGAAACTTTTGAGTACATAATAAGGATGATAACCCCGCGCCTACCAAAGACATGGCGCACAACTGTTCGCAAGCTGGTGGCTTGTAGACAGTAGAATGCAAAATATTTTTCTTCCAGCGACCAGTGCAGTGACACAACCTGCTAGCATACAGCCGACCGGACCTGCGCGCACGTACGGTGGACGGTACCCTACCCCGTAAGAAACTACGAAGACGCCTGTTGTGCGGAATAAACATTTTTTTCCAAACTAAATAATAAGGCCCTATATCCCTATATGTTATGTTTATCCAAGGAAATCAATTCGCAACATTCAACTGTTATTGTAACCTTCGGTTACTTTCTAATTCACCTATTAATAGATGCTGATGCAGGAGACTCCAGTTAATTCTTGTAGATTAGTAGTTATAAAGATTGTGAGCTGAGCTTTTAGCTTGATTCAATGTTCCGGAAAATATTCGAATAAAATCCGGACTATTTTCGGGAGTTTCGGATATTATCCGGATGATTTCCAGGAGTTGTTGGGTAACTTACGAATAACTTTTACAGCATTGTTCAGAGTCTTTGGGATATGTCCTGTCAAAACGTATAGTTTATATATAGGTATATATATATATATATATATATATATATATACAGGGCCGGATTTACGAATTTGCCGCCCATGGGCCCAAAGCATTTCGCCGCCACAGTCATCCTCCATATTGTTTTTTTTGTCTCATTATTGTTTACCAACCATTCAGAAATGAATATTTTTTTACTCCATTTAAAACCACATAGCCTTTAAACATAAACTAAGAAAAATTCATGTTGTTTCTTTTCAAAGTCGATTGTAGCACCAGGAAATTAAGAAATCAAAAACGATTCAATGATGAAACTGTTTATTGGGAGCTAAAACATTCAATTCATAGTGAAACTTTTCAAAAAGTTCAAACTGAACTTTTCAGAATTTCTCACGCCTAACTTTAATATAAGCGAATGTATCAATGACATCATTAACGTCAAGTCTTTTTCTATGGCTAAAACAGCTAAGTTAACTAACCTTTTCTGGCCAACAGTTGATTGAACTTAAATAATTTTTTACTCGTGAAAAAATGAACGTTCTGTTGCACAGTTGCTGGCTGGTTTACACAAAATCATGTTAAGAGCTTCACTTACATTTGGATACAAGTCATGGAGATCTTTTGACAATATATATATATCTGCTCAATTGCGACATTTCTTCTGTACTGGATGTCTTTTCTTTGCATAACAGTCCTTTCAAATGCAGACATTCAACAACAAAAGTCCGTTGAGTATAATTCATGAAAAGACGTGGCCCTCAAGTGGCAGAGTTTTGACAATAACGAGAATCTATTCAAAAATTCATTGTAAATAGCAATTCTCTTGTTTAACTAAGACAGAACCTTGTCAATTATTAGAGTATAGCTTTCTTTGAGTTTGTCATCCACGTTTTCTTCCGCGGTCTCCTTTTCTTCTTCAGAATCAGAAGAATCACTTTCGTCAAAAAACTTCTTTGCTCTCCGCAACCTCGTCGACCGATCTACGACACATTCTGCCTAAAGTTCACTATCATCTAGTACCCACTTTAGTTTCTTCTCCCCTTCAGTCTTAAAGAAATTAAAGGTTTCTCTTAGCTCACTGATAAAAGCGATAAGCGAGCTGTACAGAGTTACAACTGTATTCACATTAATTTTTTGGGATTGACCTTTTTACTTACAGCGTTAAACTCGTGTAAAACATCTCCCCACAAGGCAGCCATAAATGTAGTTTCTTTTGTCAAAAGCTGGATCAAAAGTCCTTTGCCTTTACTTTTGGTAATTGCACTCTTTTCTTTGCTGTCAAGGATGCTTCTCAATGCCTTTGTAATAGGTTCAAAATCTCGGTTTAGGCTTTTGCAGGCTTGTTCTCTCGCCGACCATCTAGTAATTCTCAGTGACCTAAGAGACAGGTTCTTGTCCTTTGGTTTAAAATATGACTATAGTATATTCCATAATATATACATAAACCAAAAGATATGCCTAGGTAAGAGACAGCACTCTGCTGCACTAGATCCAACCAATTTCAAAGAATCGGCTGAACAAGGCACATAAAACATCAAAGGGTTGACTTCTTTCAGTCTCGCTTGTAGGCCTGAACAAATTCCCGGCATATTTGAGGCGTTGTCAAATGACTGGCCAAGGCAGTTCTGAATATCTATACTGCACATAACTGATTTAGCTAACTGGGCACCTATATGGCCTTGATTTTTCAGGAAACTGGCAAACCTTTCTTCTGGAAATCCATTTTCATTTACATACCTACCTTAAAATGAATGATAACTGGTCGCTATGGGAGTGGAATCAAGAATGATTGAAAAATATTTTGATTTTTTCAGTCCGTTGAAGATTGTATGAAGAACACTTTTACCCATCAATTCAATTAATTCTTCACACACTGTTGAGGAAAGGTACGATGACCTTCCTTGACCCAGGTTTCCGTATTTATCAAAGTGTGATTTTAAAAACGGATCAAACTAGGCTATAAGTTCCGGGAACATCATAAAATTTCCATTATTTGGCGATCCAAATACTTCGTCATCTCCCCTGAATGCAAGACCTATTGATGCTAGTTGTTTTATAACACAAAGAACTCTATGCAGAACTGCTCTCCAATAGTTGATCTCTTCCTCAACTTGAGAAATAAGTTGTTTATTAATCGTCCCGATTTCAACTGTTCTTTCTTTGGAGGCTAATAAGCTGTCGAGATGAGCAGTTGAATTTTCATTTTATACGCTGTGAACCATGTTTCCAGTCACTGAACTTTCCATCTATAAACTGACTAGAAGATTTGCAAAATAATCTGCATGGACCACAAAACATCGACCCCTGACTAGGAGAATAGGTACACTAAATAGTCCCTGCTAACTATATCTCCTTAGCGAGTTGTCTTTCAAGGAATGATTTTTATATATATATATATATATATATATATATATATATATATATATATATATATATATATATATAATATAATATAATAATATTTTTAAATAGGTTTGTCATATATATATATATATATATATATATATATATACAAGGCCGGATTTAGGCATGGGCCACATGGGCCCGGGCCCAGGGCGGCAAATTTTTAGGGGCGGCAAATTTTTAAGCCCAATTGAATTTTTCTGAAAATCGAGAGCGTTTTATACAGAATTTTTGTTTTAAGTCAGATTTATACACTAATTAAAACTATAAAAAGTTCAAAGAGAAGTTTTATTATATATATATATATATATATATATATATATATATATATATATATATATATATATATATATATATATATATATATATATATATATATATATATATATATATATATCAGTGGCGGCTCTTGAGGTTTTGGTTTGAGGAGGCTACAAGAGGTGTTAAAAAATACACCATAGGCGAAAATTTTTAGGATTTCAAGGTCAACGGCCTTATAATTTAAAGAGAAACAAGCACCCTAAGCTATTAATTTGTTTTCACTTTCGAGTGTCTGCCTTGAGACCTACAACTCCTATTTACAATATTCCGAAAAACTCTCAGCCAATTAATCAATTTATCTATTCATCAAATTTTTCTTTCTTTCACAAAATAGGTACCTACCTACTTAACGAATTTGTTAACAGCTGGTGAGAGCAAATAAAAAGTTATTATATATTTTTGAAGATTAGCAGGATTCTGCGATCTTTAACGTTAGCAAAATGATCTATAATATCCTCATAAAATTTTTTGTCTTTCGCCAAAAGTTTTACCAATTCCTTTTCAATAGACTACAAACTAATCCTGGCTCATTGAATTTCGTGAATAAGTTTTAATTCTCTTAAGAGTGGAAAACGAGCGCTCTACGGAAGCCGATGTCACCGGGATAGAAACAATTAGACATAAGAGTTTATAAACTTGGGGTAAATCTTGATTCAAATCATTATCAAAAAGGTATTTAATAGTCCCCACATGATTTTCATTTTGCCCCAAAATTTCATTGTCATTATAAACAACACACAGTTCACTTTTTATGGCCACCTTATCAAAAAGAGTGTATTTTTGACATAAATTTTCCAAAAGATTATCTGGAAAATTAGCCGAGAATCCGGTCAACAAATTTTTATTGAGTAAGTCGAAGAAATGCAGTTCTTTCAAATCAGAGAACCTTATTTCTATTTGACCCCTAATAGTATCCAAAATTTCATAAAATATTTGCTTATAGTGAAGCTCCATATCTGCGTAACTGAATTTCTTTCGTTTTGGGCTAAATTGAGTCGTATCATCAGTAGTTTGAAATACAGAAAATAGTTTTTTAAAATAAACTTCTGCACGAAATTCTGAAATTTTTTCCTAAAGAAACTTGAGCCGATTTCGTGAGTAAATTAGATCTGAAAACTTGTGCTGTAAGATTTGAAAAACTATTTCTGTTTGTTCAAAAATTAATTTAAAGATGTTTAAAAAATATATAAATTACTTATCTTGTAAGTAAGACATTAATCCGCGTGCTGTATTTAAAGTTACTTTATCGGTGAAAAATTCCTCACTTTCAACTAGGTATTAAATCCCCATATCCTAAGCGGCCCCAAACAGAGACAATTTCACTAGTAAAAAGTAAACACTGCCAACAAAATAATTTATTTTTCACCTGTGATCCGGTTAGGCAAGGATGTCTCTCATAATTCCGTGAATTAAAAACACGGTTTTGTTTTCTGTTACGCTGCATCAAATTGTTTAATTCAGGGGTAGGTCGCAATGTTTTTATCAAAACTTTATCCTCATAACTTAGTGCACTAAAGTTATGGGATAACAAATATTCCACTAAGTCACCATTGAAATTTTTGAAATTAACTTCATTAACCAAACGAGCTATATAAGTAAACACGCCGGCCATTAGACAATCACACTACGATTTCCAACGAATTCACTCGATGTCACGCGAAATTCTATAGTTGTGATTGGTCGACATTGTATAAGACTGGGTCTCGATCGGTGTTGCCATTTACATGTGTTTTGCTTTTCTATTGCAATGAAGTATTCATTCGGAGTATTTGCACCGTTGTTTGCTTTTCTGTGGCAGGCATAATGAGCGTTGAGAATATACCTTTCCATGCCTCCGCAGCGTTGCCACAAATCTTGAAATGAATGAAATTCAGTAAATGTAAATACCTTCTATCGTAATTAATAAATTATATTATATAATGTAGGTTGAAAGGAAGGTAGGTGCATAAAATAATATGATTTTGATTAATATGAATATGCTGAATGCTGACTATTCAATGTAATATTTTAGTGATACACGGAATATTATTGAGGAGGCTTAGCCTCCTTAGCCTCCTTTGACTAGCCGCCCCTAATATATATATATATATATATATATATATATATATATATATATATATATATATATATATATATATATATATATATATAGTTATGTAGTCAAAGTGCAGCTTATCCATTTTAATGACGTCAATCGTAACCTTGTGCTGATTCATCGCTGCTAGCCTATATAAGCCCTCACTAACATAGAACCATAAGATTAATTAAGTAACTTTCGTCTTGTAAACTTCACATCGAATAAATTGTTTTTTTTAAAAAGTAATTCTTAGTGTTGAAAACCAAAATTGGCGACGAGGATGGGATTGTTGCATTAACCCCTTCCGAATAAAATAAGTTCAACAAACAAGATATATCTTCCGAATTTTGTAAGAAGATTAATCAATGCGTTAACTTAAAAAGTAAGAAGAAAAGTTTAATTGAATTTTAATTCTTGAGCACAATCCGAACTACAACACAAGCTCAGTTTTATCTCATAGTGATTGCGAATTTGGTAGTACCAGTCCCGAGTTCTACTGACCAGACAAGAATTCAAACAGGATGCAAAGCAAGGGTAGCGCCGACGACTCCACCTTGGAAGAAACAATCAATGTAAGTTGCAAGTGTTAATTATCTTCCTGTTTTTCCTACGGTTTCCAGACCCAAAACCTAGACTCCCTATAGCTTACCGTTATAGCAGGTCATTTTATATTAAGTCAAGGGTTAAAAATATAATAAATATTTTCCCAACGAAATTTTTCATAAAATTGAAAATTTCTCAATATTGATTCCCTAATAGAATCAATCGAAAATTTGAATTTAGATTCTCAGCGACGAACTAAATCAAATAAAATAATTAATATGGCAGAGCACCATAATTTAATGTTAGCTCGTGAATTTGGAGCATTATTACCGAAATTTTCCGGTATACAAGCCGAGTTAAATTCAATTTTGAGTGCTTGCGAAGAATATATCGCACAATTCTCAGCGACGGAAGCAATCGTAAAGACGTATTGTGTTGCAGTTATTAAAAGTAAATTAATAGATAAAGCGAACGCGGAATATCGTTCCTCTAACGTACCAAATACATGGCACGCATTTAGACATTTTTTATTGCAGAAATTTGGTGATCATGCGAATTTAGATGTATTAAAGAATAAATTACAATTCTTACGCAGAAAACCAAATCAAGATATTTCAGATTTCATTGAAGAAATCAAAACTCATAAAATTAGAATTAATTACAGAATAGATGCGGAACCTACATTAGATGCTGCATTAAAATTGTTACACAAACAATTGGTCTCGGACTTAGCCAAAAATGTTTTAATTAGTAATGTTGCAATAGAATTGCAAACCTCCTTACTGACGACACCGAATATAACATTCGATTTAGCTATTACAATGGTCGAAAATTATATTTCCCAAAAATCTCAGTTATATTTAATGCGAACTTGGAAGCATACGAGTGATAGCCAACAAAAGGTATTTCCTTCTCGACCAATTAATGTACAACCTAAAATAATTACGCAAAGACAATTTCCCACTAACAGACAAGTTTTCGGAAATAATAGGTCAGAAATATCAAAAACAAATGTGTTTAAACCTAATAGTAATTATATACCAAAATATAGACCATCCCCTATGTCTACGACAACGGCTAACCCGATAGCACAACAAAGGCAAGTGCAAAATAATAATCAAATACCCAACAGAGCGCCATATAATAGAAATGCGCAGGGATATAATCATTTCCAAAATACAAGACAGATAACTCCTAATTATATATCGGAGGAAATTACTAATTTCGATATGGAGGAAAATACTGAATTCAATCATGAAAATTTTCAGATAGGTGCCTCAGAAATACCGGTAACTTAGATTCACTAAATAATACGGAAAAAGCTTTTCAGCTACCAGAACCACCATTTAATTTCAAATCAGAAATTAAACATAATGATAAAACAGAAAATGAAATTCCAAATCCTAAAATATCAAATGTACGAATTACAAAAATCGAAAACTTTAAAATTCCTATTACTTTCCAAGAAGTAATTGCAAGACGACATTCTTATCCCATAGAATTTAATCACGAGATGAAATTCAAACCAGAAACGTACAATGATGCGAACTACTTGTCCCGATTAAAAATAGATGAAGATGAATCATTATCTTCGAAGGACAACAATAAACGAAAGGAAGCACTTAAGATAAGCGATGAGCAATCATCATCTCGAGATTTTAACATTGTATGTAATATAGACGATTCTATTGTCCCCAGCGAAATTAATATCTTAGAAGAAGAGATTAATTCGTTATCTCCAAACATAAAAACAAATGACTTGGATTCGGATGTAACTATTCCTTCAGATAAAACATCGCATGAAACAGTTTCAGTTTCAAATCGTGTACAGAAAAATCGTAAAACCTTGAAAAATATATTGCAAGTAATTAATACTGCCACAGACAAAAACGCAGCAAACATTGGAAAATTAATTGAAAAGCGACAAAGTCAAAAAGACTTTTATAAAAAGGAAGTTGTTCATTTAAAACAAAAAGGTCAATCCAAATTTGAAAAACCTTACAAGAAAAAATCTAAAAATGTTATTACAGACATTAGAAGCAAACATTTCTATCATAGAAATCGAATAAAATAAAGAAGACACTAATTACTTCTCCTAATTTTCAGATGACCCATGTATCCTTCATCCTTTTATTTATATTGGTTAAAATTTATACATTCTCTGTTCAAGAGATTTGGCATAATTTAATACCTATACATTTAGGCAAAATTTATGTAGCCGATCATGCTAAATATTTATTGTTTCATTACGATATATCGGGAATACCCGAATTAATTAAAATCCAAAAAGAGATAATTAAAGAAAGCATCAACACGACGTATACTGTTCCTGTGTACCAATATCTGGTTATGGCTAATACTTCGGTCAATAGATATGAGCAAACTTTTAATAATATAATCACACAGAAAATACGTTCGCGAAAAGGCTTATTGAATATTGGAGGATCCACTTTTAAATTTTTATTTGGTACTTTAGACGCGGACGATGAATTAATATATCAAAAATATTTCGAAGCAATTAAAAAGAATGAGAACATTTTGAAAGCTAATCAGCAGAAAATAATGCGAATAGTATCCGATACTCAAACTAAATATGTGAATACTATCAATTTTTTAATTGAGAAAACTGAACAGTTAAAGGTAGCTAACGATTTAAGTTTAAAACTTAATCTAATAATTCTCCATTCACACGAGATAGCAATAATATTATCAGAAATTGAAAATGCCATCAGTTTTGCCCGTTTGCACCTTTTACATGAAAATATTCTACCTCTGTCGAAATTTAATGAAGTAATAAAGAAAGAAAAAATGTTACCATTCTCTCATTTAACAGACTATTATGCTGTATGCGTAACAAAAGTTTTCATCAAAGGTTTCAATATTTTATTTAGCATAACCATACCAATTTTTAAGAAGGATAAATATGACCTGTTTAGATTGTATAACGTACCTTTCCGAAATACCAGAATTCCTAACCTTAATTCCTATGGGTTAACACGCAACGAAGAGATTGTATGGAATACCGAGGTCATTCAACAAGTCGAAGACTTCTACATCTGTGAACAAGAATACCTGAAGAAACCCCCTGAATGTGTCCGAATGGTTCTAAAAACCCTGCAAGAACATTGCAATCGCAGTTCGGTTGAGCCTCAAGAAGATTTATTCGAAATGGAAAATGGAAATATCATTTCCATTAACAATGAAATGATATAAGAAGAATGCGAAAGTGGTTCATTCTCTCATAAAATCCCTAAATTATCTCAGATTACGCCAGAATGTATAATTACTGATGGATTCAAGAGAATACACCCCCGAGAAGTTTTCAACACCTATGCTCAGGTCTATCTTGCGCCACTGGAAGCGAATTGGACCTATACAACAAATTGGAAAGATGTCCAAGAAGAAGACATCCCCAAACTGGACGACCTATACCAATGGGCTCCACATCCTACAACTATAAGTTTCATAACAATTGTATTTGTAATTTTCATTATTATTGTAGTGCTTATACTTTTTTATAGAATTTTGTTGAAGATTCGTCACCTTAAAATTAAGGGTAACGAACATTCTTTAAATGGGGAGGAGTTATGTAGTCAAAGTGCAGCTTATCCATTTTAATGACGTCAATCGTAACCTTGTGCTGATTCATCGCTGCTAGCCTATATAAGCCCTCACTAACATAGAACCATATAACCAAGCTAGTTAGTTGAGTATGTTAGGTACGCTGGCTAGTATTTGGGAGGTCTCGGGTTCAAACCCCGGGGCCGACTGGTCTGCCATGAGTTTTTTTCAGAGGTTTCCTCATGGTAATGTAAGTCACTGCATGCAAACTTATAAGACGAATGCTGGGCCAGTATTAATCCTCTGAACCCTACCCACACTTCCTATGTTTCATAAATATCCCGTCTCACCTATCCTTAATGCGCTTGTACATACAAGTGTATCCTCTGATCTGGCTGAAGGAGTTAATCCCAAACTCAAGCTGCCCGCCTCCCTGACACATACTTCAGGGAGGAATGAAACACATGTGTTTCCTTTTTTTTTAGAACCATAAGATTAATTAAGTAACTTTCGTCTTGTAAACTTCACATCGAATAAATTGTTTTTTTTTAAAAGTAATTCTTAGTGTTGAAAACCAAAATTATATATATATATATATATATATATATATATATATATATATAAACTCTTGATAATTATTAGCAATAACAGGCTGGTTGAATCTTGAAAAACTCGATTTTAATAAAAAATTTGACGTTCCACTATGATATTCGTAATTGAAATTTCTTTGACATAAGTACCCCTTTTTAAAAGATTTGAAATTCTAAATAAATAAAAAATTTCATTGAAAACGGCTACTTTCATATAAACGAACTATTCCGATAATTTTGCTCTACCTATTTAATATTTTCCAGCAACTAATTTCATTGTTATTGTTTATTTACTCGTTCTTAGATCTCGCGGATAGCATTAATCGCCTCCGTGGCAAAGTTTGACCAAATCTCCCATACCGGAGAGTTCAGACAATAAACCACAATTGTGTGATTATCTTCCGTATCTAAGGATTTTGTTTGTTGTACTTTTTTCATCTTCAAATTTTCAATCCAATACTTGGCTACGCCGTTCTGATGAGGACCAAAGAGTCCGAAACACGTGTCAACGGCTGCTTCCATATAAGCGTCTATACCGATAATTCTACTCCACTTCTTTAATGTTTTCCCATGACTCATTTCTTTGTTGTTAGATAAATAGTACCCTTTTATTATTATTTTCAAACATTGCGTAGGTAAGGGTTTCTTTGGTTTCCCTTACCATCTGGTGATAACAATTTTGAATGTTAATATTGAACTGAATAGCATATACTAAGCAGCCCTGTTCTTTTCAATTTTTTAAATCAATAAATGTCAAAGAAATTTCAATTACGAATATCATAGTGGAACGTCAAATTTTTTATTAAAATCGAGTTTTTCAAGATTCAACCAGCCTGTTATTGCTAATAATTATCAAGAGTTTAAAAATAGATCACAGGCAACAACTATTCGAATAAATAATAATATATATATATATATATATATATATATATATATATATATAATTTTGGTTTTCAACACTAAGAATTACTTTTAAAAAAAAACAATTTATTCGATGTGAAGTTTACAAGACGAAAAATACTTAATTAATCTTATGGTTCTATGTTAGTGAGGGCTTATACATATATATATATATATATATATATATATATATATATATATATATATATATATATATATATATATATATATATATATATATATAATACATATACACTACTTTTAATGGTGGAATAGATATTGTTTTATGTGGAGACTTCAATGTGAATTTCAACGAAACAAGTGCATGTTCTATAGATATTTTGAATTTATTTAAGGGTTTCGGATTACAGAGAACCATTGTTTCTCACACAAGGGAGCATTACACAGGCAGACAAACATGTATAGATAACATATTCACAAATATTCGGGAATATCAAGCGTATACATTCGATGCTAATATATCAGATCACAATGCACAGATATTAGAAATAAATGTAATTCCACAAAATAACAAGAAAACCCAAAAAAGGAGAACATTAAATTCACAGAACATAGAATCTTTTAGAAGAAGTCTCAGTGGAGAAAACTGGCAGGAAGTGGTTAATACAAGGGACGCCAATAAAAAATTTGATGTTTTTCTCAACATATTTTGCCTTCAGCTTGATAATTGCTGCCCACGGCGCTCTTTTGTAG
>JARQZK010002173.1:1345000-1420000 GCA_030704885.1 Cynegetis impunctata | reverse complement strand
CTATCTATCTATCTATCTATCTATCTATCTATCTATCTATCTATCTATCTATCTATCTATCTATCTAATCTATCTATCTATCTATCTATCTATCTATCTATATCTAACTATCTAAGACATGAAAATTTTTTCGAAAATCGTGGTCTAGGATGTCTAAAACGGATGGAAAAATTACTCCCGCACCTGACTGCTTTCCTTCGATACACTGCAATAGTATGTTTTTTATAGAATAAAATACGATTAAAAATATTGTTTATGCTAGAAACAGGGAAACAAAAATTTATTCATTTTATGTCGTAATTTGGACCCATGTATCGTATTCCTAAGGGTGCATTATGGAATTTTGGATTTTAGAATCGCTGAAATGAAGCCTTTACTCTCGATGCAAGATATACCTGCCAAAATATGCCACTTACTAAACTCATCAGAACAAAAAGTCAAGAACAGTCACACCCATCATATCGAGCTTTACGGTAAGGTAAGGTTCTTGGTGTAAACGCACACTTATCCGCTCCGAACGAGCTGGACGGAAGGAATTTTAGAAGTCTTTATTATGAATTCCTATGAAACCGCATCGACTCGTCCGAATCTGGAAGATCCCCAGAAATCTAGACGAATTACAGCCTTCCTTACAGCTTACAGCTGATTTACGACAGCAGTAAACAATGGTTGCATTACGTAAACATTATTTTGTGAATGTATTTCCAATTGTACGGTATTAAAAAGTAATTGGCTTTACTTGATCCTTAAGTACTCTTATAGTTTGTTTATTCTTTTTGAATTTGGTATTCCCTACTATAGTAGGGAATATTTATTAGTTTCTGTGACATATTTTAGGTTAGAGAATTTTTTGTGTAATGATGAACAAATTTGCTACGTTCCGGACTTTCACCAACTTATTTCAATTAAATTCAAGTGATATATTCCCAACTTTATCGAACAGTGTTAATGTTCGAAACTTGACAACTTCTGAAGCCTCAACAGCTCTTAGGCCATTTTATTTTGCAGTTCATCCAGATCTATTCGGACAATATCCAGTTCAAAGAGTGAGTTACCTTTATTTTAAATGTTCAATATAAACATTTCAATTTCAGGCAATAAATGAAAATTCTTTAAAGCAGTTGAGTTCTATTTTAGAAACCCTACAACATAAAAGCTACCTGAAGCCCGTTAGTTTACCATTTTATTTAAAGGGGAAGGATAATGAAGGTGATTATTTATTTTGATATTGAGATCCGGGATGTTATGCATATGAACCTTCGGATCTGTATATAGAAATAATATACTATGTGCAGATACAGATTGGAATTTATTTTGGATTATCCTTTAGTTTTGGTTAAGGATATTAGATTTGTAAGGAATTGTAAAAGTTAAATACATAAGGTGAATGATTTAACTTTATTTCTAGATTATAATTTGGTACTGCAGTCAGTCATATAAGTAAATACATAAGGTGAATGATTTAACTTTATTTCTAGATTATAATTTGGTACTGCAGTCAGTCATATAAGTAACTATTCTGGCTACTCATTTTTAAGTGTTATCTACTTAAAAATGAAAAACAAAATCATATCATAACATGTCTCATTTAAACTCCGCCCCTATCTGAAATCATTGGAAACTTTTGTATTGGATTCGGTTACCTATAGATTTTTATTTAGGATATCCGATAGTATCAGTTACGGAGTTGCATAACATCCCTGATTGAGACTCATAGCAAATTTGTTATTTTAAGGAAGTTTTCTATATGTGAAGATATTTCTCCAAACTGCTGACCTTAGAGAAACTGTTTTGGCTATACTGAAAGCATGTAACTTATCTACAGAATATATTGATAAAATTCCTGAACTCAAAAAGCCAACACTTAAGTATGAAAATGTTAAAATTAATGTGGAAAATATGGATTTTTCAAGGATCAATGAAAATGATCCGATATTTGGTCAATTTATCATGAAAAGAAAAATCAGAGAAGCCCAAGATTCATTTAAATTGAAAACTTGGCTTTTAAAGAATATTGAAAAGGCAAAGGCATTGAATGAAAAAAGTAGACCCCTTACTGAAGAAGTCAGAAAATTACAAGAAATCATAAGTGATGAATTGCAGCTTTTGGATATCAGATGGAACTGTGGATGGAATGAAACTCACTATAGGGGATGTCTATTGAGTTTTATGGCTCTAGCTGAGCAACATCCAGAGCCAATGAAGTATTTGAAAGGTAATAAAAATGATCAGTCCATAACTTGAAATCTGAACATTTAAAATAGCATTTTTCATTGTTTGAATGATTTACATATATGAGTTTCACATATTTGGATATATGGTTTTTATTCATAAGGATCAAGTGATTTTAGAGACCAAATATTGGTAATAACATTAATTTTCACAATTCTTTTTCCACACACTTTTATTCAGTTCAGTAATTCATAATGTTTTGTTTCACATTATTACTTTTATTTCCTGGAACAGATTTTATTACCTTCATTTAAGTTAAGATATAGATACTTTACTATCTTCTCAAGATAATTTAATTGGTCTACTATCTTCTCAGGACAATTTTATAGGTCATTAACATGTAGATTAATTCCAGGCATTAAAATGGATAGTGGCAAAATAATATTGAAAAGTTAGTAAAGACTAAAATGAAGTTCTATATATATATATATATATATATATATATATATATATATATATATATATATATGTATATATGTATATATGTATATATGTATATATGTATATATGTATATATGTATATATGTATATATGTATATATGTATATATGTACATATGTACATATGTACATATGTACATATGTACATATGTACATATGTACATATGTACATATGTACATATGTACATATGTAGATATGTATATATGATTATAATTATATATTTATTTTTTTATATATTTATATATGTATATATTTATATTAGTATATATTTAT
Source organism: Cynegetis impunctata (assembly GCA_030704885.1). Lineage (NCBI taxonomy): Eukaryota > Metazoa > Arthropoda > Insecta > Coleoptera > Coccinellidae > Cynegetis > Cynegetis impunctata. The sequence goes on along the minus strand of JARQZK010002173.1, from coordinate 1,417,055 downwards.
ATGTATATATATATATGTATATATATATGTATATATATATATGTATATATATATATATATATATATATATATATATATATATATAATATATATATATATATATATATATATATAGATATATACATATATACATATATACATATATACATATATATATATATATATATATATATATATATATATATATATCTATATATATATATACATATATATATATATATATATATATATATATATATATATATATATACATATATATATATATATATATATATATATATATATATATATAGCTTTAATGCAACAAAATCATTCATGTAAATACAAAGTCAATTAATATATATATATATATATATATATATATATATATATATATATATATATATATATAATATCATATTATTTAAACAAATCCGCACAATATGAGAAAGAATATTTCTAATATTTTTGCCTTGAGTGAAACAGTAAGTGCTTATCATTTTCAATTAGATACGAGTTTGATTTGTTTAAACTAATGCAATATATACTTAACGAACTAAAAGTGATATGTGCAGAAACTAATTACATCAGATAGACTTAGGTCATGAGTACTTACTTATGTGATTTTTAATTTTGATTTTTCACTTAAGTACATTTTCCTGCCTAATATAATACCAGTTTTATAACCATTTATGAATTGTACGTTTTAGCAGATAGGAATTTGGTGTAAATGCATAAAAGCAAATGACATTAGATTTTAGCATTTGTAGCTCATTTGTGATGTTACGAATTATGATGCAAATGCCCATTTCGCTGTTACTACTATTTAATTTAGTGGGTCAAAGTTTCTCTCTCTTGGCAACACAAAAAACAGTATATATTATTTATTTCAATAATTAATTCGTTGGAATATTTGCAATATATACTGCAAAAGGCATTTGAGGTTACAGGGAACAGATTTTTACAGTTAATAAACAGCAGTTTAGAATATGGAACATTCCCAAAACGATGGAGCAAGTCTACAATCATTCCCATAGAAAAAAAAACAAACACAGACAAAAGTGAGGAATTTCGGCCTATTAATATGGTTCCTATCTATGAAAAACTATTGGAAGTTATAGTAAATAAACAACTAATAGAATATTTTGAAACGAACAAACTACTTAGTGAATATCAGGCGGGCTTTCGAAAGAATAATTCTTGTGAGGGTGCATTACAAACTGTTTTAATGAATTGGAAAAGAGCTTTAAGCGAGAAAAAAGTTATAGGAGTGGTCTTCTTAGATTTTCGCAGGGCCTTTGAAACTATACACAGGGGTATGCTCATAGAAAAATTAGAAAAATATGGTATTCAAGATGTTGTGCTGAAATGGTTCAAAAACTATCTATCCAATCGTACCCAGGAAACAAGATTTCTAAACAGCACATCGACCCAAAAAGAAAATCTATTTGGGGTTCCCCAGGGTACAGTGTTGGGCCCAAATCTGTTTATTATTTACATCAATGACATAGTAAGAAACTTAGAAAAGTGTAAAATTCAGCTTTTCGCTGATGACACCTTACTGTATTTTGTGGGTCAAGATGTTGAACAAGTTGTGCATATCATAAATAAAGAGCTACATATACTGTACAGATGGCTGACACAAAATGGATTAAGTCTGATTACAGAAAAAACAAAATGTATGATAATTAAAAGTAAATTCAATGCTACACCAACTAAGAACCACAGAGGAATTTTTATAAATAACCAAGAGATAGAACAGGTTGAACAGTGCAAGTACTTGGGAGTTGTGGTTGATGAACACTTAACATTTTCTGTGCATGCGGAATACATAACGAATAAAATTGCAAGGAAAGTAAATCTACTACGACGAATGAGTAAATATCTCAGTGACTGGTCAAAGAGAACAATCTACAATTCAATTATTTTACCACATTTTAACTACTGTTCATCCATACTATTTTTGTTAAACGGGTCAGGGAAAAGTATACTTCAAAAGAAGCAGAATCAAGCCATGCGTGCTATCATGGGGTGCAATCGATATACAAGCATTGCAACTATGTTACAAGCAACAGGGTTCCTAAGTGTTAAACAAATATTATTTCTTAATACAATGGCTCTTATATACAAGATAAAACACAGTTTACTTTCTGAACATTTATTGAGAAACACCAGGTATATAACAGATGTGCATAGCTATTCAACCCGAACCAGGGAAGACTTCTATGTTTCAACGGTTGCTACTAATTATGGCCAGAATGATCTTTTTCACAACGGACTTATCCAGTACAATAATTTACTTCAAAATGTTAAAGTGTTCAAAAAAAAAAATGTATATTGTTCTGTAGAGATAATATAAGCTGGTAGTCACAGTTTGGCAGATCTATCTAGTTGAAAATTTAGCTTGCTATGCTGTTGCATTATTGTTCACTAGTATTATTATTGTAAACTGTTAGCGTAATGCTATTAATTATTAATAAATAAATAGTTAATGCTTTTTAAGATCAAATATAAAATTGTAGTAGAATAAAATTATCACACTTAATAATTTGTAGATCTTCACCTTCTTTAGGTAAAGTTTTGGTGTTTGCACCTTTCACTGGTATCAGTTTAGATGGACATATAATGCTGAATAGTGCAGAAGTTCGACATAATTGGTTAGAAGTGAGCAGTTGTGGATTGAAAAATAATTTCATTTTATAAAAATTCTAATTTTCAGTTGATCAAAAATGTTCATTCATACGACTCTGTACTATTGAGAATACCGAATTTTGAAAAAGCTGTATCTCAAGTTTTGCGGAATATTAAAATTGGAAGAAGGCAGGTGTTTTTGCTGTTAATTTTTCTGATAATTCATTTTCAAATTTTCAGGAAATTCATGTTTAAAATAATGGCTGGCGAATATGAAAAAAATTTGCTCCAAATAACCACATCTCTTAGCGATTATTTAAGCTATAGAAAATTTCCCAAGGAATGGCCCCAAAGCTTGGAAAAATTCGAAATTGTAATTGAAAAGTAATTGAAGACATATATTTGATACAGAAATTTCAATTACTTTTTTCTAGTGAGGCTGGTCCCCTAATGGTATCACCAACAGGTCAATTCATAGTTCCTTGCTCCTTACCAGGACAGTTATTAGTCAGCTTTATTGATACCCATTTGAGGGAAGCAGAAATGAAATCCGATAATTATAAACGGTAAATTCCTTCTTGATTTCAGAACCTATATGTTTCAAGTTAATATTTCAAAAATAATTAACTATGCAACACAATTTTGGTTATTTTTTATCATTGGTGGAAAAGGTGATAGTTAAAATGAGAGAAATAACTTTAACTGATAGTTTCAATTCTTACTGAGAATTGAAGTTTTGATGAGTTGGAAAAATCTATTTTAGGATTTAACAAATTGAATTTTAATAATCAAAATAAATTGCTGATGTTTATGCCTACAAAATAATTACTAATAATTTTTTTAGTTCATTCAGATATTATTTCTTCTTTGGAAGATAGAATTATTTGATTCATTATACACTAGATAGGACTGGAAAATAAATAGAGAATTATTATTAAATGCTCATAATTGAATACATATTGAAGTAAATATTGGTTGGTATGTTTTCATATAAAAAACACGTTTTTTTTTAGGGACAAATATAGAGAACGTCATTTACATAGTCAATGCAGAGATGTATTCAATTTAGAATTTCTAGGAAAGGATGACAATGTGACACCAGAGTTGATGATAAAATGTTGTGAACAACTGTTGGAATATAAACATGAGATTAATGTTCTGCTTAAAGGATTACATTTGAATATTTGTACATATTATTCTGTTTTAACTGATGGGGTTGTGTGCATTCCTTGGAATTTTAAGCTTTGAGGAAAGTTTTATTTATGTTTCTCAGGATGTCATTCAGATGAAATACAGTGACGGCTGGTGAGGGAGGACTCTGGGACTCTGTTCCCTCCCAATAATTATAGAAAGAATTGTATTTTGTAAATTTTCACAAATTAATGAATAATCATATTATTTTGAACTAGTCACTATAAAACTTAAACAATATTTAAAAAATCTACCACCGTAATTTACGAAACTATACCAGTATTTCGATCCAACTGCAACCAACATTACATTTCTTCGATGAGCGCGGAAGTTTGAGCCATGAGTCCTCATTTCCCCCAATAACTGCGAGGCGAGATAACGTGATCCAGGTTGTTTTTCCTTATGCCGATTTTGTAAACAAAATGAGGGTGCGTGAGTTAAAAAAAGTTGTTTCTAGCAAATTAAGTTTGGAGAAAAAGTAGATTTATAAAATAATGTACGTTCGACGCCAGTATTGAATATAATTCAGGAACAGAAAGAGTGTTAAAGTCGATTGGGTTTTAGGCGAAAATCTGACGAAAACATTCAACAAAACTTCTCCGTGGATGTGATGAAAGTAATGATTTTTTTGTTTTGTTCGTTTGAAATTTGAGGCGATGAAAATTGGACAAAGGTAGGAGTTTGTGATCTCAAACATTTGCTGAAGAGATTAAATAACATGAAAATTCTCCAAAGCATGAAAACAGTCTAGTAAATTTTCAGTTCGTGGGAAATCTGAATATTGCGTATTGTTTAAGTAAGGTTTATGCAGAACAGATAAATATTCATAATGACACGGTTAAAAAAAATCGGTTGGTTGTTTCAAAAATTATAAGACATCTTAAAATTATGTGGGATATGTAACCTTCCTCTTCATGGACATAATGAAATAGTGATTCGGTGAACAACGGGGTGTTTTTAGAAATTGCAGACTTTACTAGTGACTGATTCGGTTTTAGATAAACGTTTAAGCAATTCGAGTGTTTTTAGAGGGACTTCGAAAACAAAATGAATTGTTTCAATATAATGTTTGAAGTCTGCAGGGATCATATTTTGAAAGAAATTGAAAAAAGTTTTTTTCTTGCTATAATGTCTAATGACACCACAGATATTTCAACACAGTGTCACATGGTTTTAGTGTTTCGGTGCGAATTAAACGGCGAAATTTTTGAAAGGTTTTTAGAAGACGCTGATCTGTTATTTAAATGTGTTTTACGACAGCTGGATCTATTGTTGAAAAATTGTCCAAATAAATTAATTGGCCAAACTCACAACTGAGCAGCCGTTATGAGAAGCCAGTTGGGAGGTGTAAATGTTAAAATTGAAGAAAAATATAAAAATTCAAATTTTGTGTACAGGGTCATTTTGGTTACTTTTGCGGGGCATCTCAGTTATTTTTAAAGATAGAGGATTTTCGCGACTAGAGTTGCTACTTTTTCGTAAAACTAAAGATGCCGTTTACAAAAATTTAATAGCCCTTTTAGTTTTTTAGATACTGGGCATTTTTGAAAATGTTGTATTTTGTGACCCCTCTCGTATCTCCGTTATCCTTCAACTTATCGAAAAGGTGAAATAACATTTTTATAGATTTTTTTTTCCGTAGAATGTAGTAGTGTACATAATTTTTGTAGCATATTTACTGTTTTTGAGTTATGAAGCAAACTGATGTTTTTTAAAATGGAACCCCCTGTATATTTCTAGATTGTAAAATTTGTCTTTTTTTACCTTTTCAAAAATATATAATAGAATGCACTTTTTTTCAGAAACACTCAAATAAATGACAATTTTCTAAAATGAAATGCATAATTCAATAGTAGGCCAAGGATAACAATAATAAACACGTGAAGTTACATATTACTAATAACGAAGAAATGGATACCTTGCATATAGGTTGCTTTTAATAAAAAAATACCTATAGATCTTTTTTTCTAACTGTAAGTTTGTAACAATAGTTTTGTAGCGTAAAGTAACAATATAACAAACACAAAAAAATAATATTTAAAAAAAAATCAAAGGTGATGTTCAAATTGACGACCATTTTCTCTAATGTAAAATTGACACATCTTTGTAATTCTTTGAATAACGTTTAAAAATAAAAATGAGTTGCCTCTTGAAGTTCTGCAATGCCGTCATATCGTGTTTTATATAAGTAAGTACTTCATTTTGTATATAGCCCCATAAAAAAAATTTTAAATTGTGGTCTAGTGATCGTGGAGGCCATCTAAGTGTTGGTACCTATCCATCTTCGGGAAAAGTTATAATCAAGAGAGGCCCTTAAGTGCCTAGAGTTATGACTTGGAGCACCATCTTCCTCTAGGTAAAGAGCATTATATTGGGCTAATGGAACGTTTTGAAGCAGTTCTGGAATAACTTCCTCAAGAATTTATAGGCATCTACGTGCTGTAAGACCTTCTCCAAAAATCCTATAAACTATGTCACCCCAAAATAAAACATGACCCCAAAGCGTCCTTGTTGTACCCTTTCAAACATTAAATGCTGATTTTCACTATGACAGTTCCTGGAATTGTGATGATCAAAAATGCCAGCACTTGGAAAAAAAGCATTCGTCTGACCAGATAACAATTCTGCCAATTAAATCGTTAGCATCGATTTGTTGCAAATACCACTGGCAAACCAGTGCCCGGCGCTCGGCATCATCAGGTTGCAAATGTTGTAGTATATTAAATTTGTATCGATGATACTTATATCTTCAAGATCCTGTGAGAGTCAGTTTTTGGTACACCAATTTCCTTCTCAACTTTTCTACATGAGGATGAAGGTGTTGATTCTATATATCCCAAAGCATCTATCTTTTTTCCTTCCTGTTCTCTTTGTTGTATGTTTTAGGATGCGAGTGAATGAATGATCCGTGCTCAACTAAATTTGATTTTAAACGAGAAATATCTCAGAAAACGGTTGCCTTTTTTTCTGGATATCTAACAAGACACGATAATAGAGATTCTCATAGCCATAATAGCTTACTTACCTTTGAAAATATAATTCCGAAGCTTTTTCAGAATTTTAATTAGGTAAAATATACCATCACATCATATTTTTCTTAATTCTCATACGCTACGATTATTCGAAGACATTGATAAATATCAGTCGAATAAAAATACCAAATGAACGAAAAAAGAGCTTTATAAATCAAAAGTCGATCCAAAAACCGATGAAACAAATATTTGAAATTTATTTTTGTTTCTTGTCATAAACAATTAATATCTATGGCCTACTATTATATTATGTATTTAATTTTAGAAAATGGTCATTTATTTGCGTGTTCTGAAAAAACACATACTTATATATATTTTTGAAAAGGTAAAAAGACAAATTTTATGATCTATAAATATACAGGGTTTTCCAATTAAAAAAACATAAGTTTGCTTTATAACTCAAAAATAGTAGATATGCAGCAAAAGTTATCTACACTACTGCATTCAACGAAAAAAAATCTATATAAATATTATTTTACTTTTTCTATATAACGGAGATAAGAGAGGGTCACAAAATGCAACATTTAAAAAAATGTCCAGTATCTTAAAAACTAAAAGGGCTATTAAAATTTTGTTAAAGGCATCTTGCGTTTTACGAAAAAGTAGCAGAGTGCCGCGAAAACCGTAACTCTCTACCTTTAATAATAACGGAGATACCCCTCAAAAGTACCTAAAATTGGACACCCTGTACTGCTATGCTCAACAATTTAACTAGTTTTTAGAACAAGCCGTATCAAGTTTATCAAGCGTAACAATATTTTTTTGCATTTAAATAGGATTGCTCTGACAGAACAGCAGCCTTAAGAGAAAAGTTTGTGCCAAAAGAATACCAAGATCATCAACAACGCGTTGGAGCACTAATTCTCAAATGGTTCAAACCATATCTAATTTCAAATATGAAATTCTCACATGTTTTAAAAATATTGACAACTAAGAAGGCTGCTGGATTTGTTAAATGGCTTGAAGATAATTGCTTTTTATTTTGGCTGAATTTTTTTTGCGGAAGTTATGACACATGCTGACATTTTGTATAACCAGTTATAAAAAATTAAATCAGATCCCGTAAAAATCCAGATTGCAGTAGAACATTTAAAAAAATTAATCGAGAATATTCGAACAAACTTGCCATCTGTTGAAGATAGTGAAGATACTATATACCTGATGACAGCGCTGGAAATCCCCAAAGAAAGAGAAGACGAAAAAATTTTAAAGTGTGTGATATAATTTTCCAAATAGGAGAACGTTTTGCATTTATAGATCATCTTTCTGGGCTAAAATATACAGGATATCGAAAATCATAACCGTTAAATGATATAGAACAATTTTGCAAATCATTTCAATCATTTATCGGAATTAAACATATTTCATTCTCGATCAGATATAATTAACAATTCAAACATTTCGGGCTGCTTAAGAACATTACATTTTATCCTGTCATTAGGTTTAGATATTGCTTCTAAGATATTACTAAAACTTTGCCAATATTACTGACAGCAGAACCAGAGAGATGATTTTGGAAATTAAAACTTATTAAATCTTTTCTAAGAAAAACTATGTGTGAAGATCCACTTTGTGCTTTGGCCATGTTATCAATTGAAGCATTGTTCAAAAAATTCCTGATTTTAATGAAAAGGCGATAGAGAAGTTCATCGCGGACAAAGAAAGAATGTATTTTAGCTTAAAAAAAGGTACATTAAGAAAATTATTGATTTGGATAAATTGATAAAACCTACTGGCTAAAGATTTAACCAAAAACAGATCTATCCGGATATTGAAAGTATAGATATTTCAATATTTGAATTGAAACACAAATATGTATATCCCATTATTATTTTTGCGCCCCCCCTGAAGCCAAACTCACGAGCCGCCACTGATAAAATAGCGAAGTTGTATCAAAATTATATTTTAAATAAAAATAAATTCTAATAGCAAAAGTTTCTGTTTATTGAGCTTTATTTAGAAAACCTAAGTATTATTACCATCAAAGGTTGCAACAGCTAATAATAAATTTCTTCTCGTAAAATGCAAATGAATTAAAGGGCTACTTTTAGTAGCAAAGTCCCTCAACAAGTACTGTTCACCTGTTTTCACATCAGGATTATGCGACACATTTACTTCTTCCGAACTTATATCTTCTGTAACTTTACTGAAGTCCCAAACTTTCAAACTACAATCCAATCCACCTGAGCAAAGAATATTTCCACATCTGCTGAAAGTCAAAGTGTGAACTGGTTTTTCATGTCCCAAAAGTTCTGCTACCAAATGTCCGTGAGATAGATCCCAGATCAGTACTCGACAGTCGGCACCTGAAGACGCTAGAAATCTACCACAAATGCTGAATGCTAAGGAATGAATGGGAGCTTTATGACCAGTCATTAGCCTCACATGATTACCTGTAGTACAGTCCCACAGACAAACTCTTCTGTCACTGGAACCAGTTGCCACATAGTTAGAGTTTGGATGGAACTGAATGCACTGAAATTAAACAAAAAAAGGTATCATTTGACATTGAGAGAAATAAAATGTTATTTGGGTTGCATTAAATTCTAGACTTGATGTGAATTTACCTGTGAACAAATGCCCCTAAACTTAAAAAAAAAAGAGCAATTGCTCTTTTCAGACGTTTGTCGTCATAATCGTCGTCGGACAAAGGGAAGTACCTGCTGACCACAAGTTTGTTGAAATAGTTTTCTCGGAAGGAAAATAGAAGTGCCAAAATATACAGGTTGTCCCATTAATAATGCCACGTGACCGGCGGCAAAAAAGCTCATGGGTAACAATATCAAAAACAGCTGCACCAATTGCTTTAATGTAAAACCCCAAAATTACAATTCTCTACTACTCTCGGGTTCCGAGATATTCCCTGTCTTAATCATTGTGGGACACCCTATATGTATATATATATTATATATATATATATATATATATATATATATATATATATATATATATATATATATATATATATATATATATATATATATATATATATATATATATATATATATATACGAGGTATGGCAATTTGAAACCCGGAATCGGCCGATATCTCCCGAACTAAACACACCAGCCGGCGCGTTCTGGTCTCGTTCGAAAGAGGGGACTCTTCAGTAGTACCAGTTAAATTTTGAACGCGGTATCACGTTTAGTTTGTGTTTCCCGCGTGTTTTTGTAAAGCAAGGTTTTTTCTATACGTCGCGAAAATGAGTGACCTAATTAAGAGGCAACGCGCGGTTATCGAATTTTTGGTTAAAACAAACGAAACCTCCGCGGAAATCTTTCGTAAACTTAAAGACGTGTATGGAGATGATTCTCTGTCGAAAACTGCCGTGTTCGAGTGGGCAAAGCGGTTCAGGGAGGGACGTGTTTCGATAGAGGACGATCCGAGGCCGGGCGCAGCCGTCATCTCTCGTACCCCCACCAATGTCGATCGTATCAGCACGTTGGTAACATCAGACCGTCGGTTAACACTCCGAGAGTTGTCCTACAAGTTAAACATCAATAAGGAAACCAGTAGGCAGATTTTACACGAGGAGCTAGACATGAGAAAGATTTGTGCAAAGATGGTGCCGAAAATGCTCACGTTGGACCAAAAACACCTTCGAATGTCCATCTGCAGTGACCTTTTAGAGAAAATTGAGACAGATGGGAGGGACTGGATGAGTACTGTGGTAACCGGAGATGAATCTTGGATATTCGAGTACTATCCCGAAACGCGTAGACAGAGTCAGCAGTGGGTGGAACGCGGGGGGGAGCGCCCGAAGAAAGCCAGGATGTCCAAATCGAAAATGAAGTCCATGCTCGTAATTTTCTTTGATATCAAAGGCGTAATTCATCGGGAATACGTTCCAGAGGGACAAACAGTGACCGGACGGGATGAGCATGGGGACGTTGAGCGGCTGAGGGCCCGTATTTTCCGAGTGAGGCCCGAACTCGCGGAGAATGGTTGGCTCTTGCATCATGACAATGCACCTGCACATTCGTCGATACGAATTCGCGAGTTTTTAGCCAAAAAAAGCATCGCAACGTTGCCGCACCCCCCCTACAGCCCCGACCTCGCTCCCTGCGACTTCTTCCTATTCCCAAAGATGAAGCAGTACCTGAAGGGAACCCACCACGGCGGTGTACAGGAGGCGAAAGAAGCTGCGACGGTGGCGCTGGACACCCTAACTGAAGACGACTACCGTGGGTGCTTCGAGGCGTGGGAGCGGAGGTGGAAGCGGTGCGTGGAACTCCAAGGAGACTACTGTGAAGGATTATGATCGAAATTTCGCCGAAAATTAATTTAGCTGCCCCTCGGAGCTCGATTCCGGGTTTCAAATTGCCATCTCGTATATATATATATATATATATATATATATATATATATATATATATATATATATATATATATATATATATATATATATATATATATATATATATATATATATATATATATATATATATATTGCCACTTGAAGTTTTCTTATTAAAGCAATGGTTAAAAATAACAATTTACACATTTATAAATGTGTAAATTGTTATTTTTAACCATTGTTTTAATATGTTTATTAATTTACATCAAGTATCGGCCCAATCAATCCAAAATTTGAAGTTTTCTTCCCTGTATAGTGCTGCAGCCTCGCGGCAACTACTCGCCCGGCAGCCGTTGTTATTGTGTTGTAGTTTGGTGCCGCTCAGACGCAAGCTCACTGAGATATCGCAAATTTTCTACTTTTTCGACCCTCTGATGTTAGGTAAGTGCATCACATGTTTCGCGTTAGTTTATTGTAGGCCTAGGTGAAGTAAATTGTACATCAATCGTGCAAAACAACATGTTTATAGCTTTGAATTCATATGTCTCAACAGTAGATACTATAATGGGTTGTTCGTGAAATATTGTATTTAGAAAATACTAGTGCTAGAGGGAAAAGTGGCCACAGCTGTGATTGCATTACGGAACCCTGAGGCGACTTCAGCTGCACGGGCTCAAGCGTTTAACAAAACTAAGGTATCAAAGTTTTTTGACATTTTGAAAGGCATCCAGAAAGATCACGTATTCTCACCTCATAGGGTGTACAATGTTGATGAGACTGGACTCTTAACAGTCCAGTCCAAGTCGTCCAAGGTCTTTGCCCTAAAAGGTCGGCGACAAGTAGACTAACATCTGCTGAACGAGGCGTTCTTTCAACTTTTGTAGTCTGTGTTTCGGCTGGAGGGACACTTATACCACCCTTTGTGATTTTCCCAAGGCGTAGAATGAAAGTTGAACTGCAAGATGGTGCACCTCCTCGATCAGCTTTTGAATGTCATCCTACTGGTTGGATGCAAATGGATATATTCACCTCATGGTTTGACCACTTCTTAAAATTTTCAAAGCCAACAAAAGACGACCCGATTCTACTGGCACTAGACGGTCATGCAACTCACACGAACAACTTAGACTTCATCGAAAAAGTCAGAGACAATCATGTCACTGTTTTGTGCATTCCTTCCCACTGCAGTCATAAAATGCAGCCACTCGTTGCGTTTATGGCCCTTTCAATACTTACTTTGTACAAAGCATTGAAAAGTTCTTAAGGAATAATCCAGGACGGACAGTGACTCAATTTCCCGGCTACTTGGTGAAGCGTTTTTGAAGGCAGCTACACCAGTCATCGCCATAAAAGGCTTCAGAAAATGTGGAATCGTCCCAATCGGAAATGTGTTTACAGAACTGGATTATGCAGCTGCTGAAACAACAGAAATAACTCTACAAGAAGACCCTACGCCAAGAGAAGAGAACACCGTCATACAAGTTTGTGCATCTTCATCTCAGACTGTCAACAACAGTAGCTCAACGGGACTCATTGGTGGTTCTGAAAACCCCAATACCGCCTTCATAATGGTATCCCTACCTTCAGTTGATCATCCAATCAGGTCTAGCAGTGGGCTTCCTTCCACCACATTTGATCCATCTATTCCCAGCACTTCATCAGCTGGTGCCCTAGAAACAACTTCAAAATTGAACAGTCCACTAAACAAGAAGTCCACTTCATTTGCTGTAACTACACGTGAAATTGTTCCTGTACCCAAGGTCAATAGGATTATCAAAAGAGAAACTAAGCGGAAGAAAGGAACAGCAACAGTTCTAACATCAAGTCCATATAAGGCCACTCTGATGGCAATTAAGAAAGAAAAGAAGATAAGGAGAATGCGAAACAACGTAAACTAGAAGCAAAAAGAGAAAGGGAAATCAATCATTAAAGAGAAACTTACTAATTTGAATAAAGTGTTCATTTCATATGAGAAATGAACAGATGTTTGAGCAGATTATCTATGAGGTAGATTCAGCTAAAGTAGCTATATAGAAAACGTCTTTACAGTATCGCCGTCTAAACGCTACGACATTGTGTTTTGGTGACGAAAAAAATCTAATAAAGGCATTATTAGATACAAAAAATATACAATACTACGTTATTCGATGTAATTGAACGTGCTTATCAGGAAAGTGGTCATGGTGGTAGATATCTCACAATGATAACCTTGAATAAAAAGTATGCAAATGTCACAAAACAGTGCGTGAACTATTACTTGGAATTATGCCAAACGTGTCAGAAGAAAAAAAATCATCCTAAAAAGGGGCTAGTCGTTGAACCGCTATTATGAATCCACGGGAACAAGTAGACTTTATAGATATGTGAAAGTGTCTGATCGTGATTACAAGTATATCTTAAACTATCTAGATCATTTGACAATATTTTTGATTCTACATATGTTCGTGTAATCCGCATACATGAATGATTCTCGAGTAGAAAACGTAAAGATTGCCGGTAGATCATTTACAAATACAACAGATAAAAAAGGTCCCAGAATACTACTCTGCGGAACTCCGAGCTTTAAGGTTCCTTCTGGAGATAAGAAATCACCATTTTGAGTATTGATATTGTTTTCTATTATTAAAATAGCTTTCAATAATATTGAACTGATTATCTCTATATGTTTAGTTTATGAAGTAAAATCGTATGATCAACACAATAAAAAGCTTTAGAGAGATTTAACAGTAAAGCTAAGGGAATTTCACCCTTCTTAAGTTTTTAGTATAGTGCATACAGTTGTTTCTATCTTATTAGATCTCTTCAGTGCAGTTTATATGTCTCGCAGTGAATTAACGTATTTCTAATTACTCCCCAATACAAATCGCAGTTGAACTAGTATATGGATAACCCATAGCGCCCTACGCTAAAGATATTGAAAACCAACAAATACCTCTTGACATGAAGATGTCTACACTGAAACAGTGGCATATGTGATTCCAGAGCACACTAACAAAGCATTTAAGAACACTGGACATACTCAGGAGAGCGCCCACCGTAAATACTTGTTGCGATATTCGCAATATTCAACAATTGAATCATGAAAAATATACAAGTTGACCATAGTCAGTTTCATATATTACATAAAGTGAACAAGAAATATTCTTCAATAATTCAAAAATTATCTAACAACTTTGCAAGGGAGCTTCTACAATTCACTGTTGGATTGTGAATGCAGATTTTGCGTCGCGGAATACATATAACCCAGCTCCCTTGGAAAGTTTTTTTGGTAATTTTTGAAGAATCTTCCTTGTTCACTTTTTGTAATATATTAAATTGACTATGATCAACTTGTATATTTTTCATGATTTTATTGATATATCTATGAATATATGAATCAAGTACCTATGTGAAAAATGATTATAATATAAACCTGTTCATACTTGAACAACATTTGCAATATATTCATTCAAAATAAGAATGTAAATTAATCGATCTAAATCAATTGTTGTACTATGAATGGTCAATACTCACATCGACATCTGAAAAATGTCCAGCAAATAGCCTCAGAGGCGAGTAATGGTCGGTTGCCCACAGTCTTGCCGTACGATCGTGCGACGCCGTCGCGAAATAGTAACCTAGTGGAGAAAACTTGACGTCCCATACTGGAAATAGATGTCCCTTGTAGACTATAAGACAGGTCCACATCTGTAGACTCCACATACGAATCGTTGCGTCTTCTGAGCAGCTCAGCAATAAAGTGCGATCCGGTGAGAAAGATACAGAGTACACTGGTCCCGAATGTCCGGTCAACGTGCGAGATACTTCTCCCGATCTCTCGTTCATTATTCTCACCTTTAAATTAAAATACATAACTTTTACAAACATGAACCTTCCCTATGCAGTTAACATTGAACTGTTAAGGATGACAGCCAACCGGAAGGTGTACTCTTAATTTTGTCTTCTTCAGAATGTAGAATGAATTATATTACTCCAAAAGAAGTTCATCATGCTCATTGAATTCAAGCAGTAACTGCTATGAACAAAAACCATAAAAATATAATGAGAGATAAAACAACTATGGTTTCCAAGACAAAGTTCAACAACTAACAAATTTATTCGTATATTTCAATGTTTTTTTTGTATAATAGGTCAAGACGTTTAATAAATAATAGCACTTGACAATAGAACAGCAAAATTTCTATTGTACTACATGCAAGATATTTCAAATCAAAAATGTATAAATTCCTTTCAAGCAATCCATTTCATACATACCATGAGATCTTCAGCATCGATATTAACATCTTGCAGTTGTTGAGCGGATTTCAATGCTTTTAATTTTTGAGGAACTAAACTCCAAACTTTCACAATGCAGTCATTGAAACCAACTGCTAGCATGCTTGAATCTTCTGTGATTTCCGCGCAACAAACTCTGGAAGGACATATTTTTATTTATCAGTATCACTTTCAAATATTCTAGATTCGATGAATTCAATAGAAGACATTATATTCAAACTATAGCTGGAAGAACATGGCTCTAGCAGCACCTTTTAATACCTTAGATGATAAAAAGAAACAGTAATATCTTTAGTGCAAGTAATGATGGATTACTTTGTTCTAATTTTGAATAGGTTCAAGATCTATTCAAACAAAATCAAATTATTTCAAATACAATAGTTTATAATTTTAAAATGATCTCCAGGATTTGAATGAACATACTAATATGCTAACAACTAGATTTATTGCCTAGATTGGAAATTTGAGCCACTTAAAGAATGCATAATACATAATTTCATGGCACTTTAAAATTAAAAGTTGAATAGTTTTGTACCTAATGATATAAATATTGAAATAAAGTTAAGAAAATTCGACAGAATGAATCTTATAGAATATAGATTAACTCACGTGTTATTTCCATTAAGGAGAGTATAGCAGCAAACAGATAATAGTGTTTCTGGACCTAAAGTTACCCTTCTTGAAGCTTCTCTTATTGCTTTCACTTTCTCTAGTTTATCATTATCCTTCCTGAAATGAATTGAAAAATGTATCAATAACATAATAATGCCAATTCAAAAAAAAATTCTCCATTTCCAATTAATGTGATACTACTCACAAATCTGGAGCTGGTATTCTGTCAGGAGGTGGGGCATTAGGATCTGATTTAGTTTTTTTCGAAAACAAGGGATCTTTTTTTGCTTTTTTCTTCTTTGGTTTCTCAGGATTGTCTTGTTCTCCCCCTTCTCCTTCTTCCTCTTCAACAGGTGCTGCCAAAGTTTGAATATCTGGAGCTTTTGGTATGCCATAATAAACTTTCGCCTTATTATCTGAAATAAAAAGAGTTGAAATTCTATTTAGAATCCAATGAACTCTAAATAGTTTTTATAACATTAATTGAAACTAATGTGGAATCAGTCAGTTGGAGAATAAATTTTTTTATTCTTGTTTACTTCAATTAGAAAATATGGATATTGAGAGAAATACATTAAAGGTATATATAACAAATATACTGTGCGATTATAAAATTTTTTCCAAAGGAATTATTGAATGTACCTACAGAACAAAGTTTTATATTGTAGTCAGTTTCATTATCCAAATAGTTGAATTAATTGTATTATCATTAAGTAATATAAGCAATGTTTATTTGCAGTTTACCGCTCAAATAATTAAGAGTTTATTTGAAATTTATACAGTGAGCTTCAAACATTTTGCACCATATGGCAAACTTATTTATTATTCAGTTGTGAGAACATTTCATTCTTGATTGGTTTGAGATGTACAGGGGAGAACAACAAATAGAAATTTGGATCAAGAGTAAACTACTCTTATTTTCGTCATGTAAATTTGAAAACAATATTCAGATTTGAAATCACAGCCAGCCACCCATGCAACAAAACAAAAAAATCCCTCTTTAAGGTAACATTATGATTAAGATGATCGTAAATTTACAGATTTGTATAATTTAATTGTTTAGCATTAATTAATTCAATCAATTATTCCTTGTCATTAAATCATACTCATAGTTATTATGGACATACGTGCAGAGTGAAATTCCAAATTAGCACCAAAAAACTAGTCAAAATTTTAACCATTTTCAACAAACATCTATATACTAGTTCGACAATTTGTGACAAATGGATAATAAAAAAGTTTCCCATATGGTACATACTCTTTGAAACTCACTCTATAGTTAATAACTCTTGATGCTTGATTTACTTTGAAGAAACTTTGCAAAATATATTAATACAATTATTTAGAAAAATATTATTTTAATGCCATTATATTGTGAAATTGCAATTGAGTTCAAATTGAAAATTTTGCAATTTACTCCTAATATCTATGTGTGACAATACTTATGTTTTAAAATATTACTAAAATGAAGTAACTGTAATATAATATTAATTGAATATGTTCCAAAATGTTTAAATTTGTTAACATTTATTGATTTTCACAAGTAAAAATCAAAATTGATAAATAAAATCTCTTCATCAGTTCAAACTACAGAAATTACAATTATGATTTACTTTACCAATAACATCACCTTTATGTCCATTTTCAAACATTTGAGGGTTACATATCCAAGCAACACAATAGATAATTCTAAATTCAATATTTCCAAAATGTTCTTTACTCCTATCAATGATATGTCAATTACCTTGTCGTTTAGCTTCACCACCTACAGCTCCAGAAGTAGCATCGATTTGAGCTTTATTTCTAGCAACACCTTCATACATATCAAAGTACAGATGTTCCTGTATTATATTGAGTAGAACAGATGCTTTTTTGTCATTTAAATGTCTCTTCAGCAATGATAAAGTATCTCTTGACATTCTTATGATGAATTGATTTGATTTAAATGTGTCTGTTAACTCATTTCCACTCATGTGATCTCTCTTTGTAACCATTGCTAATTTTTTCAAGTCTTCTTGGTAGTAAGTATCTTGTTCTGGACCAAAAGATTTCATAAGAGATATTGCCTTTTCTGTATGCCCATTGTACACAAGTTCTAAGTACATATGAACAAGGACAGGATATAAAATCATTCCAAGCTCATGCTTATAAATATCTAATGAATCTTCAACAAAATGTTTTAATTCTCTATATGAATTTGCGTAAGTTTCTGGATCGCCATCACTTTTATAACCAGTTAAAACACTACTAACATTTGAATCTTTTTGTAATGTTCCTGGAGTTCCTATTCCATCACTGATATTAGCTTCTTTCTTAAGTAATTCTTCAGTATTCTAAAAACAGTTTTATATAACATTTGGATATAATCATTCATTATTTTTTTTACCTTCAAATTGTACTTCTTCAATATTTGTAGAACAGCAGCCAATTGTGATTTATTAATTTCGTCAGGGGCATTAGAATGATGGGCATTACTCATTTTATACTATTATTATATATATGTATGAGTTCACTAGTTTCTATAATTCAATAATAATATGAAGATTTTTATTATCTATCAATTATAATTTCTATATCAACTTGTAATATTGCAGTAGCATTCATTTATTCGATTACCATACCAGTTTCCCTCACATCAAACAATTTTGTCTTGTTTATATTATGCTATATGAATGAACCATTGACGTTATAATAACCTTTATAACGTCTATGATATGAACGGGATCGGGAACGGGTACGAGAGAGTTAAACTACAAAATAGAAAAAAGCATAGAGGACTATAAGTAGTTTTATAGTCCACAGTTATTTGATTAGAGATTTAAGCTACCTAACCAACAGTGCCGTGCTGTTTGAAAAGGTTTATTTCGTATCCAACTATGTAGTGAAATGTATTCACAGTAGACATGGGCGTTTTTGGCATAGAATTGATTTATATCATATATTTTGACTGCAATATTTACACACCGCAACTGCAAGAGCATTCTCTTTTTGGTCATGACCATACCTCAATGGGTTTTCGCGACATTTTTAAAACCAAAGCACTGCCCATCTAATCTGAAGTCTAAACTTAATAATCCAAATCAAATCTATTCAAATTTTTCATACAAAATTCACTAAGTTAACTAATTTATTTAATCTTTACTCTAAACTTTACTCCACCCAAAACAAACACGTACTAAAAAACTTTCAAATTCACTGTTATGGTGATTAGATTTCCGTAACCGACAAACAAACAAAATCTGAATCGTAAAACTGACGCCACCCTTTTTATTCCGCTATGTTACGTTTGGTTAGAATGAAAGTAAGCGAATTTCTGTGAGCCAGTTTGCGCTTGGTCATACATTTTAGAAGGCAAACGAATATGTATTCGGTTTCAGATTTAAAAATCCGATGTTTAGATATATGATTTCAAATTTCGAAACCGACGAACAAAATCTGAATCCTGAAATTCACGCCGTTCTTTTTATTCCGCTATGCTATTTTTTGTTAAAAAGATAAAAAGCGAATTTCTACTTATCAGTCAGTATTAACTAACTCTCTGGAGTTGTGTATTTATGTATCAAGTTTGATAAATATAATTTTATCATTTGAGTCAGGAGTTGTATAGGGTAAGAGCGGAGCTAGTGCTCAATGAACGAGTGTTTATAAAACGATGCACATTATAATAAGGCTCTTGAACCGTTTATTTTAAACTAAGTTTGATAATAAAGAGCCTATATATCTTTTCTCGAGCAAAGAAACAAATAACATAAGCTTCTGGCAAACGAGGCCAGTATAAGAAATGTCAAATTTTTTTTTCTGGATGTCAAGATCTTTTGAGGTTGAATCATTGGTATAAGAAGTGATAGATAGATAGATTTATTGGGTTACTACATAAAATGTTTACACTCGTCAATGAAAAATAATTAAATTGGAAACATCACAAATATTACAGTTGTACAATGCAACTTCAAAACAAACATATTAAACATCCAAGTTGTTTGAACGACGACAACTAATACTAAAATGATAATATATATCATAATCAACCTCACTAGTTCACACCTAGTAGAAGCCCATGTCAATTTTGAAAAATTCTTGTACAGAATACAAGGTATTATTCGATAACATCTTCCTCACCCTATACTTAAAATTCTTTAGTGGCAAAGATCTTAAACTTGACGACAGTTTGTTATATAATAATTATAATTTAATAATTTGTTATATAATAATATAATTTCGGTCCCACCCTGTGATCTACTCAGTCTCACAAAAGGAACATGTATG
The DNA here is from genome assembly GCA_030704885.1 of Cynegetis impunctata. Classification (NCBI taxonomy): domain Eukaryota; kingdom Metazoa; phylum Arthropoda; class Insecta; order Coleoptera; family Coccinellidae; genus Cynegetis; species Cynegetis impunctata. The sequence continues at coordinate 1,396,771 of JARQZK010002173.1, read as the reverse complement.
TTGTCACTTGATCTAGTGTTGTAGTCATTTTTTAACTGAAACCTCGACAGATGCTTATGAACATAAATCAAACATTCAAAAATAAATAAACTTGGTAAGGTAAGAATATCTAACTAAGAATTGCAGATGCAGATTTTTCTCGATATTTTCTCTGTTGGATTGCCGACCGTTAGCCCACTTTTGCCCAGCAAATAAATTATTTTGACCACCCTAACAAAGAAGTTATGGTGAAAGCAAATTTCTTCATGAAAATTGTCTCCAGCACCTCCATCTTATTTCGTGTGAAATAAGGATAATTTTGTACGAAAGTAGCCATTAATCACATGGACAAATACTTTTTAGTTTTGGGCAAACCAACTAAAATCATAGGTAGTGCAAAAAGTAATTTGTTTATAACAAATTCGGTCGGTGTAGTATAATGTCGACTAAGTCTCCGTTAGTTCGACTAAACTCAAAATATAATAAAATAATGATACTTGTAATTTTTTTATAACAAATTTGGCTGGTGCGTTAGAATTTAGCGTAAAACGAAAACATTTCTGGAAAAAGTTGCCTTTTATCACATGAGCAATCAATTTGCTTTGGGCAAACGAACCACAGGCATAGATTGTGCAAAAAGTGATTTGCTTATAACAAATTCGGCCAGTGTATTATACTGTCGACTAAGTCTCACTTATTTCGGGTAAACTTAGAAAAATATAAACAAAAAATGACTTATCACATCATCAATTTATTTCTAGCCTTTGGCAATCGAACTTCAGTCATATTGTGCAAAAGGGAATTTGTTTATAGCAAATATTAATTTTGTCATTCAAGAAATTCACGTCTACACTTCGGCAAACAAATCACAGTCAAACATTGTGTGAATTGTATTTTTTGTTAAAAATAACCGGTCGAACTTGTTATTAACAAATTACCTTCTGCACAATTTGACTGTGGTTCCTTTGGCCAAAGCTAGAAATAAATTGCCCATATGGTGAGTCATTTTTTAAAATATTTTTCTAAGTTCACTCGAAATAAGTGAGACTTAATCGACCTTATAATACACTGGCTGAATTTGTTATAAATAAATCACTTTTCGCACAATCAATGCTTGTGTTTCGTTTGTCCAAAGCTTTAAATTATTGATTGCCCATGTGATAAAATGCAACTTTCTCCAGAAGTTTTAGGTTCACTCGAAATGAGTAAGAACAACGTATAAGTTTGTTTGTTTGCCCAAGGCTAGAAATAAATTGCCATAGTGACAAATAGTAGGTATATTGTTTTATTAGGAGTGAAAGTGATACTTTTTGTGGCGAGACTAAATGTTTGTCGACTGAACGCAGTGAGGCCGATAATTTTAGTCGAGCAACAAAAAGTACTTTTCTCCGAATAAAACATTCGATTTCAAAACATGATATTTTTAAAAAGGATTAGATGAGAGGATGATATTTTTAAAACGGATTATATGTGAAGAAACGTAAAACTAGATTGCTTGCTCACAGGTTTTGTAGATGTCAAGGCAACACAAATTTGACAATTCAACAAAATAATTGTCAGAAACATTTGAAGTCACTTATCCAAGCATTATAGGACTGTGCGTTTTTGGTAAGTACCCGAGTATTAAGAAATTAATTGTATTGAAATATATAAAATTTTTCTTACATATTACTTTATGTCGAATTCGGAACCCAACTGTACTGTTCTTGATATTGCCGCGAGAGTACAAAAAAGTGTATTTTTTTGTACGCTCACAGCCGGGCAAAAAAGTAAAAACAAAAGGACGTCTGTGAAATCAAACCTCAACATTGAGAACTGAGGTTAAAAAAATCGTAATTTTTTGACGTTTGCGGAAATTTTTTGATAACATTTTGCTAAGTTTACTCGAAATACGTGAGACCCAGTCGACATTATACTACACCGACCGAACTTGTTATAAAAAAATAATTTTTTGCAGAATCTATGATTGTCGTTCATTTGCCCAAAACTAGAAATTAATTGCCCTCGTGATAAATGGCAACTTTTGTAATAAAATATCCTTATTTCACGTGAAATGAGATGGAGGTGCTGGAGGCATTTTTCATAATGAAATTAGTTTTTACTATAACTTTTTCTTCAAGGGTGGACAAAATAATTTATTTACTGAGCACAAAGGAAAGTAAGGGCAAATGGGATGAGCTGAGAGATTTTTTCGTAGCGTTTCCATAGCTCACAATACGCTTCAGGGCTAGTGATCCTCATCAATTAGCAGAAAATGAATCTTTGGCAATTTTCCTAATTATGAAACTCTTCATTCCACAAAAAGCAACATCCTGTAAACCCTGGTTTAACAAAGATATCGAACGTGCTGCAGCTCGCTAAAAGAGAATGGTGCTCAGGATCATCAGATGGATAAAAATAAACTGATACAAATAAATGCAACCTCGCCATCCATGCTGCAGAAACAAGCATTTAATAAAAAGATGACAATCAGAGCTTATAGATTCGAGTCCTTCTTGGTTCCTTGCGAAGCTAATCATCAATAACTGGTGTAATTTTTCCTATCACTTGTTGAAATATATGGTTCACTGCTCACTGGTAGTTATCTGGATCCATAGATAAAATAGATTTTTTTGCAACCATCTTTGCCAAAAACTACTTTAGAAGCAGATCAGAAGCTACGTCCTTATATTCCCGAGGTCCAGGTTGTAATGCCTGAATTGAATTTTCAACATGAAACATCTGTTGTATACTGAAAAAACTGCAAAGAGTCGGATGGATTCTGATGGAATTCTATTATGAAACATTGCTCGTCCGAGTTTGTACTGCTACTTTGCCGGCTATTTCATATATTACATGATCAGAAGACCTTTCAATCTATATGAAAAATCTTGAGCGTCCTGCAAATTCCAAAAAAGATAAAAAGGGCTTTTCTAAAAATTACTACCCAATTGCCGCATTATATTGTGCAAATTAATGGAATTTGCCATCAATTCACATACTGTGAAACATCTCAAACAGAATAATCTCATTAGTGATTTTGTCTTGTGATAGGTGAAAAAACACTATACTACTCTACTGATGAAGGAGGTTCCCTCCGAAACGAAAATTTAATTTTAGGAAAAGTTCGAGTTGAATTATTGATCAAACAAAACTTCCAAAGAAATAAACTTTTATATATATATATATATATATATATATATATATATATATATATATATATATATATATATATATATATATATATATATACATATATATATATATATATATATATATATTAATATATATATATATATATATATATATATATATATATATATATATATATATATATATATATATATATATCAGAGGCGACTCGTGAGGTGTTGGTTTAAGGAGGCTACAAGAGGTGTTAAAAAATACACCATAGGCGTAATAATAATTTAAAGAAAATCAAAGTGAAACAAGAACCCTAAAATATAAATTTCTTTGCGAAAAAAATTGTTTTCACTTTCGAGTGAAAAAAGACCTACAACTCCTATTTACAATATTCACAAAAATTCTTCTCAGCCAACTAATCAATTCATCTATTCATCATTTTTTTTTCTTTCACAGAATACCTACCCACTTAACGAATTTCTTACCTATTCGAGGAATTAATCAATTGTTGCCCAGCAAGAACCAACGGGGAGGTGAGAGTTTTTTCTTGCCAAAAATAAAATAGGACCCTCCCAAAAATGGATTGAAATAAAACAAACAGAGACATTTTCCCTAGTAAAAAGTAAACTCTGCCAACAAAATAATTTATTTTTTACCTGTGATCCGGTTAGCCAAGGATGTCTCTCATAATTTCTGATATTAAAACCGCGATTCTGTTGTTTGTTACGCTGCACCAAATTGTTTAATTCTGGGGTAGGTCACAATGTTTTTATTAAAACTTTATCGTCATAACTTAGTGCTCTAAAAATATGGGTTAACAAATATTCCTCTAAGTCACCATTGAAATTTTTAAAATTAACTTCAGTAACCGAACTCATTTTAAAAACAATACGCGAGCAAAATAAATTGAAACCAACACAATTTTCGTCCACTAGTGAATACGATTAATGCTTTCCAACGAATTCACTAGATTCTACCCGAAAGCCTATAGTTGTGATTGGTCGACATTGTGTGAGAATTACTGTATCCTTTTTGAACCGAGCAGCTAGCTTCAATCGGTGTTACTTTTACCCGTGTTATCTATTTCAATGAAGTGATACTTGCCTTTTTGCTTATATACACATATTTTATGCCATGTTGTACTCGTTATATATATATATATATATATATATATATATATATATATATATATATATATATATATATATATATATATATATATATATAAATATATCATGATCACTGACATTTACACTTTTAAATTGCTGTTGCTGCAATGCCATACGATAAATGAATAAATAATAAAGTATATTCATTCGCACCGTTTCCTTTTTTTTCTGGCATCGCATATGGTATAATGAACGCGTCTATACCTTATTTAGCCTATGCAGCATTGCTACTGTTGATATGAAATCTTGAAATGAATGAAATGAAGTAAACAGTGAATGTAAATAACTTCTATCGTAATTAATAAATTATATTATATAATGTAGGTTGAAAGGAAGGAAGGTGCATAAAATAATATGATTTTGATTAATATGAATATGCTGAATGCTGACTATTCCATATAATATAGTAGTGATACACGGAATATTATTGAGACTTAGCCTCCATTTCCGCCTTCGAATAGCCGCCCCATGTATATATATATATATATATATATATATATATATATATATTTATATATATATATATATATATATATATATATATATATATATATATCTAATATATTGAATTCTCGTGTCACGGTGTTAAAAGTTAAACTCCTCCGAAATGGCTAAACAGATTCTTATGAAATTTTATGTGCATTTCGGGTAGGTCTGAGAATCGGCCAACATCTATTTTTCATCTCCCTTAGTGTTAAAGGTGGATTACTCACCCCTTAATTCTATTTTTTTAATTTTCAGACAAAATTTTCTGTTCTATTTTTTTTTGATACAGTATTCAAAAATACATACAACCTTAAATTTTCACCTCTCTACGATCAACCCCTATTTTTTATTTGTTAAATTCCTCCGAAATGGCTTCACCGATTCTCATGAAATTTTGTGTGGATATTGGGTAGGCCTGAGAATCGGCCTACATCTAATTTTCATCCCCTTAAATAATAAGGGTAGTCCACTCCTCAATTTTTTAAAAATCTTTCAGACAATATTTTCTGCTCTATTTTTTTATGATGCAGCACTCAAAAATACATATAACCCTAAATTGTCACCCCTCTACGATCCACCCCTATTTTCAATTTGTTAATTTTAAACTTCAAATTTTTGGCAAGATTTTTATTTTTATTTTGTCATGACTTATAATAAAAAAATGCACATAACTCTCAGTTTTTTACCCTCCTACGAACAACCCCTATTTTTCCATCGCTATTCCCTTCTTTTAAATTTCATCCACAGATCCGCAATAGGGTTGCAAGATGGCAATCGAAAATAACAATAGTCTGTCTGAGGTCGTAATATATTTTTCATACCCCTAAGTGATTAGGGTGGTCCACCCCAAATATTTTATGATGTTAATTAAAAAATACATACAACTCAAAATTTTCACCCCTCTATCAACTACCCATATTTTTTGATAGCCATTTTAATAATTTAAACAACGTTTGCCGGGTCAGATGGATTGATAGATAGATAAATAGAAAGATAGATAACTAACTAGATATCTAGAAATATACCTAGTTAGATAGATAGAGATACATCGGCAGACAGATGAATAGATAGAAAGATAGAGAGATAAAAATAATTTATATGGCAGAACAACGTTTGACGGGGCAGATAGATGAATAGATTGAAAGATAGATAGATAAAAATAATTTATATGGCAGAACAATTATATATATATATATATATATATATATATATATATATATATATATATATATATATATATATATATATATATATATATATATATATATATATATATATATATATAAATAAATAAATAAATAAATTCATGAGGAAAACATACTCACAATATTTAATTAAGAACTTTGATTTTTACAGAAAGCATAGTTAATTGTATACTAAAAATACAGGAAGGATTCAAAAGATAAAAATATAATTTATCAGCATCAATAATTCATTACTGAATCTCGAATCAACTTCAGACTATATCAAAACTGACTTACATTAATCATATAATTAAAATAATTCATATAAGACAATTTTATTAAAGTTCAGTAATACCTCACAACATTAGACAATATAGAGAGGTATATAGGATAATTGTTATTAAATACTGAATTTGAAAGATTAATGTAAAAATTTATCTTTTTATCATTTATTGTTGATTATTCAAAAAAAAACTATTCACATAAGGATGGCAGATTTTCCATATCGAATTGTGTTTACAATTCCCTATTTCGAATATTTCATTTTCGAAAAATTTTGCCAGATGACGAATTGAGTACAAGGCCGTGTAGTCTGCACCGAAGACTTTTATTATGTAGCTTGAATAGCGTTTATTGTTTCTCATTTCGTGATACACATTTTCCATAAATTCACGAAATTACGTCCACAAAATGAAATAAACTGCAAGCTAGGATAATACACCTCAAAAAGCTAACTGTGATCAAAATGTGTTAAACTGAATTTTACGGAAGTACATATGAAAGATAAAGAATTCCACATAGGTACACTGAACAATTGATTTTAATTTTTTTATTTTTCACTTGTATATTATATGTTTATTTCACCTTGGATACGGTTGCTATGAACACACTCATTATACCCTAGGCCATAACGCCCGCATTTTCGGGCATAATGGATCAAAATGCCCGGTTATTGTACTAGGAGAAATGAAGCAAATTTCATTGATTAAATACTTCATAATCCTTGTCGTATACGACTCTTGATTTCTCCGGCAATGAATTATTCGCAGCTTTGGCTGCATTTTCTATGATATTCTTGCGTAAATTCATTTTCATTATTTTTATAAGACAAAAATATTCACAAACGTCAAAATATCAACAAATGACATGCCTACTATAAGAAGGAAAATGGATAGGAGCAATGAATAGTATATTCTGTAACAAGGTTAGAATGAAATTTCGATGCGAGTGGAAAAGTTCCGAGCGCGAGCCGAAGGCGAGCGTGAGGAACCACGAGCATCACGAATTTTCATTCTAACCGAGTAGCAGACTATACTTTCTCCACGATCAAAGATTTTGAATATTTAATATATTTGAATGATACTTTTCATATTTTCGATGGGAAACTTGACAGCAATAATTTTGACACTTACTCAAATTTGCCAGTACGATGACAATCAACTGCGTCAAGGCTAATGTTATTATTGCTAGCCAGTGTGAGAATATTATTCTATTACAAGGGAGAGAAAGCAAATACATTTAAATTGCATAGGGCAGAGGTGTTGCAGAATATTTCTTCAATCTCAAGAGAGAGAATTCCAGCATTCTGTAATCAAATTTGATATCAGAAGTGGCGAATTCTGTGATGATCGTAGAGAAACGATTTTAAAATACTTAGCTTTTTTATCATAATATAATAATTTTTTCGTGAGAAATAAAATCTTGTATGCATCGCGTGCGTTACTACGGGCGTAAGGATTTATATAACGCACTTGATACATAAATAACTAATTGATATTTTTGTGGAAGCCTCAAAGATTAGCCGCCTTTGAGCGAAAGTACCCTAAAAAATGAAAATTGCAGAAATATAATTATTGAACTAGAGAATACAATACTTCTTTGTCATGGTTCATAATTTCCATAGAAGAGAAATATAGATATATTTCCGATGATATCTAGTGTATAGGTTTATATGACATAAGTAATCTGATTTGGCATTAGAAAATGAAAGAATACACCATTGAGAAAAAAAAATTGTGACTTAGAATTGATATAATTCATGTAACTACTTTTACTTTAATTTATAAATCATTGAATAATTGTTAATACTGTCAATTATGAAACATCAATGAGAAAGAAAAGAGGAATGCTCTAGAAATTTGAGAAATTTGTTGAAGAATTTCGTTTTAATATCAACGGTTTCTTCTCAGGTATCATTGAGACTTTTTTTAGTTTCACTTATTTATCAATATCATTAATTGTTATAATGAATTTATTATTTACTTACCTACTTACTTTGCTGCATCTAGTTTTTAAATCGTGAATCAAATAACTGATATCTCTTGGTATATTCAATGGTATATTTACAATTAATAAACATGCCTATGAGCCATTCTCATATTGTTCTTGTATAATTTAATATAATTATAATAATAAATTCCAAGAATATACCAATTAATTATCAGCATTACTTGAAGCACCTTATCTGATAAATTAAATAGAAATAATTGAAGTAGTTACAATGTTTTCAATTGTAAACTATCGAAAAATAAACTGTAGAATAATATTAACTCCATCCTACATCGATTCAATAGATAAGATATCAAAACATATTTCGCAAAATGTATTCATTTTCTGGAGGAGGGCCTTTTAAACGGAGACAAAACTTGAGTAATGAGTAAGTTAATTCTGAAGAGAAACAATGTCGAAAAAAAGTCTTGCTAATAGCATTTATAATGTAAGTGTGAGTAAGAATATAATAATGAAGAAAAAAACCACAAGAACTTATTCATTGCACTTCATCGAACAAGAACAGTAATTTCAATCGGTTCTTCGTTATTTTCCTAATGAAATACTCTAATAACTCTGTTTGTTAAGTAGCCAACGGTCACCGTTAGATAAAATCTGAGGAGCGACATGGCCATTATTATGGAACCTTCAGGTTTTCAGCAACTTTAAGCTGTTACATAGCCAAACCTAAATCTATTAATTAATAATTATTCTTATATGTCTTTTATTATTGTAACAATCATTGTATTCACCAAACTTTGCACTTAGTGACTGGATTCATATTTGATCCAATGGGGCACTTAAAGTCCTCTGCGAAATATTTCGAGTTACCGAATGGAACATTGATTCTGTAATACATAGGAACGTGTTCATCAGAAATGAGCATGTATTTCAATTTTTCGGGTCTCATTTTTGAACACCATGAACTAGCGGTAGATATCCAGAACATTTGTTCATTGGTATAGTTCGATAGACCAGGTAAAGACCTGTCCTTCCCATGAACGGACAGCCAATGCTTGTAGGCCAAATATGCTTGCTTGATACCTCCGTTATCTGCTATATTTTCTCCTTTGCTGTTGGCACCGTTCAGCTGAAAAATAATGATTTTTGTAAAAAACTATTATATTTATTTATTTTGTTACTATTATTTTGATTATATAACTTATGTATGAATAAGCCAATAGAATCCGTAAATTTTGCATAACTAGGTTTATATAGCTTCTGGCTGTAATTTTACACAAAAAAGATTGATTATATTATTGGCTAATAACTTATGAACATAGCATAGTAGAATCATATTATAGGTGAAGCCTTTTTTTCTTCAGAAACTGCCCATTATTAGTCCAATTTTCTCCGATAATAATAATAATTTCCACTTAATAAAGATTCTTCTTCTGTATCGAAGGTAGGTGCAGGAGTGCTTCTTATATCCGTTTTAGATTTTCCGATTCTCGAGAATCTTCTGATGTCTGATGAATATATACAGTGGCGGCGTATGGCGTGGGCGACCGCCTACGGCCTCGCGGACCCAACCGACCTAGAGGCCTCGCGCTGGAGCCGTCAGGTATATATATATATATATATATATATATATATATATATATATATATATATATATATATATATATATATATATATATATATATATATATATATATATATATATATATATATATATATATATATATATATATATTTCAGCATAACAGTTATCGATGAAGTGACTTGACAATAATATTTTTATTAGTGGACTGCGCTAGAGACTGTATTAAAATTGAACAAATGTCAGCTATCTTAATATATTGTACTACATCAATCAACACAAGAGAAGATAACTTTCGGATTTCTTGCTGTCACTGAGATGACTGAAGAATATTCTACTGGGAGAACTAGAAAAAAATAGCTCAGATATTCAAAACTGTCGTGGCCAAGACTATGACAATGTATATGGTAGTCGTAAATAGTGTTGCCTCTCGACGAGACGAGACGAGAGAATGCTCTCTCTCGTCTCGTCTCGTTAGACGAGAGAAAATGTGACTCTCGTCTCGACGAGAGCCCGTTTCTCTCGCTCGAGAGAACCTCTCTCTCGTCTCGTCTCGTCTCGACCCTTTAAAAAAATATATTAAATCCCTATGTATTTTATTAGAACTTGCTACCTCCAAACCTTTTTTATGGGTACGACACTAAAATGAACTTTTCTCCTGAGGAATGTATTTAATTTTCTTCCTTTCCAACAGAAAAATTTCTACGATAAAATTTAGTTTTATTCCGATTTATCCTTGTACGTCACAACAATATTTGAAAAACCTGGCAAACTATAACATCTAACGCAAGTAAACATACATAACTATAATAATTAATTGAAGAACAAATCACTCATAATATCTAATGCCTGGACACTAGAGGGAGGAAAAATAAATTTTATAAGAAAAACGAAAAATGTGTATTGAGGTAAAGGGAGACTTTTCTTCCCTAACGGAGGAGGAAGAAAAAGAGCCATTTTTCTTCCTTGTATGCGGGTGAAAAATGTAACTTTTAACGTTAAACATTTAAACGGTCAATAATGGATATTTAAAGTTAATAGTAAAAAATATTATTTTTAATAATTACAAGAATTTATTGTGTTTTGGTATATTGTAACATAGTTACAAAAGTAAATGAAATTATTAAAAGTAAGTACCTGAATAATATAATAAAACAATGAAATGGGGAAAAAAAATACCTATTTGTGTATTAATTGTATCATTTAAGAATATATACCCAAATGTAATTCTTTCAGTGACGTCAGGACTAGTCCTTTTTCTAACCTTATGTAAACACCATGCTAGATAGTAAATGACGGAGAATGTGAGGTCACTATCAACGATCAATGAAAGAAGTATCCTTTTTTATATATTATTTTTTATTAAAAAAATATTATGTATTAATTACTTTTAAATGTATACCTTTTATTAGTCGATGTAATCAATGCATGATAAAAAAATTCAGCATAAATATAAATATTTAAAATTCCTGCATTTTTATAGGTGTGTAAATAAAGCAATTTTTCTTCATTTAACTCCGAAACGTTTTTTTTAAAGGAATTCTCCTTGTACGTAAGGTTCACGTAAAACTGAGCATACATCATAAATAAGAAAAAGCGCCCCTTCCTTCCTTCCTTCCCTCCTTCCAACCACGCTTGAGTTGGAAAATTTAACAGGGAAAGTTGGTAAAATAGTAATGAATTTAGTAAAAAAAAGAAACGAGGGAACTTTTCATTCTTATTTTTTTGACCAGTAGGTATTTCAATAATATAGGATTTTCATAATATGAGATGGTATTTCCATAATGCAAGTCGGGAATTGGTATCTTTTCCTCCCCTAAAAATATTTTCGCGACGACCCAGACTGCTAGACTAACTTTTATGAAATAACATTTAAAATTCGGACATTAAAAGGTACCAATATACATTCGTGTATTCTTCTTATAAAAATTTAGATAATATTAGTAGTTTCGTTCCACATAATTTTGTCTCTTATAAACAGGATGGAACGAACCATTGCATTTATGTAAATTCCTAGAAAAACCCAATCGGGGTAAACTTAACCATAAACTCATAAATCAGGATTGTCACCTATTGTCCGAGATCTAGATAAGCAAAACAATAATTGTTAAAGAAAAGAGTATGGAATTAGGGTTATTATCGTTTTTCTTTAAAACTTTTAGTTATGATTTGTGTCTTATAGCGTGCGGTTGGTTATTTGTAAGAATTTAAACATGAAAAGAACAGTTCAAACTTTTTTAAAATTTGGAGAACATTTGAGTGATCAAAGCGATAGTGATATTGAAATGGACGAGAGTGACAAAGATAAAAACTATATGCCAGTGCAAGAAGTAGAAAGTGACATCGACATGTACGAAAATATTTTTTGAAGTTAAAAAATTACATACTTATTCGCAAGTTTACATGCTCTAGAACCCAAACGAGCTAAGTTAGAAAAAACACTTGTTATCCCAATTTTTAATAGCTATTCTTTCATAAAAATAGGTAGGTACCTACATTTTCCCCAAAAATTTGTCACTAAACTTTTTTAATAAAGGACCCCGCACGGAATACATGGGCTTTTGGTTTTCCGCGGAATTTGATGAAACTCGGGTATTTTCTTTTTATTTATTTCTTAACAGACGTAAAACTAATTTTATTAAAAAGCTATTCAAAAGCTAAGAAAGTCGAAACAGTTTTCCTCAGTCTTAGGGTGAGTTCGGGTTGAGGCTCGGAGCACTCGGAGAGCGCACTATATTCTGGTATTTTTGGACTTCGGAGTATATAAAGTTCGATCGGAGTTATTAAACTGTGCCAAACCAAACACACTAGAGTGTTTTTGGAGCTCCAATAATGACAGAAAAGCGAAAACAGTGCGCGCTCCGAGTGCTCCGAGCGTCAACCCGAACTCACCCTTAAACTATTCGGGTCGTCAAAGATGCAAATGTGTAATTTTAGCTGAGGTAAATATCTCAAAAACAATTTAACCAAAACAAGTTATGTAGACCTTTATGTCTTGAAATTTACGTAAAATCCAAATGTATAATAATATACGGTATGTTTTACTTATTTACTCAAAAATGCAAAGTTTGATTATTTTTCTATTTTACCAGTGCGCAGAAAAAAGCTATAAGTTTTACAGCCTTATTCACCATCTGCCGCTAACTTTTTAATAGGCTCTGTTGAGAGCGTAAAAGCGGCTACGCACCTAGCTGTCTACTTGACAAGTATGCTGACACAAGCTTTTTGTACAATTATGCATTAATGTGTGTATGGTAAAATACAGCAGAAGTCTTTGCGAGTTTTACCATACACACCTTCATTTATAATATTGTTCAAAAAGCTTGAAAAAACATACTTGTCAAGTAGACAGCTATATGTGTAGTCGCATTTACGCATTTAGCGGCCAGATAAAAAGTTAGCAGCTGATGGTGAATAGGGCTATTACTTTGCCAATCGAAGATAGCAATAGTGCAAACTTAGTCACACCCTGTATATATTATTACTATATACTACTTATAACTACCCACTATTAATTTAAAATGGATAACGTAAAAACTAATAACAATTTACACTGCTTACTTTCAAAGGATATTACGAGAGATCTAAATATTTATCACAATTTTTGCATACTTTGATAAAAACTATAGGAAACATGACATAAATAACGGCTTAACTGTTTAATTTGTAAAATTGTAAAAAATGTTTTCTCGAGAGATCGAGAGAAACAAGAAATTCTCGACGAGAGAGGGGCTTTCTCTCGTCTCGTCTCGAAATTTTTTCGAGAGAAAATATCTCTCTCGTCTCGTCGAGACGAGACGAGACGAGACGAGAGACGAGAATTTCTCGTCTCGGCGGCATCACTAGTCGTAAATAATGCAGTTGAAACTCGAATATTAAGTATAAATTCTAGGGCATTTTTTATACCATGCGGTTATCATAGCTATAATCTGCTGTTAGTAGACGTAGCAGATTACTCTGTGGTAGCAAAAACATTTTCTGGTTTTATTGAGAAAATTTATCTGCTATTTTGCATTATTTGCTTATTTACATTAAGTACCAGCAAACGCTGAAAATTAATCAAAGGCAAACTGAAGCTTACTATGAAGCCTTTATCAGACACCAGGTGGGAGATCATAACTGGGGCAGTGAAGAATATACCTATTACTGAAATTTGAAGAAATTGTTCAATGCATCGAAAGCTTAAAAAAATCAAACAGAACAATCAGATACACTTAATGATTGTGATTCGGTTTTGAACAAAATTAATGGGATAAGCAGTTATGATATGCCTAAGGAATTTAAAAATAAAAGGGTAGCCAAAAAAAGCATGTTTGACTATGAAGACAGCGAGCAATCTATACAGTATCCTAAAAGCTGGTAAAAAACAGATTTTTTAATACCAGCAAATAAAATGTTAAATATTGCTGACGAAGAGTGATGATTATGAAAAATGTTGATTAAAATTTACTGTTCGCTATCTGTTAATTATATAGATCACCACTTGTTGAGATTATTGCCACAAAAAAGAAATGTACAGTGAACAATGAATAGAAAACTAGCTGTCTAAAGTTAGCCGATGAATGTTGGGAAAGAAGAAGAGGGCCTCGCGAAATGTACCCGCCACTGAATATATAGTTCCTTTTTGAATTATAAATTCTTTTTGATCGCCATATTTAAGTAGATATTTCTTGTATATTTGTGGTTTTTGAAAATTTGGTCACTTCTACAGTTTTTTCATACTGAATTAGAAGGTAAAAATTTGGTACGTGGGTTGATTTGATATTGAGGTACGATCCATTGTAACTTTCAACTTTTTTCCTCAACCGCTGCTCTTCGCTGAGTGTTAATTCCATTTAAATCAGATCTCGACCTACTTCTACCAATATGCCATGCAGTAGACAAAATTTTTTTTTACGATTAATTGAATTTCTTGTCTTTAGTTCGGTTTGCTATTAAAGCGTATTTTTTTTGTTTTTTTTAAACTTCAATTTATGTCGATGCGTTGCTCTTCGCGAAAAATACGATATTCGTGACGGAGCTTTGCTCACACGATTTTTTCTTTAATGATATAACCCTTTTAGAAAATACTGAATCTGCCGTCACTAACGCCTGTGAACTGTATCAAGTACTAGAACACATAAAAAAAAGAAAACTCTCTTTTTCTTAGATATTGTCTAATAGATTAGTTCGTGCTAGTTACATACCCATAAAGTGCAGCCTATATATAATAAACTACAAGTCTGCACTATTATTCTTAGAAACCTATTTTTATATTATAGATAAGAAGTTTACGTTATAACCAATTGTATTAGCCTTCATCACTTCTAAGCTTACTCTTGAAGAGAACACATCTCTCTGTTATTTCATTTAGTATATAGTAACTTCACCATTATTGTAATAATCGATATAAGCAAATTTTAAAAACCCTCTTGGTGTCTCACGATACATAACTGGCGCAGTCGGTAGGATACGTGCGGTTGTGTAAAAGAAGAAATCACATTTTGCTGAAGGACCGAATTTCCACAACTAGGTGTTTCTACATCGAAGCCGTATCCAGAAACAAGAATCCACACTTCGAGAAGCAAGAGTAGCAGAAGTCAGGGAAGAAACTACGTGCTTCAGATTTAAACTGTAAGTGCCAAATAGTTCCTTTCGCCTTCCTTACCTTTTTTCAAGTTTAGGGAGATAATAGTAAGAAATTAAAGGATTTTATTAATTAATCGCCTTCCTTACTTTTGTTCAAGCTTAGGGAGATAATTTTAAGAAAGCAAAGAATTTTATTAAGAAATTAAAGGGAATAATTAAGAATTCAAAGTAAATAATAAACCCTTGCTGGTAAATAATTGAATGAACACAGTTGAAGATTTATTGAATAATTTTTATAGTTATCAATAAAAGAAGAATCAACTTCTTCAAATTCAAGAAATTTAATTGACAATGTAAATTTAACTAGAAATATGGCTCCCCCAGTACTTCCCCCGGTTCAGGTTCCAGAAACCGCCCAAATTAATTGGGATATTTTCGAATTTCAATCAGAGAATATTAAACCATATGATGGTGACGCGAATACTCTCAATAGATTTATCAGAATCTGTGACAAATTTGTTGAAAGATACAGAGTACATAACGACGCAGATTTGAATAAATTAATTTTCGAGTGTATTCACGGAAAGTTAATTGGTAAAGAGGAAATATTTGTAGGTAATCGTGCAGAATTACTTTCTTGGGACGATATCAAAGCCGCCTTACAACAATGTTTCGCAGACAGACGCGATTTAAACTGTATGATACAAGAATTAACAAGAACACGACCATTTAAAAATGAGACAATGCATGATTTTGGAACACGCCTTCAGGTATTACGAAGTCATGTAATCCAACGAATAGACAACGACACCACCCTACAACGAGACGAAAAAATTTTTCAGTATACGTATTGCGATAAACAAGCCTTAAACACATTTATTGCAGGATCCACTGGTGTCTTGAGAAATAACATGCACCTTAAGAAACCAGAGTCTCTCGAAGATGCAATTGCCTACATTGATAAATTCAATAATTTTGAAAAATTATATGGTAATTTTAGTAACAATTATCCACGTGATGATTCTTTCAAACAAAATAATATATTCCAGAAAGCAAATTATCAAAATCAACCAAATTATAATCAATGGAATTATCAACAGCCATATAGACAAAATAATCAAACCAATGTTCCATGCGGAAACAATCATTTTGCTAATTATAACCAACATAAAAATTTTATTTCGGAAGAACTTTATATGAATGATTATGATCAAGAAGAGCAAGATTTAATTTTAAACCCCGTATACGATCCAGAATACGATCCAAATCAAGTTAATGAAACCGATATTTTAAAACACTCGGTATATCAAAATCAAACTAATGAAAATCAAAAATTTTCGCGAACAAGCCTCGGAAATTCAGACACTATAGAATCAAATTCAAACAACCCTTTGCCTTATATAGAAATTCAAAATCCAAAAATGAAATTACTTATTGATACAGGCACTAGTAGGTCATTTCTCCGACCTAGATTTGCAGAAAATTATTATCCCAAATGTATATATCATAGTAATGTAGATATTACATCAGCATTCGCAAAGAGAACAATCGAATATCAAGCGAAAATTCCTGCGTTTTCAGAGTTCAACAGTAATTATCATATTAAATTTATCTTATATGACTTCCATGAATTCTTTGACGGAATCATAGGATTAGAAGATATCATGAATATGAATCTGAATATAGACTTTTCCAATGGCGTACTATTTAATGACAATGTTGCCATTCCTATCAAATTCAGAATACCCGAAGATAAAAGGTTCGAGTTCACTATAAGACCTTATGAAAAATTAATTAGGAATCTTCCAGTAACAATTCCTAATGGTGAAACATTAATAGATGAACAAGAAGTAGGAAAATTACATGTACCCGAAATTTTAACAGTAGCAAAAAGAGGTTTCGCAAAAGTAGAAATAATAAATACCAGGAATAGACCCATTACAACAAATTTAATAAAAGCCCTTGTTGCGTACCGATTCTCCCATTTGGATAAGAATATTATTACTAGAAAACGAACAAAATTATCCCAAGAGCTTTTGGACAAAGTTAGAGTGTACAAGTACCCTTATTGTTATAAAATAGGAAGTAAACATAGTATTAAAGTGAAACAGGAAGCTCCTAATCAGTCCAAAATCTATAAATATCCGGAAAAACATCCTAAAAATAATGAACATAAACAGAGTCAATTATCATATGAAGAATTTCTTAGTCAATTTCAGCACAAACGAATAAAAGCGATAATATAACACAAGAGAATGGTAATTTATTGAATGCACCAACAAATTTTTCTCTCTGTCACTGTGTAAGTAAAGATTTCCATATGAATGAAGGCATCGCCCTTCAGTTCAAAATTAAATATAATAATGTTATAGAATTACTATCACAAAATAAAAATGTTGGCCAAGTTGCTTGTATTCGTAACCAAAACAGAATGCTTTACTACCTTATAACTAAAAATAATTTCTTTGATAAACCAACATACGAAAATGTATTTTCTTCATTATTGTCTTTAAAACTATTATGCTTACAAAACAGAGATAAACATATTGCCTTTCCGAAAATATCGTCAGGACTTGATAAATTAGATTGGAATCAAATTTATGAAATGATTAAATACGTATTCTCGAATTGCGATATACAAATAAAAATTTTTACAAATCCACAGATTCCACAGAAAGTAACAAATAAAAATAACGAGGATTATTTTAATTATGAGATGAAATTCCAACAAGAAGAATCGTACGACGCAGTTAATTTATCCCGTGTAAAGATAAACAATAATGAATCAACATCTCGATATTGTAACAATGAACAAACGGAAGCGGATAATATAGACGAGTCAATTGTCTCCAGCGAAATTAATATCTCAGAAGACGACATTAATTCGTTATCTCCAAATGCAAAAACGAACGAATTAGATCAGATAATACGAAATGCACTTGACAAAATATTCACACTACCAGAAATCTCGGTAAAAGTACACACACCTATTGAAAATTCAATATTATTAACCCCAATAACGGATAAAGATTTAAACCCATATAATATATATATATCAGATAAGTTTGATTTGTAACGATAATACGGAAAGAAAAGCAACAGATCTTAAAAATTTAATTAAGAAACAAAAAGGTCAAAAAGACTTAAATAAAAATGAAGAGATTTACTTTAAGCAAAAATCTCGAGCTAAAATCAAGGAAGAATACCAGAAAATACCTAGGAAAATCATTGGACGCATTAAGAACAAAAATCCACGAAATAAACGCTTCTATCATAGGAATCGAATAAAATAAAATAACAGCAGACAACGGTACGGAATTTAAAAATCATGACTTAGGAGACTTTCGTGAACTTCATAAAATTGAGTTACATTTTACTATTGCGAAAAAAAAATATGATAATTCAAATTCACCAGTAGAACTATCTTACTCAACCTTTTTGAACATTTTTGATGTTTTAGAGAAAATAACAAAGAATTATCAGTCAATCAGTTAATGAAACATTATATTTTACCCTACAATAATTCAATTCATTTTATAACTGAATTAACCCCATTTTAAATAATTAAAAACGACGGTATATTACTACAGACAAATAAAGGTACATATCATAAAAGTATAGCACGAAAATCAAAGTAAATCCAAACATTTTACAGGTACAGGAAAATGAAGTTTTGGATGACCCTGGTATATCTGGCATGTCGAATAGCGACAATTGATAGCAACGACGGAGAAATCAGCGTAACAAAGCTGAATAGCCTTATATTCCCCATTAGATTAGGAGCATGCAGAATAATTTATACTAAGCATTCATTCATTCATTACTTAGATTTAAGCGAAATAGTCAGACAAGCGGATGCTTTGAACAATAACTTCATTCGAATTAGACGCAGAGTCGTAAATGTAAACAGTTCAAACGAAAATCCTATTTCATATCACGGCCTAGTAAGCGGAATGTTAAGTAGAAAAGAATTCTTAATTCAAACGCTACAGAGGAAAATTGAAAATATTTCACCACACATCCGAGCAAAACGAGGATTATTTAACGGTATAGGTAAATTAAATAAATTGTTATTCGGAAACCTTGATTCTGACGATGGCGAAAAATATAATAAAGCAATAGAAATCTTACAAAGTAAACAAAAAGAAATTGTACACGAGGTCAACCTACAGGTGTCACTATATACAAGATTAATAAATCATTAAATACACTCTGGCAAAATCAAATCAAATTACAAAATAATTTGAGAAAGTTCCAATTGGTAATTAAAACTACAAAAGAAACGTATGAAAATTACATCACTTTCCAAGGGACTATAAGTCAAATAAATTTAGATTGTCAAAATATGATATCCTTTATAGATAATATTGAAAATGCAATTTTATTCGCAAGATCCAATTCAATCCATCATTCAATTATTTCTAGTAAAGAGATTAAAGAAATGATAACTTATTTAACTAAAATATATGAATCGTCACAGATTCCAAAATTCAAAAATATTTTAACGTACTATCAATTATTAGGGACTCAGGTAACTTTCACAGAAAATAAAATTATATTTGCAATTCATATTCAAATCATGAGACCAAAAATCCTTGATTTTTATCACATTTACCCAGTTATCCAACATAATAAAATTTTTACCCCAACCTATCACTATTTGGCACGAACGTCACAAGAAGCTTTAGCACAGAAAGAAGAATATCCAACAATCGAAGACATCTACTATTGAAGAGATAACATAATCTTAGAAGACAACTGTACACTTCAATATTTTACATTTTATGGAAACAACGATCAACACCAAGGACCATAAAGGAGGAACTTGAATTACAAGAACCTCAAGAAGACGCCGAAGCAGCCGTCAACAGCCAACGCAAAAATAAATCCTTCATTTTTTCGACTTAGGGATGGAGGAGTTACATACCCATAAAGTGCAGCGTATATATAATAAACTGCAAGTCTGCACTATTATTCTTAGAAACCTATTTTTATATTATAGATAAGAAGTTTACGTTATAACCAATTGTATTAGCCTTCATCACTTCTAAGCTTACTCTTGAAGAGAACACATCTCTCTGTTATTTCATTTAGTATATAGTAACTTCACCATTATTGTAATAATCGAAATAAACAGTTTTTAAAAATCCTCTTGGTGTCTCACGATACATATCTTGCTTTCTCTTTTTAGTACGTGCTTCTCCCCTATTACTATAATTCAGTATTCAAATCGCGTCAACTATAAGAAGGCGGAGGCAACCTTAGACCACGGTGTTTGCAATAAAATTATATTAAAATAAATAAATAATAATATTGATATATAATTTACAAGGGTACCTGACGAGGCTTAATTACTACACAAATCGTATTAAAATTACATGCCGTTTTATTCATACATTTGTATCTCGGTTAGTTCTAACTTTTTTGAGGAAACAAATCGAGGAAAATTCAACAAAAATAGTTGTGCTGGCACACAAGACGGCAAACAGAACACTATGTGTTGTTTGTATATCATATAAAATACATATTTTATTATGAAAAGTGATGTGGGTCGGCTATCTGAGTGGGTAGGCTGTCTAGACCAAGCTACAGAGATTTTTTCATGTAAAAAGTGTTAGAAGAAAATAGTTCCATATGATATAGCGATATGTTTTTCACTCGACTTTATTATTTATATCTTTGTTATTAACAATTTTATGCAAAAAATTTTTTGTTTTTTGCATATAAAAATGAAACTATCAGAGTAAACGTGATGGTGTTAATAGACTAATTGTAGAAAATGAAAAGACGAAGAAAATGAGAAGTGGGACGACTCGATCAGACCCTTAGTTTGAGAGGAAATCGAAAAAAACCGGCCACAATGCAGTTTTTTCAAAAATTCTTAACTCGCTTATTTTTTGAGTTGTAGCGTAGATCCTCCGGCCAGTATTAGCTATTGATATAAACTTCATTTGTGCGAAGATCAGAAACTGTCCGATGCATAGTTTTTGATCTGTGGCCATTTGATTATGTTACTATGCAATTTTCCAGCAGACCTGAATGCGACAGGTATGGTCCGATTTCAATTTAATGAAAAAATTTTGAAAGTAGAATTCTCATAGTTCAAAATGTTCATCTTGGTTTTTCATAAAAACGCTGAGAAATATGTTAAAAATGAAGCTGAACATGACAAAAAAAGGCCGAGCGCGTAAGAGTAGTTGAAGAGTGGGGGTTTACAATTATTATCTGACAACGTTTAGAAATTACTGTCATGTTCAAAATGCCGATGCTTTCGAATGTCATACTTCTCCTTGCCTGCTGCTCTACCCCCACTTTTCAACTAGTCTCACGCGCTCGGCCATTTTTCGTCATGTTCAGCTTTATTTTTAACATATTTCTCAGCGTTTTTATGAAAAACTAAGATGAACGTTTTGAACTATGAGAATTCTACTTTCAAAATCTTTTTAGTAAATTGAAATCGGACCATACCTGTCGCATTCAGGTCTGCTGGAAAATTGCATAGTAACATAATCAAATGGCCACAGATCAAAAACTATGCATCAGACAGTTACTGATCTTCGCACAAATGAAGTTTATATCAATAACTAATACTGGCCGTAGGATCTACGGTACAACTCAAAAAATAACCGAGTCAAAAATTTTTGAAAAAACTGCATTTTGGACGGTTTTTTCCAATTTTCTCTTGAACTAAGGGTCTGATCGAGTCGTCTGACCTCTCATTTTCTTTGTCTTTTCATTTTCTATAATTAGTCACCATCACGATTGCTCTGATAGTTTCAATTTTAAAAGCAAAAAACTGAAAAAAATGCGATTTTTAGCATAAAATTGTTAATAACAAAGTTATAAATAATAAAGTCGACTGAAAAACATATCACTATATCATATGGAACTATTTTGCAAACAATGGCGCAGCTGGTTTTCTTATAACACTTTTTACACAAAATGCTCCCTACAAATCTCTGTAGCTTGGCCTAGTCTAAGTCGAGAACCGTATGAATACCTATGCGTCGCTACTAGGGTTGCCAACTCTGAAAAAGACCAACACGGGAGAATTTTAAGAAGTCGGCTGGGGGGGGGAGTAAGAAAATGTCGAACAATTTTAAATTTTTATTTATTTTGCTTTCGAGCAGAGCAGCATCTAATATTTGATGGCTGTTCACTACAAAATCAGAATCATTAAAGATCGAAGTTTGTTAGAGCGTCGGTTGTGTATAATTTTAAAAAAAACCGGAGATATTATTGCAACCCGGGAGGTCGGAAGGTTAACCATTATTACCGGAGTCTCCCGGGGAATCCGGGAGGGTTGGCAACCCTAGTGGCTACTAAGAAAACATGTAATCTATTGAAATCGGTACCTATGCATGCAACTTGAATAAAGTTTTTAACATTACATATTACCTTAATACCAAACTCAGGCACAGTAATATTATCATATTGTTCCTCAATACATAATGCATTTTCTAGAAATGCATCTCTTGTACTTTCACACCACCAATCTACCATGTTTCCCTTCTCATCGAAAAGTCTTCCCTCATCGTCGAATCCGTGAGTTATTTCGTGTCCAATAAGGAAACCTATTCCCCCGAAATTCACGAATTTTGGTTTTCCATGACCAAAAAAAATTTCTTGTAAGATTCCAGCGGGAAAATCTGCAAGTTATATTAAAAATGATTCAATTTGACTACGTAAGTTGCTTACATACCGAAAACTGTTTTATTATTAGTTTCATCATAAAAATTAACTTTTTATAAAAAGTTCTGCATGTTCTGAAACCCAAAATTCAACCATTAGGCCAGGCGCCGCGTATTTTTTTTCTGCAATCTTCTACAGAATTGATTTGACTTTTGGAATATGTTCAGGGGTGTCTTCTGAATATAAATCCACGTTGGCGTCATACGGGGGTGGTCGCTTCAGCCGCCATCTTGAAAAACACGTTTCATCAAATATCTCGTGAACCGTGCATCATACGGCAACAATTTATAATTCATTTTCGTAGATAATGACATTTTCTTCAATTTTCATTCATAACTTCTTTCTGTACAATGCATAGATTTTTATTTATGGCGCTCTAAACTTTTGTATATTTGTTTATTGCTAAATATATAGTTAACGGTTGATGATAGATGAAAAATGTAGTAACCAAATGTGTAGAGCATAAAATTTACTATAAGTTTTATCTGAAACTTTTTTCTGTGAAATGTATACTTTAAGAGCTATAGCTTGATAAAACTTGCACCTCGTAAATTATCATACGAAATGTTGCTCGTCACTACGAGAAAAAAACATTTCGTATCGCATAAAATGGCATTAGCAAGTCTCATTTGTTTCGATGATGAAGGAAGATACTCATCGCCTTGCAGATCTCCGTCTTCTGCCTCCGTCATAATAAGTGAAGGAGATGGATCGAAATTTGAGTCTTGACCAATTTCGTCTCCGATGGTATCCACTGCATCAGGAACACTGTCGCATGTTTATCCACTAAAATTAGAACAAATAATTAAACATTTTAATCCAGCTTTTCGGCATTCACAGGCAGCCCCGCAATTTTTGGTGCATGTGCAAGAAATTATTTGTAGTAAATTTGACGGTGCGGGACCCATAGTAGTTCGAACTGGTTCAAGTCCGGTTGAAGTCCGCTCCCTACCCCATTTTTTCGGTTCATGGTAAAATGCGCCAAGTTTGAACCTGCTGATAGACTCTGAAGGAATGGTAACGTGCCGTATCTCAGGTTGGTGGTAGAAGTGATAGATAAAGCTTCGTCTTACCCGCCAATTTCTCGAAGCATTTGTATCGAAGAGAGTTAATAGACGCTTCCAATTCGCCACCTCCATACAGCGCAATAAAAAAACGTCCTCCAGCATTAGCAGTTATGTTTGGATCAACGTTCTTTTCGGTGAACAACTCCACAGCCTTCAATAGAGAATCGTTGCAAGGTTGAAAGAACTTTGGTTTTCCCTATGTTATATACACAACGCACAAGTTTTCACTCCAAGTTGTAATGAAGAACACAGAACTGATGCAGCTACAAAAATTTCAATGCGATGAAGCCGAATGCGAACCCTGTGTCAATATACAGCATTATAATCTCGTAGCTATTCTGCGTCGACTCGGCATTAACAGCGTTATAACTCTTAAAGTATACATTTCACGGAAAAAAATTTCAAACAAAATTTATAGTAAATTTTATGCTCTTCAAATTTGGTTATAATCATTTTTCATGTATTATCAACCGTTAACTATATATTTAGCAATTATCAAATTTTGAAAAATTTGGAGCGCTATAAATAAAAATCAGTGCATTCATTGTACAGAAAAAAGTTAAGAATAAAAGTAGTAGAAAATGTTATTATCTACGAAAATAATATTTACTATTTTTGTCGTACGATGCACGTTTAACGAGATATTTGATAAAATGTGTATTCCAAGATGGCGGCTAACGCGACCACCCCCGCATGACGCCAACGTGGATTTATATTCAGGGAACACCCCTGAACATGTTTCAATAGTCAAATCAATTCTGTAGAAGATTGCATTACGAACAGTGTTTTTTTGCTCTGGCGCCTGGCCTACATCACATATTGAATTGTATCAGTCGTATACGAGGTGTGTCAAATTTATTTGATCACGAGTAAAGTACCTTTATTTTTGACCATATCAAAATTTGTATGGAAAAAATATGTAAAGGATTGAAAATAAACTTTTAATATTCAATATAGTTTATATAAAATTTTTTTTTCTGTGATGACACAGTTTAAGTACGAACTTTAATGCATAAATAATAATGATAATTGAAATAAAAATAGTTATTTATTTTTTAAATCCTCGGCGAAGTCCAGCAATATTGATCTACTTAAGCGAATTCCAAATTACACGTGTAATACTACAAACAACTAAACTAAAAGTAAAAAAGTACAGAAAAATTTCAACAGAAAATCAGAATTACAAATAAATGAAAAATAAAAAAAATAAGACTTAATAAAGCAAGCATTGTTTCAATGATCTTTTGAAACTCTCCATAGATTTGTTTTTAATCAAGAAGCATTAATGTTCATACTTAAACTATTTGTGTTATCGCCATGAAAATTTAATTTTATTGTTTATCATTTGAACCACATTCGCCTCGGTGTTTCTATGAGAAATGAGGAGAGTGAGAAAATAAATTTAGCACAGTCATATGTGGGTCCATGAGGAGCATATTCCAAAATTATTTTGAAATATACACGGTGACCCAAAAAAAGATACATATCTAAGTTATATTTTTTTCTTATAGAACACCAATTTTTTTTTATATTTTTAGATACTATAGACCAAATGAAGGTAAGTTACTGTTATATTTCCTATACCTAAAACTGAACGCTGCTGAGAAATTTTGAGAAATACGGATCATAATTTAAAAATTGTTTACACCCTGTAACATGTAACGAGCTGCTTGTAGCTGAATTTACTGCTTAGCTGAAAGGTTAAAGTTAACTAGGTACCTCATAAAAGTTTTATTTCAATATTGTACAGAGTGGTGAAAAAAATTGCATCAAAGTGTTTTTTATTGAATTACTTTTTAAAGTTAAATAGAACATCTCTCATGATTTTTACGCAGAAGACGTTCTTATATTCTATTTATGAGTAATTTTTATATATATATATATATATATATATACATAAATATATATATATATATATATATATATATATATATATATATATATATATATATATATATATATATATATATATATATATATATATATATATATAGGACTGTTTATGATGGATTTGAACCACCGCAAGTCGTAGATGGCCACGGCAAATTTGTGTGTATTGGGTACCTCAGGTGACGAGTGAATTGTGCACCTAGTGGAATAAAAGAAGCAATAACTATAGAACACCTGCCGTGACAATATCTACAAAATATACATAATTGGGTTTTTGAAAAAAATTATCAATTTTTTCAATGTATTTTAAAATTTTATCATAAATTAAACTAATAGTCCATGCGAAAAACTCTTGAATTTTTTTTTATTTATAAACAATTGAAAATTGATGAAACTGACGTGAATGCAAACAAGCCACGATTGGTGACCATGTTTGTGACGTCATAATGTTAAGTTAGTACAGTGTTAACGGCTTCTACGTGTGAATTGAGTGAAAATATCCGAAATTCATTGCAAAAAATTATTTATTGTAGCTAGTTTTATCAAAAAATCTGTGATAAAAGATTTATAAAGGCTAATTTCGATAATATACCTAAAGAATAACATCTTTTGGATAATCTAAAAACATATTTTGGGGAGATGTTTTTGTAGTATTCGTACATAATGGTACGAAGCAAGCACGATAACTTTTTAGGTTTAACGTTATAGATATATTTACTAATATATTGACGATAACAAAAAAATTTAATTGATCAAAAGCCAGAACAATGTATTAGCTGTGTGCTACGATGAGTAGAAATTAATACTGTGACGTCACACGCCTTTGAGTATATTCGGGAACGTCGGCGTGTTTTCGGTACTGCATTCGAAATTGTATTTTTGTTTGATATAACTTAATAATTACAGCGAAAAAAAAGTTTTGTTATGAAACGTATATATGTATTTATCATAAAAACCCTAATTGTTTTTTTTTCAAACACCCAATCAGGCAACCTTACTCTGAAATTCTAGTAAATGAGAGTGAGCGGTTAATGACGAATTGAACATTTCTCTAATGTTTACAATTGAGTCGAGTAGTTTCAAAGAGTGCATAGATTCACAGCTGCAAGCGTTGTAGTCAATGGTAGTTTGTCGCTTATGAAGCAGCAATAGATGGTGCTTTAAGGTAAATAGGTTTTTAGGGTTCGTGTTGAAATGACTTATAGTTATAGCTGATTCCTGTAATATATAGTTTATTGGTTAGCTCAATCATCTAATTCCAATTCCTCATGCTCTCTAGCAATCAGAACGAAGTCATTCTCGAATTTTGGATGATAATTTTCCATGTATACAGGAAATCTTCTGGTTCCAATCTTCAGAAGATATACTAAAGGAATTTTAGAGATATTATTTCGTTATTTCTTATTCATTTGTGGAAAATAAGTTGAACTTCCGTATATTATGAATTCTGCCCTATATATATATATATATATATATATATATATATATATATATATATATATATATATATATATATATATATATACTTATGTATTTATATACAAAATCAGCTATTGCTGCTCATAAGGCTTCGTTTCTGAATTGGAATACAGCTCTATGACTGGAACTCTCCGCCTATGCAGTTATTGCACCTACTTGACTCAATTAAAAAAAAAGAAGTAAGGCTAATATATGCCCGGTCAGTAACCGCTCACCATCATGCATCAACTCTAACATGGAAGAAAGATTGCCGACTAGTCTCTGCTTTACAGGTAGTATCACGGCAGGTCTTCCGAAGCCACTGCCTCCATTATTCCTACAGGAAGAGTTGCTTATAGAAAAGAAAAATTCATTCTCACACATAATTGCTGTCACTTACGTATGCTATTTGTGCTCGCTTCGTAAAATGCGTTCACATCAAGAGGGGAATGTTGCTTCCTCCAGTCCGTTTTATTAACTGGTTCGTTCAGAAACTTATAGTATGATTTTGTAGAGAAATTGGTTAGTTTCAAGTCCAGTAATAAGTAATTCTGTGGTGGATGTCCTAGCTGAAATTCCATTACTGAATTATATGCACAGTATTCTCATTGAATAAGTAAAAAACAATGGAAAAGCATTATAAAATATTGGTGATATAGGCCTGATAGTTCATAAATTTAATGATGATTATTCAACTGACTCGATATCTTATAGGCGAAGGACGGGCAAGATGGTTCAACTAAGGATCAAAGCTCGAGAACTCATAGGGTTGCATATTTTTATAATCCTATTTATTTGTAATCAGATCTCCGGTAATGAGTCTTACAAAATAAGATGAAATTAGGAACATTTCTCAATGGCATTAAAGATAAAAAATTCCTCAAATATGAGATGAAGATGGGGTTGTCTTATAGGGTAAGATAGCGTAGGTACAGTTTTTATTTTGACTATTAAGAAATACAGTACTTGCAAATTTGTGTCGCTTCAGCATCTTCATCGTCAAAACCTCCGCAGCCACACTAAGCCCATTTATGACAGGCAGAACAAGCAATCCTATATTTGGAGTCAATAGACTCCAAATATAGTCCTGTGCAATACTGATATGGAGTTTGTTCATTGTCATCGTCATTTTTTTCATACGATGATTGTCTAGCACATTTTTCATCCTGGAGAAGGGTTTTGATATAGATCTGTAACAAGTCTAGTCACTAGAATTGTCATAGATGAAGAAGTAGCAGAAGATGTAGATATAGCCATAGTTGTCACTAATATCGTATTAGAGGCTGTCCTAGCAACTGAGTTGTTGATGTTTTCACGGTTTTTATAATAGAAATAACTGATGTATGAAAGACAGTTGGCGATGCCTTCGCCTTTTTAGAGTCTTGATATGTATTGAAAGGAAGATTTGCATTTAAAAAAATCTCAGTGATCACAGCCTGAAAACACGCTCGGATCTTGTGGCCAAATAGCAGTAGTTTTGAAACCATTGATCGCAGTTGCCATCTTTGCTGCTTGAATAAAAGCTTTACCAAATAATTCAGCCACTTGTCGCATGGTAACCACCATATTCGGATTGTTTCGGAGCCATCTGATTACTGCAGTATACCCCATTACCCCATTTTTTCCTTGAGAACAGCTTCAATGGCCGTTTTCATTGATCCTTTTGATGGGCAAGATGTCTCAATACCCTATCTTGCCCGTTTATCCCTTTGGAAATTTAAAATGAATCACAATAGTGACTATAAATATTTATTCAATATAAAAATTATTACCTGTACTGCATTCGATTGTTGATAAGTTTGACTTGAAGTGCCATTCGGAACTCACAAAACGTAACGTTCATGCACTGCCGAAAGTATTTTAAGAAATTTTAGCGCGAACGGCTTAATGCGGTTTTTTGACGATAACACAAATACACGACTAGATGCGGTGTTGTGTCTCACGAGGGATAGCTGTCATGGTGGCGTGTGAATATGCGCTAAAACGAAAGTAATTGGTTAATTTGAAATACGTGAAAGATCTGGTACCGTCATGCCCACCTTGGGTTATCTTACCCGTCCTTCCCTTAGTGCTGAATGAAATATAATGTGTTTTTATTTTAACCTCCTGATGGTAAGTATCACTAGGTTATTTCTCTAAAAATAATATGTTCGTGCTCGTTATGTCATTACACTGAGGTAATTTTAATTGGCACTTTAATGATATCTACACACGCGTTACTAAAACTATATAACGAAAAGTTAGAAATAAGTAAGGGCTTCTAGAATTAGATAAAAGTGAAATCACATGATGATCATCATAACGTTCTGCTGACAAAACTATCAGTTACTAGATTTGAAAATTGTTGCGATAGGTAATCAATTGTTTCGGTTCCTATTTTTCCAACCAATTATTATGTCTGATATATTTCTCTCAAGATAGATGCCCGTAATTACAGAAACACTTCTAATCTGAATAATTCTCTGAACTTCAACAATCTGTACGTTGATTGACTATGCAATTTCCGAAATAGTATACTTAATTTTTCTGTTCGTGTATTTTTTGCTGTTGCAAACAATGGGC
This sequence comes from Cynegetis impunctata, assembly GCA_030704885.1. Taxonomy (NCBI): domain Eukaryota; kingdom Metazoa; phylum Arthropoda; class Insecta; order Coleoptera; family Coccinellidae; genus Cynegetis; species Cynegetis impunctata. The sequence goes on along the minus strand of JARQZK010002173.1, from coordinate 1,366,782 downwards.
AAATTATAGTGAAATGAGCTCTGTCTTCAGCATAGTCAACTTGTCCGGTAAAGTCCAATATATATAAAAAATTAATATTTAGTGAAGACGAACTGGTTATGTAGGCTTATAATTTTCAAATAAAAAAGTATTCGAGAAATAGACAAGAGATTCAAGCATGGTAGATAATTGAATTGAGTTGGACTATCCTATAAAGCTGACGAAGAACAATTATATTAGTAACTTTGAATGGAATTGGCATTTACTTGGTGAAAGTTCATATTCATAACTTTATAAAGAAATAAAAAACTAACTTTTCACAGGTTAAAATAAAAATCTATTGAGTAAACGCGTTTCGTCATAACATTGACTTCATCTCGTACTAAACTATGGTATTACAAAACAATCTATTTATACGAAAATTGAACATAACAGAGGGGTACTTAGAGAAACTAAATAACAATAAGCAATTCATTCTGAGTTATTAGTAGGTACCTACATTGAACAAATTAAGGAGAGGAGAAGGGTTTACTTCAATCTGGTCGTTAACTAAATTTCCGGAATTTTTATATTTATTTATGTATAGGGATTCCCAACAGTTGGTTTTATGGAGACTATTTTCAAATTGTAATATATTATAATTGTGATTAAAGGTATGGTTTTCTTGAATAAGATGACACGCATAATTAGAATCAGTTTTCTGCTTAATATAGCTACGTTGGTGTTCGTGTATTCGAGTTTTGAAATTTCTACTTGTACGTCCTATATAGAATTTTTCACAATCGTTACAGTACGTTCATCTCTATGAATTTTTGATTTGTTGTTTTTAATCAATTTTCCAATGCTATTATTGGTTTTATATGAAATTTTGTTTTTGAAAAAACAATTTCAGGTTTTCGGAAGTTTTGCCCAAGTATGTTAAACTGCTAAATACTCTACTTTTTTCGGATATAAGTGGGTAAATTTCTGAAATTGCCATTTTGTATTTTTTCCTCTGAATGAGGCTGTCAATCATATTAGGTGAATAACCATTATTTACTGCCATTTGTTTAATTATATGCAATTCCTTCCGAAAATTAGCTTCGGACAACGGAATTTTGAAAAGTCTATGAATCATACTATGATAAGCCGCTAATTTATGTGAAAAAGGGTGTAGTGATGTGTTATGAATTGTAATATCTGTATGAGATGGTTTATGAAAAATTGAAAATTCGTGTTTGTTGCTTTTTGTGGTAATAGTTAAATCTAAGTAATTAATAGAATTATTCATTTCAGTTTCTAGAGAAAATTTAATACGAGGGTGTATGGAATTAATATAAGTAATGAAATTATCCAATTGTCTATCTGTACCAGTGTAGCAAACAATGACGTCATCAACGTATCTATACCAATAAAGAAAGTATTTACTGCTGAAGTGGTTCATAATAGTTTTCTCTAAATTATCCATAAAGATTTCTGATAACAGAGGGCTTAACGGATTTCCCATAATCAAACCTTCCTCATTACTATAACATACGTTGTTGAAACTGAAATAATTTTGTTCTAAACAAATATCCAGTAAATGAGTAATATCTGACTGTATAAGTGGATGAACATTATTAGAAATAAGAAAATTTTTGATTAAATTTACAGTTTCATTAGGCGGAGTGCTAGGAAACAGATTGTTCACATCTAAAGAAAATAATTTTGAATTCTTTAGACGTGAACAATCTGTTTCCTAGCACTCCGCGTAATGAAACTGTAAATTTAATCAAAAATTTTCTGTTATATTAGTAACTGCTAAATAGAAAGTTACGAGTGTTTTTCTGTAAATGGGCTGTATCTGTTGGCCTACTGTTAAAGCGAGTATATTTTAGAACTGCTATTATTCTATTGATTCATTAAGAAATATTTCAAGAGGCTAAACAAATTATACTCCTCTAATAGAAAAGCTGCAGGATAGCCAAAGGAGAATTTTCAAAATTATTCTATTCACCATTCATTATAAGAATACAACACAGAATAGCATAAATAGTAAAAATAAAATAAATAGTAAAAATTTTCCTAAGATTAACAACTGAGATTTAGAAAACACGAACAAGCAAACGAAAAACAGATTATTATACTTTCACATAACTTACCAAACATACTACCTATTATACATGCATATATAATAAATATGTTGGTATTAATTTGGAAACTGAAAAACAGGTTATTTATTCAATCACAAAATAGTTTAAACTCAATTACTTGTTATCAAAAGTATTGTAGTTTTTGGTGATAACAGCTTTCATATTTTGCAGCAGATAAACTCGAAAAAACTGCTGACAGGTGCTGTCATACTTTTTTTCAACAGTAAAAACACAAGAGCTTTTTTTTATCGAATAAATTTCTCTTTGCAAAGAAACAGTTTTGTCAATCACTAATTTTACGACAAAAACTGATATGATAAATTGTTTTTATCTAATGTCAGTTTTTCGAGTAAATTTAGTGATTGGCAAAACTTTTAGTTGAAGAGAAATTTATCTGATAAAAGAAAAGCTCGAGTGTTTTTTGGCAAGATAAATTAACGCAGAATATATGCATGAACTTGTCGTAATTTGCTCAGTCGAAACTTCACCAAAAAGACCCATCTTTCAGGTTTTTATATCAACAAAGTTAAATAATCACCACTGACAGAATAAATATTAAAGTTACATCCACGGCTACTAGATATAGTCTAGTTATGAGCAACAGGCGTTTTTATCGCTGATAAAAAAAGGATGCACCTTTTTTATCGCTGTCAGAATGACAAAAATATCATCGTTAAATAGTATATTTTATATAGTAGTTAATTAATCAACAGTAAAAACACAAGAGCTTTTTTTTTATCGGATAAATTTCTCTTTGTAACGAAACAGTTTTGTAAATCACTAATTTTACGAGAAAAACTGATATGATAAAATAGCGACACCGAAGGTGGAGCGATTTTATCTAATGTCAGTTAGTTTTTCGAGTAAATTTAGTGATTGGCAAAACTTTGAGTTGAAGAGAAATTCATCTGATAGAAGAAAAGCTCGAGTGTTTTTTGGCAAGATAAATTAACGACAGAATATATACTCAGTCGGAACTTCACCAAAACGACTAATCTTTAAGGTTTTCATATCAACAAAGTTAAATAATCACCACTGAGAGAATAAATATTAAAGTGACATCCACGGTTACTAGATGTAGTCTAGATATGAGGAACAAACGTTTTTATCGGTGATAAAAAAGGATGCACCTTTTTTATCGCTGTCAAACTGACAAAAATGTCATCGTTGAATAGTACATTATATATAGGAGTTAATTTATCATACCTATATAATACCACTAGAGATGAAATTTTGCCGGCAAAATTTCTCGCTGTGAAACGAGAGATGCTATGGAAATTTCCTCACTAAAAATGGAGTGAAATAGTCATCTAGAAACCATTAGTAATTAAAAATTGCTCGTTTGTGATTCATATGAATTGAGACGAGGGAAATAGTTCATGAAAAACTCGAACGAGTAAGAAATGAAGCACTAATTTCCAAAATTGAACTCACGTCTGCATAGTAATCCGATAAGATTTTATCGTCCAACAATTCATCTGGGTAGCCAATAAAACTTTTCACAGCGCTAGCTTTCATCTGAGCTCTCTCTTTTGTTTTTTCTTCCATCCATTGCACATTTTTCAGGTCTTCCTTGAATTGTTGGAGGATTTGATTTACTAACTTTTGCATACTTTCCTTCGCTTCCCTCTTGAAAAAATGACGGACATACAGAGCCCCTGTTATCAAAGGTAACCTGAATATGAAGCGATATAATAATTATTCAAATTAAAAGTAGTGAAATATTTTCAACCTTTGAGTTACATCATCGACACAATCCTTCCATTTGGGCGTATCTTGAGTATTACCATCTGCTACTTTCAAAAAGTCATTCAATCTGTCTCGCAAAGGCTGATTGAGATATTGAATTTCATTAACAACTACCATCCAAAACATGAAATTAGCTATTGTCCTGAAAACTAAAATTATGTGAAGAAGTGTGAAATCTTGGAAAAATATAAGCTGAAAAATAAGCGAATCATAAGACACAATCAATGTACATGACATTTAAACTTCTGGGTCGCGATTGATGAAAATCGGTTTTATATAAACACCAAAAAGGTATTTTGAAATGGGAAGCTAATCAAATCGATAATTTAATAGTATATTCCCAGGATATTTGTTGCACAGACTACCTAGTCTTCCTTAGTCGAAATTTTCAATGGATCATCAACGAGTTCTCAATCATGCACAAATAATAACTTACCTTCTTTTACCACATTTAGTTAGCAAAGATGCCATGCTCGCAGTTATTAAATCTATAAAAATTAATTCTGAATAGAAGAAACCTACATCAAAAATAAAAATAATGATAAAAATTTCTGCACTATCTCTATAACTCATATTCTGCGTGAAACTGAATTAAGAATAAGTCGAATGTTTTGAACACGTGGCGGACGAACCACGCTGCAGAAACTTCGAACCGCGTCTTTAACTCACACCCTCCGAAAAAGAAGAGTGATAACTATGATACTACGGATACCAGGCGCAGATCCAGGCCCGACTTTTGGGGGGGGGGAACTTTTAGATATTCAAAAGCCAAAAGGTACTGGTATTTTGCGCAATGGTAAATCGAGTAGCTCCAAATCAAAATAATTAAGTGGGGCCCGGGCCATTTGGGGGGGGGGGGCATTCAACCACAAATAGGTCATTACAAATATCCCCGTTAGTTTAAGAATCTAATCAAATAGAATAAATTATTCAGAACTCTCAGAACTTCCGATATCAAAATGATCAACCTGAAAGTCAATTATAACGAAACTACACTCGAGTGTTGTCGAGTGCTATATGCCAGCTCCGGAAACATTCCAAAAAATCCTACGAAACATCAAAGGTACATCTACTATCAAGTTTGAACCCCTACATAACAATCAACAAACAAAATTCTCCAAGCACTTTTTTCCATGCTTTTGTGCGATCAAGCACGTAAACCATTGAGGTTTAGAGAAACACAAACTTCAATTCCTCAACTACTGGAGAATCACATCTCTCAATCACATCTCATAAGTACTATACAGACCTACTATTCTCATAAGAGTAGTAACTCATTTTGAAACAACGATAGAGGATGTACTTACAAATGGCTTATCTAGTTTCGATTGCATTTTCGAGATCGAACCCTAAAAAATTCCACCCCAAAAAGCGAAATTCGGCACAATTTGCCCAAAAACTAGACATGATAGTTCAGTGTGCATCTCCAAACCTTCCTGCGCCTCTTGCGGAAAAAAACGCAAGATCAGTTCTTGCCTAAAGGAGAAAATTCCATACTGCCAGAAGTGTAAAGGTACTCATACTGGATAAGCTACCAAGTGTCCTCGAGGAAAATACGCCTCTCTGAATCTGCTCAAGTAGCTGACCCGTTCAAGTCCAGAACGAAACTATCAGTTACTTCTATTATCATTTCCAAAAAAACACAAGCAACAGTTATCTCATAAGATTCATCATGCCATGTATAACATATTCCCCGACAAAAACGAACTCATAGCTAATTACCCACACTGCTTCTAAATTCTTCAACAGGAATGAACTATGGTCTCTATGATTATATTATTATTTCAATGAACTTTACTCTGGGTACAGTAAACGCAAGCGGTATCGACCGCAAACGCTACCTATTTAAAATTTCACAACACCACGATATTTCTATCTTATGCGTTATTTAAACCAAGCTCAAGAAACATTTCCTTCAATAGATATAAAATATTTCAACAACATAGCCAACTCGGGACTGTCCACGATACCGCCCTTATAATACACTTAAACTTCTCTTTTACCAGATTTGCTTTGCCTCTTATTTTTCAAGGAGAAGATTGTGTAGCAGCCAAATTATACCTAAATAACATGGATATAACAAGATTCAGCTACTACCATCCCCAAGGAGACGAATCTATCAACTCAATAACTTCAGAACATCTTTCTTTATTGGCCAACTCTACAATTATGACTGCTTCTTCGACAGAATCGTACCTTATCACAATTAAGGACTTTAAAAACATAGACGGAGTAATTCTGCAACCAGGTTATCCAAAGTATTCAACTTCATCCAGAAATAGATACCCCGAACAGGCGGACGTAGTGTAATGAGATACCTTACAGAAACAATACTCGCCGCCTAGAATGATTCTGTTCCTCATGAATAGACAAATACCAAGCGTTTTTCTTTGCCTACGTCCATAGTAAATTGAATATAACAAGAACGTCGCCTCTATCGTTTATTTATTACGACTGGAAATATCGCTATTAACACAGAATATATTAGGTTCACATGAAAAAATAAATAAACAAATTCAAAGCAGAATAGTGATCCAAAACCAGCCTCTACTAGAGAAATGGAAAAAAGTTTAGGCATAAATTCAAATAATATACATGTCCAAAACGCGGACAAAACACTAATCTGGTCACATCGGATGGCAATAAAATCATCAATCACGAACAAAAATCAAAATAATTCCAAATTAACTCAGAGTAAGTATTCCAAATTCCTCGCAATCCACTTTTCGATGATAATCATAACAAAAACTTAAAGGAGACGTTTCGCTCGACAAGAAACTCAGCCGAGGTAGTCAGTCAATCTGCTGCACTATTGAGTTGAACATATAAATTTTTTCCGATTGTATATTTTGTGAATTTCTGAAGTTTTGATAATATTTTTATTTTTACTGAAGTAATAAATTCATTGAATAGATCTGATAGCTTCTGGAATTATGGAAATGTGTCTATAATTATTATCGTAGTAATCAACATCTCATATGCACAGATAGTTCTTGTCAGTATAGTGAAAAACTATCAATATAATAGCAAAATTGTTAGGATTATATAGGTACAATATAGAAAAATTTTTTGTTAATTTTATAGGAATGTTTTATAATTATATAAATTATATGAACAACTTTATAAAGAAATAAAAAACTAACTTTTCACAGGTTAAAATAAAAATCTATTGAGTAAACGCGTTTCGTCATAACATTGACTTCATCTCGTACTAAACTATGGTATTACAAAACAATCTATTTATACGAAAATTGAACATAACATACTTAGAGAAACTAAATAACAATAAGCAATTCATTCTGAGCTATTAGTAGGTACCTACATTGAACAAATTAAGGAGAGGAGAAGGGTTTACTTCAATCTGGTCGTTAACTAAATTTCCGGAATTTTTATATTTATTTATGTATAGGGATTCCCAACAGTTGGTTTTATGGAGACTATTTTCAAATTGTAATATATTATAATTGTGATTAAAGGTATGGTTTTCTTGAATAAGATGACACGCATAATTAGAATCAGTTTTCTGCTTAATATAGCTACGTTGGTGTTCGTGTATTCGAGTTTTGAAATTTCTACTTGTACGTCCTATATAGAATTTTTCACAATCGTTACAGTCGCGTTTATAAACACCAGTACGTTCATCTCTATGAATTTTTGATTTGTTGTTTTTAATCAATTTTCCAATGCTATTATTGGTTTTATATGAAATTTTGAAATTTTGTTTTTGAAAAAACAATTTCAGGTTTTCGGAAGTTTTGCCCAAGTATGTTAAACTGCTAAATACTCTACTTTTTTCGGATATAAGTGGGTAAATTTTTGAAATTGCCATTTTGTATTTTTTCCTCTGAATGAGGCTGTCAATCATATTAGGTGAATAACCATTATTTACTGCCATTTGTTTAATTATATGCAATTCCTTCCGAAAATTAGCTTCGGACAACGGAATTTTGAAAAGTCTATGAATCATACTATGATAAGCCGCTAATTTATGTGAAAAAGGGTGTAGTGATGTGTTATGAATTGTAATATCTGTATGAGATGGTTTATGAAAAATTGAATCATCACAATTTTTCATAAACCATCTCATACAGATATTACAATTCATAACACATCACTACACCCTTTTTCACATAAATTAGCGGCTTATCATAGTATGATTCATAGACTTTTCAAAATTCCGTTGTCCGAAGCTAATTTTCGGAAGGAATTGCATATAATTAAACAAATGGCAGTAAATAATGGTTATTCACCTAATATGATTGACAGCCTCATTCAGAGGAAAAAATACAAAATGGCGATTTCAGAAATTTACCCACTTATGTCCGAAAAAAGTAGAGTATTCAGCAGTTTAACATACTTGGGCAAAACTTCCGAAAACCTGAAATTGTTTTTTCAAAAACAAAATTTCAAAATTTCATATAAAACCAATAATAGCATTGGAAAATTGTTTAAAAACAACAAATCAAAAATTCATAGAGATGAACGTACTGGTGTTTATAAACTCGACTGTAACGATTGTGAAAAATTCTATATAGGACGTACAAGTAGAAATTTCAAAGCTCGAATACACGAACACCAACGTAGCTATATTAAGCAGAAAACTGATTCTAATTATGCGTGTCATCTTATTCAAGAAAACCATACCTTTAATCACAATTATAATATATTACAATTTGAAAATAGTCTCCATTAAACCAACTGTTGGGAATCCCTATACATAAATAAATATAAAAATTCCGGAAATTTAGTTAACGACCAGATTGAAGTAAACCCTTCTCCTCTCCTTAATTTGTTCAATGTAGGTACCTACTAATAGCTCAGAATGAATTGCTTACTGTTATTTAGTTTCTCTAAGTACCCCTCTGTTATGTTCAATTTTCGTATAAATAGATTGTTTTGTAATACCATAGTTTAGTACGAGATGAAGTCAATGTTATGACGAAACGCGTTTACTCAATAGATTTTTATTTTAACCTGTGAAAAGTTATTTTTTTATTTCTTTATAAAGTTATGAATATGAACTTTCACCAAGTAAATGCCAATTCCGTTCAATAAATTATATAAATTTTTCCCGTCAAAATACGTCGAATATTTAGTTGCCAAGATACCATTTTTCTTGTCTTAGACAGAAAAGTGTGTTCATTGCTGCCTAGGCAGAAGGAGTGACTTTTCTGAAATAAGTATTTTGCTATAAATTACTAGCATTACTGGTGATAAGGAACTTAAAGGTAAGACTTATACATCAATCTGAAGATGATTCACATCTGAGATTTAACCAATTTTAAGTCTAGTATTACGGCTTTGTATCAAAGAGTGCTATTGATATAATAAAAAGTTTATTGGGGCGGATGAAAATATGAAAAATTCTTGGGAAGCTACTGAGAATTTTCGATTCAATTATGTCATTTCTCACACGTGTAATGAGTACAGATTTCCACTCGCCAACTAATTTCTTTATGTTTTTGAATGAAATGAAAATTTCTAAAAGGCATTTTAAACAAAAGAGTCAAATATTACATCAGAGAGATTACCTTTCATTATTATGAATTATAAGTGCGTTCAACTTCTTCAGATGCTTAGGATAAAGCACGTTAACTTTTGTATTCAAATCCACTCTGGAAATATCCAACAATTGATTGTTGATGTAACTCAACCATCTTACTATGGGAAAAATTAACTCCAAATCATTGATGGTCATAATATTTATCAATGAGGATGAAGCTCGTTTATCTTCAAGAGGTACTGATATCTGAAAAAATAAAAACAAATTTGTTGCATCCTATTATGTATATATACTCAGTGGCGTAGATAGGGGGGGATCAAGGGGATCAATCCCCCCCCCCATGAGCCTACAAAAATTATAGTAGAATTGACTAAAAGTTTTCGTATCTACGTATTTAAGTAGGTATACATGAAATTTACTAAGCAGTAGCACCTCTTTTGATATTATGTATGTGCGATGATATAAAAATCGTCTAGATATGTTTTCGTGACGGCTGTGCAATTGAGTATTGTATAATTTCCGCGCTTCGAACAGGCCGACGAATCAGGAGCCACGCTATAATTATGGACAGATTAAGCACATGTAAAGTAAATATCTTCTCATAATTTTAACGTAAATCTAGAAATTAAATCTTTTTATAATTTTGGGTAAAGTAGCTTGTAGTTTTGAGCATATTTTATTCAATGTTTAATTAGTACCTTAATCGGTCTTTATGGGCAAAAAACGTGTTTAAAAAAGTTCAAATACCTCTAATGGAACATTTTTATTTCGAAAAGAAGAAGTCAACCAAAATCTCCTCGCACTTCTTCTCTTTCTGAATTGTATACTGAACTTACTATTAAACAAAACTGCTCGAGCTTTTGTTTAATAGCATAGAATTGTATCTAAAGCACGAGCAGTTTCGTTCAATAGTATAGGTAGTATAAAATTTAGAGAGAGAAAAATTGCGAGGAGGTTTTTGTTGACTTCTTCCTTCGTAAATAAAATTTTCCATTTCACGTACGTTTTTTGGTCCTAGTGACAATCGAGGACCGAGATAGAAGATTTTCAATCAATATTTAATACTTCGAATATTTGTTGAGGTAGAGTAGGTATCAAAATATGACTAACTCTTGACTTTGATTGCCGATTTAATTACTCCATAATATTTCGAAGTTAATAAAAATTGTGGAGTTTTGTGAAAGTTTTCTTGTGATGGCGTTCAATCCATTTCTGGACTTATACTTCATGGATCTTGGAGAAAGATTTACTAATCATGAGAATTAGTCTAGTCAACAAGTGTTTTTTTTGTTCAACTTTTTTCATAAGTCTCGGAAGAATATGAACAAGGTGTCATTCGATTCGGAAGAGCATGTAGATATTTTTTGAAAATTAAAGTTCCGTTTGAGAAAATTTTGAAGTTATAATCAATTTACTGAAAGAAAAAATTATGTCATAAACTAATTGATATTTTTGATATCTAAATAAAGATACAAAAAGAGGAGGATATTTTCTAAAAGAAAGTCTCCGGAACTATAGGATTAATATATATAATTTTCTGAGAGGGGTACATTACGGCCGAAAACATGTAATCTGACTTGCGAAATTAACGCCCATTTGGGACACTTTAACAATTTATAATCAATTTACTGAAAGAAAAAATTATCTCATAAACTAATTGATATTTTTGATATCTGAATAAATATACAAAAAGAGGAGGATATTTTCTAAAAGAAAGTCTCCGGAACTGCAGGATTAATATCTATAATTTCCTGAGAGGGGTACATATACGGCCGAAAACGGGTAATCTGGCTTGCGAAATTAACGCTCATTTGAGACACTTTAACAATAAACATTATTTGACTAAGTTTATTGAACATTAAATGAAAGAATGAAAAATTTTAGGTTCTAACTGGATAGGAAAATGACCAATAATCCAGCCACATAACATTTTTATCGCGATTTTTCAATTAGTTATGCTTAGTTTTTTGCTGCTTGAACAAGAGAATTGCAAGTGTGATAACTGTTAAACTATAGATCTGATATTTTTATTGTTTCTTGGAGCTAGTTTCGGGAGACTGCAGAATAGATCCCCGTTAAAAAAAAATTAAAAATTCAATTTTTTAGTTTTTCACTAACAATTCACTTAGTTGCAAAATTGGACACTTTAATTAATTATAACTTTTTTTTCTTGATTCTCTTATAAACAACGCATTCGTTTATAACAATTTTTCAAACAATAAGAGATGAATACTAAGAAAAACCATTTCCTTGTAGCTTCCGATAATAAAAACGGATCATTAAAATTATAAAAATAATTTCATTTTGAAGTTGCAAAACTACGTAAATGGTTAATAAACAACTGAAAAATTGAAATGTTTCCATTTTTTTAACGGGGATTTACTCTGAAGCCTTATAATAATAGCTCCAAGAATGAAAAAAGTCTCAGATCTATAGTGAACAGTTATCACACTCACAATTTTCATGTTCAAGTACCTAATAAAAAATTGCTAATTAACTATTAACTTTTTTAAAAATCGCTATTATCGCCAGATTACTGCTCATTCACCGATTTAGTAACTGTCTGAATTTTTTCATTCCTTAATTATCACATTTATTATGGTTGAATAATGTTTATTGTTGAAGTGTCCTCAATGCTCATGACTTGCCCAAACCAAATAACCCGTTTTCGGCCGTATTTTCACCTCTCTGTGCAAATATTGATCCTACAGTTCCGGAAGTAAGTTATTTTGGGAAATTTCCTCTTCTTTTCGAATCTTTCTCCAGATTTCAAAAATCTCAATCAATTTTTGACATATTGGCAAAAAACCAAACCCTCCTTTTTCAGGATATTGTTCATAACTTTCACAATTTTCGCGAGTGAATTTTTATTTTTCTCAAAAAATATCTACTTGCCACTCCAAATTGAGTGACACCTTGCTCATATTTTTCCGAGACTGCTGAAAAAAGTTGAACAAAAAGCACTTGTTGATAGACTGAATATATTAGAAAGATTTTCGGTGTTTTTCAAGCATGATTTATACGAAATTGACAAAGCTGCTGATAAATTCATCAAAACTGACGAGCTTTATCGAAAATTTTTTACTGCCACACCTGTTTTTCTCGTTAGTTGAAAGTGTGGAAGAAATATTTAAATCGTAAAGGCGATATCAAGCCTAAAAATTCAATGAGAGAGCTGGGAGATTGAATTTTTTTTTTTCGAATATGATAATGCTCAGAATATTAGCTACGCTGCCGGTATCGACGTTTGAAGCGAATAAAAATGATTCAAAGGAGCACGATAAAAGAAATGGACTTGTAACGACCCTTCTGAATATATAAAATTTATTGCAAATTAAAAACTCATGTTTGTCCAATTTTTTTTTATGGAAAGGTATGGCTGCTCTGGCAATTCATCGTGACAAAACCGCCGAAAACTAGATTTTCTGCTCTGATTTTTCCAAGAATATTTTCAATGATGTATATATATATATATATATATATATATATATATATATATATATATCCAATTAAATATAATTCAATTATTCACTGATTTTTAATAATTTTTTTCCAATTCAAATAATTTGAATTTTTGAAATTTTATTTAACATTGCTGTTTATTTTGTACTACCTACATGAGAGATTATTTTTATCAACAAAAATAGAGCTGTAGATGAATAACCTATGAAATTTGGCACTAAGTCATATCCCCCCCCCCATCGCAAAAAGCTATCTACGCCACTGATATACTCACTTAATACCTACAACCAACAAAGAAAATTATTACAGCACAAAGTTCAACATCTGTTCAAATTGAACAAAAAATATTCTCCAGTAATCAGATGAGTAAAAATAAATTCCTGAAAACATTCCTATTCCTGTTGTCAACAGAAATTTCATTCAAACTTCTTTAGCAAAAGAGGTTAGCTTTCTACGTGAAATTGTGTTTTTTTAATTGAGCAAGAACCATTTATAAGGTTATTCCCTATAGATCTATGAAGAGAACAAGTTAGTAGTAGCTGCATTCAATAGGTAATAATTCACGAATCGAAGTTTTAGAAAATGAGGAGTTTTGCTAGCTGGTATAGGACTTGTGGTGGATAGTCTTCGGCACACAAGGTTTAACATTCACAACGTGACCCAAAAGCTCACAATCACGCATATCCTAGCATTACAAAAGTACCTCAGGAAATGGTTTTCTTGTTTAATGTTCTGTCATCGATATTTTTCGCAATCATGTTTGTGACTATTTTTGTATCCAAATTTGTTTTAGATCATTTCGGCAATTACTACCAACAGTGCTTAAGGGAAACAATTTAATATGAAGCTTGTGAATATCGACGCATCTGTAACCAACTCTTCACTGATGACAGTGGACCGCTCAGAAGATTGCACTACTTACGTAAATTTCGACCATTTATTGCACTTCAAATACCTACATCGTGAAATTCTAGAAAGACTCTAATGTTTTTGTTTAAAATATGAAAAACGGAACCAAATTTACAACCGGTAGAATTATTAATTGAGTTGGAGCTTGATAATACATCAGAACCAAACAACCAAGTTAAATGGAACATACTAGACGTTAGTCGACGATTTTAGACTAGCATAACGTAAAACCCTGTACCAATGCTAGTTGCAGCCGTTTCGTATTTGAAGAACTATCTAACAAGTGGATCTCGTAATTCATAACCAAGTAATAAAAATATGTATGAATACCATCTAGGAACATATGTAATTTATTCGAAGAAAACCATTATGCTAGCATTTATTGCAGTAATAAGCATATTGTTTAGTGATGGGACAAAACAAAATTAAACAAAACTGAACAAAATTGAATAAGATCATCTGTTACACCTATACAAACTAGGTTTTTCTAAGGGTTCATATCCATTCTGGTTACTAACAAAGGAAATTAGCAACAACTTATGTCACTCCTCCGTCTCTCGTTAAAACCGATGGTTCACTGGTATCCGGCTCCGAAGAAATTGCAGATTTTTTTCAACAATGTTGGCCACAAACTCTAATTCAAAAGTGAGTCAGATGTTTCCTCCTAATATTCTTATGATCTTGGTTTTGATGCCTGAATTGCAATTTCGAAAACAAAATATCTGTCTTATTTTGCAACAACTAAACTGGAAAAAAATCGACTTTTTTGATGTAATTTCATTATCGTGATTCTTCAATTCGATATGCAATTAATAGTTGATTAGTAATTTTTTGCTGCTTGAACATGAACATTGGAAGTGTTATGATTGTCAAACTATAAATCTGAGATTTTTTCTATTTCTTGAAACTATTTTTGAAAGGGGAACACCCCTGTTGAAAAACTTTTCAGTTTTTTTAACAATTTAGGTAGTCGTAAAATAAAAAACTTCAATAAATCATCAGAATTTCCTTTTTCTCTCATAAACAACGCATTTGTTTTTAACAATTTTTTTGAACAAAAGATGATAAAAATTTGTTAAACTGATTTCCATGCAACTTCCGATAATAAAAAAACTACGTAAATTGCTAACTGAAAAACTGAAAACCTGAAAAATAAAATTTTTTTTTAACGGGGATCTATTCTGATGTTTCTAAAGAATAGCTCCAAGGAAAACAAAATTTCAGATTTATAGATTAACGATTATCACACTTGCAATGATCATGTTCAAGCAGCAAAAAATTATTAATTAATGCATGACTAATTGAAAAATGGTGATAAAATTTTTTTGCCGGCGGTTTATTAATAATTTCCCTATCCAGTCCGAACTGTTTGATTTCTGAATTTTCATGTTCAGTATGGTTAAATAATTTTTATTGTTAAAGTGTCCAAAATGGCGTGACTTCCGCTAGCTAGAATACCCGTTTTCGGCCGTATCACATCTCTGAACAAACGTTATTGAGACTCATGAGCATCTGCCACGATATCTTCAAGATCTTCGACCGAGTTTGGCATACGCCACTGCGATCAAAGCTTATGGCATTTCCGAAAAACTACGAGTCTTGATCGAAAACCACCTCCATGAAAGGCGCATACGTGTTAGGGTCGTTGGTGCGAGCTCGGATCCGCTTACTATAAACGCTGGTGCGCCTCAAGGGCCTTTATTGTCAGAAACGCTCTTTCTTCATATCAAAGATCTCAATTTGACTTAAAAAATGGAGATCTAAAAATCATTTGAAGCTGGGGATCTGATAATTTGATCGTCTTCAATACCACTAAGCACAAGTAACCAGTTAATCAAGAAAAACTGACCTCGTCGATCCTTAATAGAAAACACGAAATAATTCAGCCAATGAAGTTCATCTTTTCTGAATCAACGATGATTACAATTGAACCTGGCACGAACATATGTCAACCATTGCTTGGCATTCAGCTACACAAAAGATAAAAAATTTTTTTCGTTTTTAAGACTCAGCAGCTATTGTTGCTTTATGAGGCTTGAATTCATTCAGCACTGAAATGCTGCTCCAATACTTGAAGTATTGACCCTAAGCACTCCTTGCACCTGCTTGACTCAATTCAAAAAAGACCAGTGAGGCTAATAGGCGGCTGGTCGTAGACCTCTCAGCCCCATTCACTTGAAGATCGGAGGAAGTTTGCCGACTTATGTCTCTTTACAGGTGTTACTACGACAAGTGTTATGCAGCCGTTGACCCCATTATCCCACTAGAATCTCAATTAACTCGTCACACAAGGACCGCAGATAATACACATCAATTCGACGTGCATATTATCCCAGCAGTGAATACGGTTCACCAGAGGGCGTTTTTGAAGAGATCTGTAAACCTATGGAATGCTTTACTCCTTTACTCTTATAGGTATTCTCGGTTTGCTCCGACTTTCAGCGGTTGAAATTCAGCATAAACCGCCATTTCTTGAAATAATCAAAACATTGATAAAATGATTGAACTTATCATTTAGTGAGAATAATTATTCGAGCAATTGAAAATTGATATCCACTAATGATCTTTAGCAATTAAATGATTTTTCTATAATTATTCAATGAATTTTTGGCATCTATCTACATGCCACTATTATTGAAAATTCAAGTATTGTGGTATCTATGTATATTCAACTGATGAAGATTTAAATAAATATTTGAGTCCTTGGAACAACAGTTCTGTTATTAAACATATCAATAAAACCCAATATTTCATATTCCTCTAGAAAATTAGAATGAAAATCCCTCAGAATTTTATTTAAAATTGAGTTATGACTATTGTGATATTAATTTTTGAAGTTATCCAGCTACCACCTTCATATCTATGACTATGTGAAGAAAATCTAATCATTTAAAACAGTGTTCTATCAAATGGGTTTAATTCTTGAAATAATCATTTGATCCTTGAATAATAAATTCAAATCCTTACCTGAGTAAGGTCTAGCATAAATTTGATAACTTTTTGCATTTCTTCTTCAGCTCTATATTGCTCAGCTCCTAGCAGAATTGATACATCTACCATCAAACTATACATGGCTTTCGTGATTTTATCATCCAATCCATTTTTCAAATATTCCTTGTACAGTATTTCTGGTTCATCTATCTATAGGCACGAGTATATCTCGTAAGAAGATTAATTTTTAGTGAATAGTGACATTAGTTAATAATATCCTAGCAATTTTGAGAAGGGTTATCGAATAAAACAAAAACTCTGCAATGTGTATATTTTTGATCTAGAATATTTGTGAGCAAATGACGCGATAATTATTTGGATAGTTTCATGCCCATTTACCTAACTTCTGAAGTTACTTCAGATCATATCATTAATATTTAAACACAGGTATAATGTAAAACACTTGGCCAAATGGGGTTTATTCGCTCATCCAGATAATAATCAACCAGTTCATAGTAAAATTGTCGTATCTATAAAATTATACTGTATGTGTATTTTGATCAATTCTTTATCTTACCTCGTCTAGAAAATTGAGTATAGAATAATACAAATTAATTATTTGTCAAAGTTCGTTCTCACGCAGCTTTTATTCCAGAATATGAATAAGTTTGTGCTGAGGGTGAAATATTATATGAAAGTACTTAAAATTTAACTAGTGTAATGTTAATCAGCTGAATGAACATTTTTTTGATAATCAGTCAGTCCTGTACACGAACTCCAGGAATTTGTAAATATGTCATATGTATGTTGGATGAAAATGAACTAACCCAAGAATATCATAAAAAATGCAGCCAAACCTGTGAATAATTAATTGCCGGAGAAATCCAGAGTCGTATACGACAAGGATTATGAAGTATTTAATCAATGAAAGTTGCTTCATTTCTCCTAGTACAATTAGCGAGCGTTATGACCTAGGGCATAATTAGTGTGTTTATAGCAACCGTATCCAAGGTGAAATAAACATATTAAATACAAGCAAAAAATAAAATGACACACAAATAGGGAGTAAAAGTAAAAAAGAGTATTCTTGACCAGTTACTGACTATTCTGCCAGCCCTCTGTGAAGTACGTCCTCGCGTGGTAAATTTTATTTGCCTCGTTTGAAGAGTAAATAATTATTTTTCATTAACGAGGATGGTATAATAGTTATTAATAACAATATCATTTCAATTAAGATTTTATGGTGGATGTATAGAACCTATGAAAAATCTTTTGCTTGGTTATTACCTCTATGATTCGTTGCGTTGAATTACTCAGCATCACTTCTGCATTGATAATCAAAAACATTTCCGAGTTGAAACCTGCTTTTCTGAATTTATGGGCTAGATTTCTCCAATCGAAATTTCTGCTGTTCCAGTTGTCACCCTCTAATACAGGCCAGCCTCCGAGTTGCCTCAAAATATACTTGAGGGTATCTGTATTATCTTGGGAGGAATTGAGGCATGTCTTGTAATGAGATTTAATGAACTTGAATGGTTTTATTTCATTTTCATGAATTGGTTCTTCCAAGAGTATTCTCAGCTTACGAGAGAGGGAGTCCCTGAAAACGTGGACATAAATACATGAGTGTATTAATTTGAAGAAAAAATTTGTAGGTACCGTCAATATAAAGTTGATTATTAAAAATATTCCAAGAAAACGAAAGGTTTTTTTAACCAAAAATCAAAACTACAGTTCATTCACTGCTGTCATAACTAAAATTATTCAACAAAAGAATTGCTTGTGATACCACTTCAGAAGAACATGTAAAATCGTATACTTACTCTATTTTAGAGAAAGAATCTATTTCTGTTTTGTCTTCCGGTATGAAGTTGGTCCTCATGTAATTTCCGCATACAAACATATAAAAATCATCACAGGGATTCACTGAGTAATCAATACTATCCAAAATATGTACTGCTGTTCTCATGCACTCTGCATTCAGACATATTTCACGCTCCTCTTCAACTAAAACAAAAAGGTATTCTGAATCTTGGTATACCATTCAGTCGTCAATTTTAAATACTTATTAACAAAATATTTTACACTACTATATCGACACAATTGGATTAAAATTTAACGTGTGCGTTTTTTCAATCAATTTGGCATCAGGGGTGACGATACAAATCTTCCAATATAGATAGTTTACCGCCTGTGAAATACTTTCAATTTATACTAGTTACTATACTACTCCTGATTTTATAGAAAATAATTAATTTAAGCAGATGAAAACAATTAGCTACAATATTGTAAATATTTGTATGAAATATGCTTCTAGAAGAGAAGTAGCTAAGGCAAAAAATAACCAGGTTTTACATGCTAAAATTTCATAACATAATTTTTTCGTAATATTATAATCCATATAAAATTATGACTGTAAGATAGCATGAATATGAATATTTTGGAAAATATTGCAATTTGAAGGATAGGACTTCTCGCGAAAGTGAACATATTATGACTCTTTTGTACCTTGACAGTGGGAAAATATGTTATGTATTGATCGAAATTTCAAAACGTTAAAATAATATTTATTTCAACAAGAAACCACACTTCTTTACATATAGTAAAATCGTGGGTTTTGAAGAGCAGTTATAACAGCAACTATGCGAAATATCAGTTGGCTCAGCATTAAATGAACAGGGGTAGGTAGAGTTTTCAACACTATTTCGGCAAAGACTGGTTTTTAGTCATAATATCTCCAAAAATTATTTACGGAAGTGGTTTTTCTATTCATTTAAAATCTTTAAAATCACGATTTTCAGAAGTTTTTTGGTTTCTGATATGAACATATTAACTTTCTCCAAGGTACAGATTAGTATCTCAAGCGGCCACATCAGATAAAATTTGGTATCTGATGCATTACAAAACTCTTGAATTTTTTCATCTTCGAAATTTGTACAAGGGGAGGTGCATGAGTGGTAAAACGTATCCGATATTTTACCTTCTAGAGTATTTTGTAGGGTGCATTAAGCTGTTTGATCAATTTAATTAGTGTTTTCGAAAACCCAAACCCTCTACAAATTGAATCAGAGAATTTTAAATGTTTATGTGAATTAAATTTCGTGGCAATTGTTTTGATTACGTTCACAGTTCATCCAGATTGAGTTAGCAAGGCTGCTCAACCTTTTTAACAGTCGGGCCAAATGGACAATTCAAAAATCACCGACGGCCCACTGACCACAATAAGCCTAACTTAAATTAAGGTATTGTGGAATGGAAGAAATGTAACATTCTGAAATACTTGTTTAATTTAATAAAGTTAAATTCCATAAGTTCAATTAAAATAATAACATATACAGCATATTCTGCCAATTGAAGAAATACATTTGACAAAAAATAAAATCAATCTGAAAAATTGGCTTCTCAAGCGCTGTGAGATGATTTCATCAAATGGCGGTTTCTGCTGGATTTAAGCCGCTGTACAAACCGAAAATTAATTGGGTAGATCCAGGGTTGAAGAAACCTTATAGCTTCTTATATTCAAATTAATTAGCTAGATTATACAATGTAACCACCCGTAGAGATTTAATAAACGTATTTTCGTTAATTCGTTAATTTAATAGATTTTAATTGTTTCCTCTCAGCACCGAAACTTAAATGTAAAATTTTCATGCGTTTTTATAGGCTTTCAAGTTTTGTGAGTATCTTTCCGAGGTAAACACTACCTCAGCTCTGCTACTCACGCGATTTTTTCCTTTGCTGTGTTATTAACGTTTCATCCTCTTTTATTCGGTATTAGAGATACTGACAATCATTTATAATATGGAATAATTTGTTACATTACAAATAATTTATGAGTCACTATACTTCACTAGTTATCAGTCCGATACTGAGGAAAACTGTTGTTAAAAAAAATTGTGTATAGCATAAATGTATTTGAATACGAAACTCAGAGAAATATAACATCAAGAGGAAATTTAGAAGATATCGACAATATACATTAATTAAATTGAAAACTTGAACAGCAAAGCCAAATATTTGTTTGGAAACTAAGAAATATTCTTCATGAAGTAAAGAAAAATTTTTTTTATAATTTAAATTTTTAATGTTATAATTTAAAATTATTGATAAATTGATAATTGAGACAGCTTTCCAAGGGAGCTGGTTATATGTATTCTGCTACAGGAAATCTACATTAACAAAATCTGCATACAGCTGTTTCGACCTTATTAGATCTTATCAGTGCAGCTTATTTGACTCGGAGTGAACTAACAAACTACCAATTGTTTCCCAATACAAATCGCGGTCGGTAACACTGTCTGAATAACAAACCATAGCGCCCTCCACCAAGGGTATTGGAAACCAACATACTTTCTCACATGAAATGTCTACTCTACAACTGTGGCGTATGTAATTTCGAAGCACGCTAATATAATGTTTTTAAAAACTCTAGATATACTCACGAGAGTGCGCTCCTCAAATAATTGTTGCGATATTCGCAATATTCAAAATCAAATCATGAAAAATATACAAATTGACCATGGTAAATTATTATATTACATAAAGTGAACAAGGAAAATTCTTCAATAATTGAAAAAATTATTGAACAACTTTCCAGTTCAAAGATAAAAGCTGGTTGTATTGGGAAACAATTAGAAATTTGTTATGACTTGATCGAGAATTATTCATTTTCCACTTTAAAATGATACCAAATTATTGATTAGGATCCCTGGTAAAATAATATTAAATAATTAATAGAAAAATCATAAACATGACTTTTCTGTTTGTCTTTTATTTCTGTGTTTATGTTATATGAAACAGTATCTTTCCCTTATGAGATGAAAAAAAAAATAGAACGATTTTATGAAAGACATATGAATCGAATCAATTACTTATGTATTCAACAGAACGCATAGAAAGAAGGACAACAAAAAAATACTTATATTCACAGATTGACATAGAACAAATGAATTTTCGGCACAGTAACACTTCAAAGTATTTAGGTACATTAATTGAGCTATTGTAATTCTATTTCTAATGTAACACATAAAGCTTGAATTTGAATTGTACATCAATATAATATTTTCTACAAGGTCATTTATAGTCAGAATTACCAAAACTTGAACTCCCTGAAATGCTTATATAGGAAAAATATAACC
>JARQZK010002173.1:1332500-1342500 GCA_030704885.1 Cynegetis impunctata | reverse complement strand
AAATATAAATATAAATATATATATATATATATATATATATATATATATTATATATGTATATATATATATATATATATATATATATATATATATTTATATATATATATTCATATTATTTATATACAGGGTGTCCCAAAATCAACGTCAAGCCGAAAACTGACAATAGGCCAGGTCGTGACAGTTACTAGAAAAATATTTAAAAAAATCATGGTCATGTACTTTTCAAATTTTATGGATTCAAAAATAAATCTCAAAAAGTGACACCTTGTGATGATCTTTCAAGTCCTGTGACTACAAATATTAACTTTTGTCAGTTTGTTTTCTGTGACGTTACCATGAATAACCTTTATGTAAATTACAGTTAAAAGTTGAAACATAACTACCTCAGTTTTAAATAAAATGTTAGATTTTTACCCAACATTGAATTCAAAATTATTACATCACCCAACTTTAACCGCGTGTAGTGTGAAAAAAATGTACTACACTATTCTGGCAAGTAACGTTAAAAGATGGTAAGTATGCCACTTAAAAAATTGCTACTTCTTAATTGAGAAAAAACTTTTTTTTTAATGAAGCCGGATTTCATGCAAGTTCGATTGAGACGAAGAGTGACGTTATTTGACTAGTGCGAGCGAGACAGATGGTGACGCTACTTTGTTAAGTGTGAGCGAGATAGATAGTGACGCTACTTTTATCTAAGAGTGAGACGGATTGACCCATAATTTCGTCTGACAGATCGTCGCCACTCTGGCGAAACAGGGATGCGTTAGGTAAATTGTGCAATACTTCAGTATTCGTATTGACTTCGTACTTACAACTGTAGCTTTGTTTATTGGACTTGATTTGCATTGTGCTTTGAATTTATCTGCACTGTTTCTGACGACTCCGGACTTGTTTTAATCGTAATCCCGTGTTTTGTGTAGTCTGTTATCATGCCATCTCGATACACCGCACAGGAATACGCCAACATGCATCTCATTTATGGAGAATGCTTATGCCACGCCAATGCTGCAGCAAGAATGTATCGTGAGAGATGCTCAAATGCTGAGCTTTATCCCAATCATCGAGTATTTATTAATGTGCATCGGTCATTATCAGAGGGTAGATTCCCTAGTCAAATGGTTAGCGAGAGAAGACCCGTAACGCCCTACGAGGCTGAAGTCCCGCAAGCAGTTGAAGAAGACATAAGTATCTCAGTACATGGAATTCAACCGAGCATAGGAGTCCCCAAAAGTACAGTACAGCCTATTTAAAAAAAATGAGTTTCACCCATACTATGTACGACAAGTACAAAGTCTGCTACCTAGAGAGAGTGCGATTTTGTCAAACGATGTTGCAGAAGCACCGAGAGGAGTGGCCTGCCCGTTCACCCGATTTAAACCCCATAGATTTCGTTTACTGGGTTACGATGTAGGATATCGTGTACTCTAAACCTATTCAAAATTAAGACGAGCTGCGCCAAAGAATTGCAGAAGCCGCTGAATACATCAAATTGAGAAGATACGCGATCATTTTTAAAGAGATTTAGAGCTTGCATTGCAGCTGAAAGTAAACAGTTCGAACATTCAATATAAACTTGGTAAATCTGATTTAATAACAATTATAACTAAAGAAATCCAACAACTGAATTTTATCTCAAACGCACCTGAAACTAACAAATAACTTTTTTTCAGCTAAGAAGTATCAATTAGTAAGAGGCATACCATTTTGGAATCCAGACTTAACGCGCCATCTTTTAAAGTTACTTGCCAAAATAGTGTAGTACATTTTTTTACACTACACGCGGTTAAAGTTGGGTGATGTAATAATTTTGCATTCAATGTTGGGTAAAAATCTAACATTTTATTTGAAACTGAGGTAGTTATGTTTTAAATTTTAACTGTAATTTACAGAAGGGTTATTCATGGTAACGTCACAGAAAAAAAAACTGACGAAAAGTTAATATTTGTAGTCACAGGACTTGAAAGATCATCATAAGGTGTCACTTTTTGAGATTTATTTTTGAATCCATAAAATTTGAAAAGTACATGACCAAAATTTTTGAAATATTTTTCTAATAACTGTCACTTATTGGCCTATTGCCAGTTTTCGGCTTGACGTTGATTTATATAAGTAAGAAGTAAAGTAGGACATTTATTAGAAAATAATCAAACAAACCTCGTAGGTAAAGTAGATTAGTTTCAAATAAATGTAGTAGTTGCCACGGACGTGTCTCGATGTCACGAATAATTCTGTTTTACATATATGTATGTATATATATATATATATATATATATATATATATATACATATATATATATATATATATATATATATATATATATATATATATATATATATATATATATATAACAAAAAGGCTCTTGAAAGATAATTAACATATTGCACTGTTCGGTGTTTTTTGAATTTACTCTATATATCAACTGAATTCCAACTTGATATCACGAAGTTCATAGGTACAAAGTGAGGTTCATTTGTGTTAGTTGACGGATAAAAAAGGCGTAGTTTTCAGTAAACTTTATTGTTTAACTATGACAATGAAAGAATAGTTTATTTGTATTGTTATAAAACTTTCAAAATTATATTCAATATCTGGCTACCTCCTCTGAAAAAATCCTAATTTACAAAAATAATTAACTTATTCTGAAAAACTGAAAGGTACTGTATGTTGTAACATAATACGATCAAAAACTGAAACCACTGAAAATTTAAGCCTTAATTTTGATACCATGAATGCTTTCACTGAATTAACAAAAGTATATGATTATACAGCTGACTCGAGTTTTGCATATTAAATATAAATTAAATTTTATAAAATAAAAATTTAAGAAAATGGAATCAGACTTGAAAATTTTGATAATTTGTAGAATAGCATCGGAAAAGTATTCCAAATTCATGAACAAGATAGTTTTTCAGATTCTTGAATTAGGTATCTTGATACGAATTCTTCAAATTTATAGAAATGATGTAGATTACTGTTTAAAAAGTGATTCCGAAGATCACTGTGATCGACAAGAATATCGTATTATAAATATTTCAAACACCCAATGATCTATATACTTTTCATACCTGATGCTATGAAAACTAAACACAACTAAACGAAAGCCACTTCAATATCTAACCAAAAACTGATTGAGAAGAATGTTGTTCAGAAAAGAGAAATTGTACTGATTTCACTCAATATTTTATTCGAATACTGAAAACAAACTTCATCATTCAGTTGTCAATTTAAGGCACGAATGTAAAATTGAATAACTCGTTTCTCGATGAAGTGACAAATATAGCAATATTTTTTGGACAGCGATGAATGTTTCATCAATTACACTGCGAAGCTACGTTATTCTGATCGCTTTTCAAGATAATAAAATCGAATAATTATAAAAAATGGCAAACGTCCTATACGTTGATTATATGAGTTAATTTTTTCATGGTAAACTTTATTTTTCCGTCCCATAACTTCAGTCGTAAGTGCTGGTTAGTAAAATTTAATATCATCACATTTATTTCGTTGATAATTCATTTTTTCCAATGACCTAGTATATTATCTAGCCCAGTGGTTCTCAACCATTTCATAATGAGGGACCACTTAACAAAGTTTCTGTCTCCTCAGGGATCATCAACTTTCTGAAGGTAATATTACCTTCAAAAAGTTGATAAATATATACGCCTACTGTAATTCTAAATAAATAAACGGTTGTTCTATTTGTTAATGAATGAAAGACTGATAATATTCAATTTCAATTTTTGCAAAGTACATTTTATTGCACACACGTGAATTGATTATTTCAATGAGATTTTTGTGACTGTATAGTATAGTCTTAACTAACGTTTGAATCCTTGGTTTAGTGCTACTCAAAGCCAAATGCATGTCGGTACAGGCATCCAGCTGATTTCGGTTCTTGTTTTTCATTATCAAAAGCGCTGAGAATCCATGCTCACACAAGTATGTCGATGAAAACAGAAATAAATAACGTAACGCAATATCTTGTATGTTTGGGAAATAAATTTCCTTCTTACTCCAAAAATCTTCAAGATTTAGTACAGTAACTCTTCTTTAAATGATTTATTGTCATACAGAAATCGAACAAATAAAATAATCGACACCATTGCGGAACGTCGGTGGATTATTCATCACATTGCGAAACAAAATAAGGACTATATTTCATGCATGGCTTCGCAGGCCACTTCAGGTGCCTCCAGGGACCACCAGTGGTCCGCGAACCACCGGTTAAGAACCACTGCTCTAGCCCAATACTTACAATAGAGGTAATATTGGTCACTTTTCTCTCAAAAAGTTAAAACCTATGAAGGAACGTACCTCAACATCAACTCAATCGTACCAAATTCCAACCCTCTATTGTAAAAAAAATTGGCGAAGTGCATCGTGTACTGACAACGAAGCAGGTCGGGATACAATGTGAATGGCATAGTCCCGGGCGGATATTTCTGATTTTAATTGGTGCTGAATGTATCGTATTCTAAAGAAGGTTTTCTTGAGATTAATAAATTGGCATTCATTTTCGTTAATATTCATTCAAGGTATTTCGTATGTTGAACCAGATAACAGCTCATCATTACAAGCTGTTGTTTGTTATGCTGAGATAAGTTTTTCTGGTAAAAGTTTTAAATTTTGGGGATAGTTCAAGAATTCCAAATTTGTTTATAATTTATTGTTGTAGTGGCTCGTTCGCTATTTCCAAATAAACTAGAGAGTTCTGTAGAACTTGAAGTTAAATGAAACCATTGACTTTTTTGAAGTTTATGTCATATTTCTAATTGAGCAATAAGTTTCCTTGTTTGACATGTTTTGGAAACTAATCAGATGTTTTTCCTAAAAGTTATAGTCTTCAGCATATGATTTCTAAATTATGGGCAGATTTTTGCAGATCCATTGTTTTTGAGAATATTCTGTACAATTCTTGTCTAATTTATCACTCAACAAATATTTCTTTAGGAGGAACTAGGATAATCAAAAAGTGTGAGAAATTCACTGTGAGAAAATAATGAATTTATCATCAAGTGAAGTTTTGGTAGTGAAAATATTAAATATACAATAAAATTATGAAAAGTCACTGTAGTGCAATCGATAATCAATACATTTTTGTTAATGAATGGGGAAATATTATGAATTTATATTTCAATCGTTAGATGCATGGGTAAAGTATCCTTTACTAGTTTGTGCATATTATTTGTAATTCATTAGAAAGTTGCTCCAAGTGAAGCATTCGATGATAAATGATTGCATCATTGATGAAGTTTTCTGAATCAATTCGATAACATCAGTAATTATGAGAAGAAGAATTAAATCCTTAGAAAGTTCTGTTTCAAGGCATATTTGAGTTTTCATTTGTGTAGATTCATTTGTAAATTTATCAAATTATTTTAGATTACTATATTGTGTTTCAGTATTTTTGTCATCTTCATAGAAGAGTTATTAAAATTATTTATCGGTTCAGACATTACAGATAATGGTTGATACAGTAAAATATTTGTTTAGTTTTCATTAACCATCAGTTTATTTTATATTGAATCTCTATCATCCGTATCTGGAGTACTGAAAGCTTATTTGAATGAAGCACCTTTACCATTTATAAGATCACTCATTTTACTATTGAAAATAAGATTTATTTGGAGATATGTAGTATCATAATTTTTTAATATTAATATATAGGATGATCAGATAACTTTCATCTCCTCCAGTGAGTTAAACAGCTCTTACCGCACGCATTTTGAGTGGGTTAATAGCTTCTTAACTCACGCATTTTTATTACCGCACTCTTTCTTTAGATGACTACCAAAATAAAATAAAAAGTTTGTAAAACATTTATTTTGCAATACCTACTGAATACAAGTTTAATAAACTACCTATTCTATTAATAAATTATAAAAACATGAACTTATCGCTCATTTTAGATTACAATTTTTGAAACTTGACTTTAAAGTGACATCATTATTATTTAATATCAAATTGACATTGCCATGCATGGTGTTTCAGGTACTAATTTGAATAAAGGTATTAAGGTAAAATTAATTATAATAAAAATGAATCGTATAAAAATAAGCATCCTGGTTAGGAGTAGATAAAATATTGTACAATACACGCGAGTAACCCCATTAAGACACTTGTGTGGTTACACAACGAGTGCGTAGCATGAGTTGTGCAACTTTTACACGCGTATCTTACTGATGCCACTTGTATCGTAAATAACTATAATTTATCTAAATTCGCCCACCATAATGCAATATATGCGATCGTTATTTTTAGTTATATCTAGTTATAGTTATAGATACATTTGTATCAGCGTATATTGTATTATTGACCAAAATTTTCTTACACACCTCCAAGTCGGAAGTGCAACAAAATATACCCAACATATCAGCTATCAATATTAGCGGATTAAAAAGAGGGCAGGGAAGGCGATAACCACCCCCTGGCTGTAGTTTGGTTCGTACGGAATTTTTTCCCCTTTCTAACATATATGACAGAGTTTGTTCATGTCTTTCCATCATATATTCCAGGCAACGAAGACCAAAAAAGACCAAATAGCGGAAATAATTCATGTAGAAGCCAATTTTGGCACACTTGTAGAAGGAGGTGCCCTTACAAACATACCAAAAGTACCAAGGGGTCTCTAGAAATCTTTGTTTTCAGTTTTTCGTTGATAACTCAAAAACTACTACCTCTAGCAAAAAATATTTTAGTACCGAATTAATCTACATAAGATTTTATACAAGAAAGATTTCATACACTTTTCTGCTAGGATCAATGCTTCAGGAGGTATGGAGGGGGAAACGAAAAATAAAAAAAAAAGTTTTTATTGTTAAAAATTGTATGTTTATTGTTGAAAATTAAATGTTAACAGCTGGATTGAAATACTGGTATAGTTTCGTAAACTACGGTGGAGCGTACGGATTTATTTAGATTTTTGAAATATTGTTTTGTAGTAACTAGTTCAAAATTATATACGATTATATATTTATGTGTAAACATTAAAAAAATACGATTCTTGCTAGATTTCTTGGGGGTGGGGACAGTGGCGGATTTACCAGCAGGCTGAGTAGGCTGGAGCCAAGGGCGGCAAATTTAGTTCATAAATTTTTTATTTCGAGTTACAAATAAAAAAAATTTATGATACACACAGAAAGTACGAATTTCGAAAATTAGAGAGAAATAGTATTTAATTGCTAAATAATAAATATTTCAACATCTCTACACAAACAATTGCCAAACGCTTTATTAATTATACATTAATGATCATGAATTTTTAGAATATCGCAATAGCGAATCGATATTATAGTTGAAATTTAATTATTTTCACATTTTTTCTTCACTAACTGCTATAATTTTTTCTCCGTGTACCTAATAATTATGAGATCTTACACAACTCAATATCGATATGATATCGATGGTCTAATCATAATTGCTGCAGCTAGTTTGCAAATTATAAAATTCAATTTCAGAAAGTTATTTCTTTATGTGTAAACAATACTGACTAAAATTAACTAATTTTTATTAAATAAAAAACTAGTTCAATATCTCATAGACATATAGTTTTTTGGGTTAAATTCATCGAATAACTGATATTTGAACGACTGCGACTTGGCCATAAATAAATTCCCTCCACAAAATATGAACTTAGATAATTTGCTGATTAGAAAATTGATAAATTTTATCAGATAATTGTCTCATTTGTAGTAAGAAAAAGTTTGGAAAATCTAAAGGAGCATTCCTTAAGCGCTTATCGCTTGTCGTACACGAATTATTTAAATTGAATGTTTACATTAGTACATTTGTTAATATTTTCACAAAACCAACTTTTTCAGAAAATGCCAATCGGAATGAATTAATTATTATAAGGTTAAACAATAGTAAGCTGCAATATTTAATTCAACGGCTTCTCTCCAATGGAATGAGTACATCAAAAAAAAATTATTTTTCCGAGAATTATTGTGTTTACTGTGAACACGATTTTCAAAAATCCATACGATATGTCATTAAAATTACGTTTTTTATATATAAAAAGCAGTGGCGGCCCGTGAGTTTGTCACGAATATATTTATAGTCTTGTTTTTAAACTGCGAGTGCAATAATAAATATTTATCAACGTTCACCAAATGTATATTTTTTATGAAAGCTTTATTTATATTATGTAACTATTGTATACCGTTAAAACATGCCTCACCTTACTTTGAGAGGTACATGATTGAGATATTTTTTGCTTAAAAAAATTTTTTTTGATAATTCTTTGCTGTAAAAATAATCAAAGATCTAACACGGTACACCATAGTTCTCAATGATACTAACCATACAGGAAAAGCAGATGTAGCGAGGATGATGGAGCACAAAATTGGAATTTTATTGATAGAAATTGATATGATTGTGGACTAAGATATCAAAATTTATAGGCGGCAAAAATTGAATAGCCTACGGGCGGCAAATCTGTGAATCCGCCACTGGTGGTGACTCCCAGAGTACTCCCTCACCAGCCGCCACAGAAAAATATACATATTCATATATTGGTAGGATAACTACTCAGTAAGGATGAATGATTGATTTGTTCTCCATTTGAGTCTGATAGGTGCTTCAATCTGTGTAAGATTTCAATAAATCAAATCACAACAATCCATGAATACAATCCGAAATAATTGAATACTTATTGCTTCAGTTACAGAATTTATTACGAGAGCGCTGATGAAAAATCTTAATTTAAATTGGTGAATCAAATATACCTACATCTAAGACACAGGGTTTTTCATCGACTTTTTTCAGTATATTAGATCTAATGTGATTGCTTTAACCCCAATTTAGAAAGACAAACTATAATATTTACAATATCGTAGACAAAATTGTTGTCATGCTTATCGAAGATTCATGAAGGCGAAAGTATTTTTATAGCTTGACAGCAGTTTCACCAATTCATTTTTATTAATATACTGGAAAGATAGAATCAAGCATATCCGTTTAGTCACAACCAGATGTTAAATATAACCTCAATTTGCTATTTGTGAAGTGATACCTGTACGTCTACACGAGTTATTTTGTCAGAAACGCTATATGATAGGTTTGGTCCAGAATTTGTATTAGGTAGAATTATAAGGAGCTGGCATGTGTGATATTCAGTTTATTTCAATTAGCTTTCAAGCTAAATGTGGCTTCTTAAGAAGAAAATGTTTTGTGAGGGAAAACGATGTAATAAAATACAACGAGTACCAAAATTTTTATTAAAAAATTAATCATCTACCAAATAATAGTACGTAGGATTTTTTTTCAGTCACAAACTGACATAAACTTTAGTTAGAAACTGCAGAAAAAAATATGTAATACTATTCGTTCGATACCTAGTTGAGCATATAGAATAAAAATATGATTATTTTCTTTCAAGATGATATTCCGCCAAATAAATATGGCGGAATCAGTTGAATAATATATTATATTATATAAGGTACTTGAATTTTCCGAATTTAATTTTCAATGGCCTACTGACTATTATTTTATACTGAAGTTTATATTAAAGGCGTGATTATCATCAAATGAGTGATCAGAGAATTTTGTTTATTTTTAAAACTATGCATATATCACTTGATAGTTCTGCCGAAATTCCAATTGCTTATAACAAAATAGATATTGAAGATATTTCTAATATCAGAAATCTGATTAAAAGATTCCATTAAATGTAGAGTTTAGTATTCAATTCTAAATATATATATATAATATATATATATATATATATATATATATATATATATATATATATATATATATATATATATATAAATATATAGTGTAATTACAAAAGTCCCCACTGTGTTTGAGAGTGTTCGGCACTCAATAACGAGTAACGAGAAGATTAAATGCTTGTATGCAGGCTGAAGGAACTCATTTCGAACATTTGTTATAAATTGAGCAATTTCACATTTATGTTTTGATAACAAAATGTTGTTTCTGTCTCAAATCTTGTTTCTCAAATGCTTATAGACGATTAGAAAAAGCCAAGGAATA
>JARQZK010002173.1:1275000-1330000 GCA_030704885.1 Cynegetis impunctata | reverse complement strand
TACAAAATCTGATGAAAAACAAAAAGCCTCATATAAATTCTTGGTGATTTCACATGTACATAGTACCATCTGGGGTTGTACTCTACAACAGATAAAAGAGGTGACCAGCTAGAATCCTTCATGGATAATAATAATTCAATTCTATTGAATAGTGGAATAGGTACAAGCTTTAATCCTATCACCGTAGAATTCTCTGCAATAGACATTACAATGTGCGATCCTACGGTTAGAACACATACTGAGTTGGGAACCCTTCGATCACCTTCATGGTAGTGATCATATTCCTTTGAAGATCAATGTCAGAAAAATACTTTCTGATTCTCCACCACAAAGCTCAAATAAGGTGGAATTTGAATTCTGCTGACTGAACCAAGTATGCTAACCTCTATTGAAACCCATATAACTTCAGTTGATGTAAATACAAGCATTGAAGATACAATTGCTCAATTCACGATGCTCCTGAATAAAGCAGGAAACGATTCAATTTCAAAAGTTTTTTTGGTCAGGAAACAGAAGACGCAGAGTTCCGTGGTGGAATTGAAAATGTGTGAATCAGCAACTAGGGATAGCAAACAAGCTCTCAACAAATTGAAAAGATATTTCACTATTGAAAACTCTTATAGAATATTAAAAAACTACGAGCTAAAGCTCGATACATAAATAAAGCAAAGCAAAAGGAACTCCTGGAAAAACTATGTTTCCTCTTATCACTAATTAACACCAATGCATCCGAAATTTGGAGTAAAGTTAAACAATTAAAGGGCAACCCTGTATCTCATGACATCACGTATTTTAATATCCGAAAATAAAATTATATCGGATAAAGAACAAATGGTAGAAAAATTTGCAGACATTTATGAAAGTAACTCTAGCGATATCAATCATAAGGACGCATTTTTAAACCACAAACGGAATGAGGAACTCCAACCACATTTATGGGAAACCGATGAGGCGAATCCATTGAATTTGCAAATCACATACGAGGAATTAGAAGACACAATAAAGCAAACTCCTGATTCCAATCCTGGTCATGATAACTTACCGTATGCTTTTATAAGAAATTTACCGAATTCAGGAAAGTCATTATTGCTAGATATATATAATAGAATTTTTTGCGAAAAAGTGTTCCCAGAAGCCTGGAGAGAAGCTACAATAATCCCAATTCTGAAACCCAACAAGAATAAGAATGATCCAAACGCATACAGGCCGATTTCACTAACTTGTACTATGTGCAAAATACTAGAAAAAATCGTTAACAAACGCCTACAATGGCATATAGAAAAGAAAAATTTGTTATCAACGTTTCAAAATGGATTCAGAAAACGCAGATCAGCACTGGTCAATATTCTTCATTTGGAATCTGAAATACACGAAGCATTCGCAAACAAACATATTCTGGTTGCTGTCTTTATGGATTTACACCGGGCATTCGAAATGGTTTGGAAACACAAAATAATACTGACACTTCTTGAATGGAAAATAACTGGTAACATCTTGAGCTTCATTAAGAATTTTCTGAAAGACCGCATGTTCAGAGTATGTTTCCATGGTCATAAGTCATCGCCGAGGGTACAAACAAATGGTGTTCCCCAAGGGAGCGTCCTCAGCACTACACTTTTTTTGATAGCAGTCAATGACGTATTGACATCCTTCAATTATCCGGTCAAAGCTGTGATTTTTGCGGATGACTTGGTGTTCTTTTCTAAAGGAGCTGATATTAAACTCTTGACCAAATTCTTGGAAGAATCCTTAGACTCACTACTTATTTGGACCGAAATAGGCGGATTTCAGTTTTCGCCTGAGAAAACTAAATGCATGGTATTTACTCGAAAAACTATCCCCTATCCAATTCTCACCTTGGGCGAAAACCAACTACAATTTACAGATAATATTAAATACCTAGGCATCCATTTGGATAGCAAGATGAACTGGAAAAAATCACTATGAAAATATCAAGATGAGCTGTAATAAAGACTGAACTTACTGAGAATCCTGGGAAAACTACGCTGGGGAGCCGATCTAAACTGCCTTTTAAGAATATATAGATGTTTAATACGAACTAAAATCGAATACGAATATTGGCTCACTCGACATCAAGAAAAAGTTATTTCAAAACTCTCGAGATAATACAGAACAAAGCATTGCGGATTGTAGTGGGTGCATTTCCAACCACCCCCTATCGCCTCTCTTTGGCTTTGCTTGGTGAACTGCCTCTTCAATATAGGATACAAATAGCCTCCATCGTTTATGTGGCGAAAATATTATCTATCCCAAATCATTGTAACGAAACCATCGTAAGGTCAACTCGTTTCTCAACAATATATGCCTCCAACTCGAACATAATTCCTCCATTTTACGAAAGACTCAATAGACATAACAAAAGTTAGCATATGAAACCCAGATATCATGAAATTTGTTCTTTCCTCAGCACCTTGGACAATGAGCGTCCTCAAAGTTGAACTGCAGCTTTCCGAGTACAATAAGAAGGAAGTACTGTCACTCAATAATACGAAAAAATATTCGCAGGATACTTGGACAGATATAAGGAGAATACTTTTTTATATACTGATGCTTTCCAAAAACCAAGCTAACAATAATATATTGGGACTATCAGTGGTAACTCCAACTATTATAAACATGTACTGCATTACTAAATCTTCGATATTCAGGTGGTGAGCTGCTCGCCATACACCAAGCATTACTCTTCATTTCGGAAGAAACTGCTCCAGCAAGGAATTATTGTCTATGCACAGATTCTTTATCTTCAATACGGGCCGCTCCAGAAAAATGTATACCGACAATGCCCTGGTGAATGAAATACACAACAAACGCCAGCAAATTGAGAACTCTGGTACCACCATTATTTTTATCTACATTCCCTCGCACACTGGAATTGCGGGAAACTCCCAGGCAGACTTAGCAGCAAAATGGCCTTCAAAAAATATAACTAGATTACTTAACGCTCATACAAACGAAGACATAAAAATATCCGCATCATATACTGTTGAATGCTTATGGAAATCAGACTGGCAGCAAAAGAACACCTTTTTGAATCGAATCAAAGCAGATCCACTCAAAGTGATGACCCTTCCCACTAACCGTCTACACCAAGTCAAAATATCGCGACTGCGACTAGGTTGTACTAGACTCACTCACGCCTATCTGCTGAATAGAGAAAATGCTCCAACATGCACCGAATGTAACCGACCTATGAACGTTAACCATATCCTTGTGAACTGTCCGAATTACCAACTCCACCGAGAACAAACTGGTATGATGAACTCCCTGCAAGAGGCCCTAGGACAAGAAATTGAAAAACTGGAAGCTACCATTCAATTTCTACAAATCACCAACTTAATTAATTCTATCTAAATATATAACCTAATACTTTTCTTTTGTAACAAATACCATAATATGTAAACTCAAATGTCCAGTAGTGCTAATGATCTAAGATATTGAAGCACACTAAACTTTAATACAAAAAAAAAAAATGAATTCTCACAGTTTTATTCTGAATATTTTGAGATACCATGTTTTCAAATTGTAGGAAATTACAGAAATAACCACGTCTATGGTCCAGATGGTTGAGAAATTGTCTAGGGCACAGACGGTGCCGGGTTCGAATTCCGGATAAGGTGAGGATGTTGTGATTGTCCAGAATTGGGATTTAAAATTATAAAAATTATATATATATATATATATATATATATATATATATATATATCTACGTGTACTAACTATAATCTGCTGGGTAATGTACTAGCTTACGAACCCATGTGATAGATGATGGAGCACAGGCGAATACTCGCCTGTGTCCCATCATACGCTTAAAAAAAAATATTACATAAAATATTTGTTACCATCTATACCACAGAATTGTGTGTATCTTTTTAATTATTTATTATCTAACTTTTCTAGATACTTTCCCGAAATTGTTTGAAAATTTGTATTTAAAACTGTTAAAACATACTGGTTCATATTATTCGAATATTTTACAGTTTTGATAAAAAAACCCATTTTTTTAGGTTTTTACAAAAAGTTTTCGAAATACTTTAAAAAGCTTACTTCTTGAATGAGCCTGTACAGATACATACAAGAAAAAAATAGCTTACACAATTTCAAGCACTTATCTGAAATTTTGGTCGAAACCTAAGAATTATTGGGAAATGTGTTTAAGTAATGAAAGTGGATATAGCAACTTATAGTGAAATATGATAGTTCTTTAATTCGTTAATTAAAAACTTGATTACTGAACTGTATATCTTATAAAGTGAGGAAATACATACGAACCTTTCAGACTGATGAAGTGGCAATTTTGATCAAGCAGAAATATAAACAACACGAACAATCGGTAACTGAAAACATATTAAAATTAAGTGTAGGTAATGAAAGTATTCGATTCGTTCTAAAATTAGTTTCGATTCTGTTATATTCTAATATAATTGGCAACGTTTCTACGTTGTCGCGTTTAACATTGTTTCATTAAATAAACATACGAAGAGGCATTATTGCTTGAAATGTGATTACACTCAAAGTATTTCAGATCAATATACCTAGTTAAATAGAAAAGTGTACTTTAGCAGTATGTACATGAATTGAGTTCAGAGAATAGAACATTATATTTTTAGTTGTATTTCGCCTGAAAATAATAGACTAATACAGCGCGGAAGTATTTTTCATGCATTCTAGAACTCCTGGACCAGGATTTTCAAAATTTTTTTCATGTATATATGTATAAATATATATATAGTTGATAGAATCCGTCGTTACTACGTGATAATTTAACATAATGAACAAAACTAAATTTGAATATACTACGTTTATTATCACAAAATATTTAGAAAAATATAACACTGCGATTGCAATTTCGGCCACTAGACCATCATCGGGCAGATTGAGTTAAGAACTGAATACAGAATTAAGTATAGATTTGCGCTTACGGGTGGGAAAGAATTATTGCAGGCACCTAAATAGACAGGAGGAACATATTTCAAGAAGGGCTAATCGAGTGAATTTTCCAAATTGATACAATACAATGTTCTTAGAAAAGTCGTTATTATTTGAATGCACTAAATATGGGAGAATATATCAGGTCAATCTGGTCATTCAGCAAGGTATCTTTTGCATCATGATTGAGTTTAAAACTTTCTAATGTTTCTAAGTAAGTAAGTTTGGCTCCTTTCGGTAATTTGTGCATGATTTTAAAATTATCTATTTGTGAAAATGGGTGGTGGTTTTTACGGCAATGATTTGAAAACGTTGAATCCGTTTTATTTTTCAAAAAAGATTGTTGGTGTTCTTTAAATCTTGTCTTGAACGATCGACCAGTCTGACATATATATACTCCTTTACATACAGGACAAATCAACTTATAAACTCCTGAACTTTCAAATTTTGAAGTGATATCTTTGGCATTGAATAAAAATCCTGAGAGTTTTTTTTGTCTTAGGTTTGAAAGCAATTTTAATATTACATGTAGGTATGACATTAGCAACTTTTTCTGTTAGAGGACCAAAATATGTTAAAGATGTGAATTTTTCCGATTTTTCTACTTTTACTTGAGGATATATGCTGTTGTACACTAGTTGAATACGTTTCTTGTTTATCATTTTATCTATCAAACTTGTATTCTTAGAAGCCATCAGGTTCCAAAACCAAATAAATATTTAGATGACATAAAATCCTTGAAACATAAAATTGAAATTAATAATTTAACTATCACTAAAGCAGATAAATCCGATGCGATAGTAGTTCTCTCGAGAAATGATTATGTTTCCAAAATGAATAATTTTCTTCAAACCGAACAAATTAAACCAATATCAGTCGATCCAACAAATAAATTTCAAAAAAATGTTAGACAAGCCCTTCAGGAAATTTCCCCAAATACACTATGAAAACCTAATTTCTCAATAATACATATGAACCCTGGAACTCCAAAACTTTACGGATTAATAAAAAACCACAAAGAAAATAGCCCAATACGACCTGTAGTTTCTCACATAAATAGCCCAACGTATAAATTAGCCAAAGATCTGAATTTCACATTCAGAAAATTAACTAATTTCACTCCAAAATATACAGTAAAGAACTCTGTTGATTTCGTACAGAAACTGAAAAACTTTATAACTCCTGCTAACTCTTTTCTTGTTAGCTTCGATGTTGATAATATGTTCTCCAATATACCAGCAGATGAGTGTTTATCACTTGTCTTAGATATTTTGCAACAATCCACTATGGATATTATTAAAATAAATGATATCATTTTCTTATATATGTCTTAGTCAAAATTACTTCCAGTTTCATAACAAAATTTTTGAACAATCTAGTGGGCTGGCTATGGGTTCCCCCTTAAGTCCGCTTATTGCAGACATTTTCATGTCACATATAGAGAACATAATATTCAATTCTACGAAAGCATCACATATAAGTTTTTGGCATAGATACGTTGATGATGTAATTACTTGTTTTAAGGGCACCGCGAGACAATTAGATCAGTTTTTGAATTATATTAATAGCATTCACCCAAATATAAAGTTCAAAATTGAAAAAGACTTGCATCGACAGATAAACTTCTTGGATTTAACTATCTCTCATAATAATAATACTTTGAGTTTCGATATATATATAGAAAACCAACTTTCACGGATATATGTATTCCGTCGGATTCAAATCATCCTCTTTCCCATAAATATTCAGCTTTTAATTCAATGATCCACAGAGCGGTTTCAATTCCATTATCCGTAATAAATTTAGCAAAAAAAATTTCGACTATAAAACTAATTGCTTCAAATAATGGTTTTCATACAAGTTTAATAGATAAAATGATAAACAAGAAACGTAGTCAACTAGCGTACAACAGCATATATCCTCAATTAAAAGTAGAAAAGTCGGAAAAATTCACATCTTTAACATATTTTGGTCCTCTAACAGAAAAAGTTGCCAATGTCATACCTACATGTAATATTAAAATTGCTTTCAAACCTAAGACAAATCTCTTAGGATTTTTATTCAATGCCAAAGATATCACTTCAAAATTTGAAAGTTCAGGAGTTTATAAGTTGATTTGTCCTGTATGTAAAGGAGTATATATATAGGTCAGACTGGTCGATCGTTCAAGACAAGATTTAAAGAACACCAACAATCTTTTTTGAAAAATAAAACGGATTCAACGTTTTCAAATCATTGCCGTGAAAACCACCACCCCTTTCCACAAATAGATAATTTTAAAATCATGCACAAATTACCGAAAGGAATCAAATTACTTAATTAGAATCATTAGAAATTTTTATTTTTAAAATCAATCATAATGCAAAAGATACCTTGCTGAACGACCAGATTGACCTGATATATTCTCCTATATTTAGTGTATTCAAACAATAACGACTTTTCTATGAACATTGTATTGTATCAATTTGGGAAATTCACTCTATTAGCCCTTCTTGAAATATGTTCCTATATTATATGTCTATTTAGGTACCTGCAATAATTCTTTCCCACCCGTAAGCGCAAATCTATAATTCTGTATTCAGTTCTTAACTCAATCTGCCGATGATGGTCTAGTGACCGAAATTGCAATCGCAGTGTTATATTTTTCTAAATATTTTGTGATAATAAACGTAGTAAATTCAAATTTAGTTTTGTTCATAAATATATATATATATATATATATATATATATGTTCAGAAAGATTTCCGCGGTCGGAAGTATTTGAAAAACTTGGTTCACGGAATGAACCGCGTAAAAGATTTGAAAAATCTCGACGTTTCGGCTCCTTTTGCGAAGCCATCTTCAGGAGAATTAGAAGGTAAATAATTCAGACTCGTGGCCTCAATCTGCCTACTCCACGAATCGAATTAGGAGGAATCGGAAACAATACGATTGCGTGGTCTCAACCTGCCTACTCCACTAACCGTACTGCTTCCTGTCAACTCTGAAGTCTCAATCTGCCTACTCTTCAGAGTCAACTGACGGGCCGATCGTCGCGTGGCCGTATTTATAGGGGAGGGGGGTGGGTACTCACGCTCATCAGTGCGGGATGCACTCTGATTGGGTGTGACATGGCGACCACTCAGAAGTGGTTTCCATGCTGATGGGAGTCTGTGACTGTCATCTCTGGTGTTCAAACAATTTGGACGTTTTTCTATTTCTACAGCTTCACGGAAAATTCGGGATTTGAAAGATCGGACGGGAGCAATAGTTCTTGTATTGGGGAAATCGATAATGTGGCCTGTTTGGGTGTGATGTTGGGAAAGGGCGTTGGCGATATCTGAGTGTCTTACCGAAAGTGAATGTTCTTTGACACGGACCTGAATTCGTCGGTTCGTTTGTCCTATATAGGAACGAGGACAATTGGAACAGGGAATCTCATAAACACCGTGATGTTCGTTAGGAATTTTATCCTTGACGGATCTGACCAGATGGGAGAGTTTTTGTTGAGTAGTGAATATTGTTTTGATGTTTGTATTTTTGAGAGATCTTGCGATCTTATCTGTTACTCCTTTGATGTACGGAAGAAATAATTTAGGTGTAAATTCTTGTTCAGTGGGATTGGAAGGAGGTAGACCCGTAAACCCACCAATACAAACCGTTATCTGAACGCCCAGTCTCACCACCATCCTTCTCAACTTAACTCTGTAGTTAATACCCTAATCTACCGTTCCATTCGACTATCTGACGACGAACACCGTGAATCAGAACTCAAAACTCTAAAACATATATTATTACGGAACGGTTACAACACATATCAAATCAACAAGAGCATACGCAAACACACAAACATCACCCCACCTCTACCTCCTTCCAATCCCACTGAACAAGAATTTACACCTAAATTATTTCTTCCGTACATCAAAGGAGTAACAGATAAGATCGCAAGATCTCTCAAAAATACAAACATCAAAACAATATTCACTACTCAACAAAAACTCTCCCATCTGGTCAGATCCGTCAAGGATAAAATTCCTAACGAACATCACGGTGTTTATGAGATTCCCTGTTCCAATTGTCCTCGTTCCTATATAGGACAAACGAACCGACGAATTCAGGTCCGTGTCAAAGAACATTCACTTTCGGTAAGACACTCAGATATCGCCAACGCCCTTTCCCAACATCACACCCAAACAGGCCACATTATCGATTTCCCCAATACAAGAACTATTGCTCCCGTCCGATCTTTCAAATCCCGAATTTTCCGTGAAGCTGTAGAAATAGAAAAACGTCCAAATTGTTTGAACACCAGAGATGACAGTCACAGACTCCCATCAGCATGGAAACCACTTATGAGTGGTCGCCATGTCACACCCAATCAGAGTGCATCCCGCACTGATGAGCGTGAGTACCCACCCCCCTCCCCTATAAATACGGCCACGCGACGATCGGCCCGTCAGTTGACTCTGAAGAGTAGGCAGATTGAGACTTCAGAGTTGACAGGAAGCAGTACGGTTAGTGGAGTAGGCAGGTTGAGACCACGCAATCGTATTGTTTCCGATTCCTCCTAATTCGATTCGTGGAGTAGGCAGATTGAGGCCACGAGTCTGAATTATTTACCTTCTAATTCTCCTGAAGATGGCTTCGCAAAAGGAGCTGAAACGTCGAGATTTTTCAAATCTTTTACGCGGTTCATTCCGTGAACCAAGTTTTTCATATATATATATATATATATATATATATATATATATATATATATATATATATATTTTTTTTTCCGTGTAGATATAGGAGTATCCATATGCAATTTGGTAACGGGGATTGTTCTCGAGGCAGAACAAAACAATCAAAATTTGGGAAAATTTCTACAACCGCCGCGATTTTCACGTAGATATTTCTCGTTTTCATATACATATTTTTTTCTGTTACATATTGCCATCTCCAGCGGCTTCCATCGAACCAAAATACCTTCAGCTTAGAATCTTTTGGATGTCTTCGTGTCAGAAAGAAACTGTCAAAATGTGGGTAAATTTTACTAACCGCCGCCATTTTCACGTAGATATTTCTTCTTTTTTCTTGGTTTCTGAGAATTCGCTCAACTCCACAGATTCTGCAGATTGAGTTAGAGGGTTTAAATTTGGTACGTGGATTGGGTTTATATTGAAATGTGATCCTTTGTGAGTTCAAACTATTTTCCTGAACCGCTGCACTATAAATTTGATTTCGAATGGCATCTCGACCTGGTTCGCACTCAGTACTCTTCGCAATGATTCTTCCTAATCTAAGCTAATTTTTAAACGAATTGTCTTAGTTTCAGCTGTAGGCAACGGAATCTTTCATTATCATTTCAACTGACTTCAAGACGTCTGATTATTTTGAAAACTGGCACACGTAGGGGAGAAGTGGCATTAAGCAGCCAGTTTACTAAACTGAGCAAAAAAAGATACTTTTGATGGAAGAAATGATGATGTTTTTTTCTTCAATTATTATTAATTTATTTAAGTAGATAATTTTTCACGAAAAAACCTTAAATAATATGAAAAAATCAACGAAATATTCATTTTTAAAAAATGTGTCTTTTGGCTCTTTCATAACATTTCGGTATTGAAAGGCTACTGAAAGTTATGAAAGAGCCAGTCTGTATTATAAAGTGTAAATGTGAAAATTATGCAAAATAATAATAATTGTACTATTACAAAAAAAACAGGACGACAATTCTAACAAATCTTTTTTAAAAACTAATGAAATTTTTGATTCTGTTGCGGTAACTCTTAAGTTGAGAGAAAAATGGACTGTATATTGAAATAAATTTAAAACTTTTGAAAAGAAAAATAAAAGCCCTAGGTATATGTAGTGCAGTTAAAGGTTCCAGAGTTAGAAAATGACCTGGAGTGAGACAATCCAAATCATCAGGATCTGAACTTGTTGGGCATAAAGGACGGGAATTCAGAATAGATTCAATTAACGTGAGTAAAGTATAGAATTCCTCATACGTTAAAATTTGTTCTCCGATTACTCTAAGTAAATGCGATTTTACGGATTTCACCGCAGCTTCAAATAGACCACCGAAATGACTTCCAGAAGGTGGATTGAAATGGAATTCGATAACTTCCTTCTCAGCAGCAATCTTCATCAAATTTATCAATTCACGATTAGCTCCTACAAAATTCGTACCATTATCGCAGTATAAATCTGTACAGCGACCTCTTCGGGCAATAAACCTCTGAAGAGCGGCTAAAAAAGATTCAGAAGAGAGATCATTAGCTAATTCCAAATGAACGGCCTTAGTTGAGTGACAGACAAAAACGCAAATATAGGCTTTCGACGTCTTTTGCCCTCGGTATTTTCTCATTGGTGCAATCGTAAATGGGCCAGCGTAATCACATCCGCAATGTAAAAATGGTTTTACCGTCGAAAACCTGGACTTAGGTGAATTTCCCATAGGGGGTTGATAGGCAATTGGCTTCATTTTGAAACACGTAATACACTTCGACAATACCGAGTTTATCGCGCGTCTTGGTGATAAGATCCAAAACTGTTGAGCTAGTAAAAAATGCAGCTGACGTGGACCAACATGAAAATATTTGATATGATAATATCTTATCAGGTGGCTTGTCAATAGACTATTACGTGGTAACAGAATAGGGTGTTTGGTACGATAACTTAAATCGGCATATTTCAGACGGCCACCCACTCGAAGAACATTATCAGTATCCTCGAAAATATTCAGTTTTCTTAAAGGTTTTGACAATTTCTCCGCTGACATTTCATCTTGGAAAGCTACAAGTTGTGTATACTTGGATAATATTATCAAAGCAGAGTGAAGCTCTTGAGTGCTCAGAAATCCATTCCGCTTGTCTTTCTGATGACTTATATTATGCCCAAATCGCGAAACAAAAGCACAAATACGCAACAACGTTGAAAAATTAGAATAGGTTTTTAAAAGATATTCACAAAAATGGTCAACTTGCGGAGTCGAAAATAAAGAAACCTTTCGTTCTTCATGAGTGACATCATCGGAGGCCACGTCAGAAGATTCATCAGGCACAAAATGAAACTGATTTTCAGGATCATATAAAAATTTTGGACCCTTCAACCAACGTTCATTATTGATAATTTCTGAAGGAAAGAGACCTCGGCTACCGATATCCGCTGGGTTGTGGTCCGACTTGACGTAATTCCAATGCACAGATGGAATCTTCTCGTGAATATATGCCACTCTATTAGCCACAAAGTTTTTCCACCGATAAGGAGGTGAGCGCAGCCATGCTAAAACTACTTGCGAATCAGTCCAAGAATAAACATTCGTAAGAGAAAATTTATCAGAGAATAGTTTGAGGACAAAATTCATCAATTTGGCCAACAATACCGCTCCACAAAGTTCTAACCGCGGTATACATATTTTCTTTAGCGGGGCTACCTTACTTTTAGAAATAACAAAACTAGTAGATAAACTTCCATCGATATGAATGATTTTGAGATACAAAACAGCGCAATAACCCTTTTCCGAGCTATCACAAAATCCGTGGAGCTCTAAGTCAAGAAAATTTGAAGAACAGAAAAGAAGCCTGTTGATTTTAAATTTAGAAAGGTATTGAATTTGGGATCGAAAGCGCTTCCAG
The DNA here is from genome assembly GCA_030704885.1 of Cynegetis impunctata. Taxonomy (NCBI): domain Eukaryota; kingdom Metazoa; phylum Arthropoda; class Insecta; order Coleoptera; family Coccinellidae; genus Cynegetis; species Cynegetis impunctata. The sequence continues at coordinate 1,317,452 of JARQZK010002173.1, read as the reverse complement.
ATGCGCAAGATTTCGTCCGGCGGTTCCTCATCCCATGTGAGACCGATCATCCAAAATCTTTGTATGAGATATTTAACCAGAAAAGTGACTGGCGATAAAAATCCTAGAGGATCATAAATACGAGCTAACTGCGACAAAATTTGTCGTTCGGTACAAGTTTCGTCATTCTGAGGGACCACAGAAAATGAAAATGTATCTTCTGGTGGATTCCACAATAAACCCAAAATTTTGAAAGACGTGACATCGTCATCAGAGCAGAAGTCGAGAGGGTCTACGGTGCGCATAGAAGCTGGGAGAGCTTCCAACAAAGCAGGATCGTTACTTGACCACTTTCTCAAATGGAAACCCCCCTGTCGGAATAAATTAATTAATTGGTTTTGTAAAATCTTGGCTTCTTCAAGCGTCGGGGCCCCAGTGACAACGTCGTCAATATACGTATCTTCTTCTAATGCCTTCGCAGCTAACGGAAAATTATTGGTTTCATCTTGCGCCAACTGTTTGAGACAACGCAACGCCAAAAAGGGAGCAGATGATATTCCGTAAGTAACCGTTTTCAATCGATACTTTTTCAAAGGCTCGTCAGGAGAAAATCTCCAAAAAATTTTTTGATAATCTCGCTGATCTGGATCGATCCAAATCATCTTGTACATTTGCTTTATGTCAGAACATAATACGTAAGAATGGAGGCGGAACTTCAGAAGAATTGACACTATGTCAGTTTGCAATTTTGACCCCGTGAAAAGACTATCGTTGAGAGAATAACCGGATGGAGCCTTCGCGCTTGCGTTGAAGACCACCCGCAATTTAGTGTGAACACTAGACGGCTTTAATATACAATGATGTATGAGATAGTAGGGATTTTTGCTCACAGAATCCTCTGGTACAATTTCCATATGTTCACAGTCTAAATATTCGCGTATAAAGGCAGAGTACTCTGCATGAAGACTACGATTTCTCATAAGTCTGCGCTCTAAAGCAAAAAATCTTTTAGAGGCGAGTTCTTCCATACCGCTAAAGCTGGGTACATCAATTGCGAACGGTAAAGCAACAATAAATTTACCATCAGTGTACAAGTGTGTCGACGAATAGTTTTTCACAGGTATCATCAGCTTGAGAATTAACATTCACTGATGGGACGGATTCAATTTCCCAAAAATTTTTCACAATTTGAGGTAACAAGTGGTCATTAACTGGAGAATGTATATCACAAAAAAACGACGACGTCACATTTCTTGGAAAATCTGACCCACTTCCTATAAGTATAAAACCAAAGATAGTATTGAAAGCGTTTACCCCATTAGCGCCGGTAATGTGACCGTCTAGAAGTATTTGAGCGAACATATCAGCTCCAAACAAAATATCAATATGTCCAGGTGTATGAAACGATGGATCTGCTAACTTTAAATTTTTGAACTCATTATTTATTAGAGCTGGTACTGGTGTCGTGGGTAATTTTTCGGTAATTTTGTTGATTATGGATGCGTTAGTATACATTAGAGGTGATTCTTGACCTACTGGTCTTATTGTTATAGCCACTAAACCTTGACTAATACAAGATTTTGATGAGTTCAAACCCGTCACCTCGAGGAACATTTTTTCCGATCTCAAACCTAATCGAGAAGCTGCACTCTTAGTAATAAAAGAGGTCATGCTGCCAGAATCAATTAAACATCGTAATTGGTGAAAAGTGCCTTTCGAATCTAAAATTTCCACCAAAGCAGTGGCCAAAACAACATAAGATGTTCGATTAGAATTAAGGACACCAGTTCCCGAAAAATTAACAATTGATTTCGTTTCCGAGTTCGATACACCACTTGAAGCAGCAGATGACACAACATCATTTTCAGACTTCACATTCTCTTTTGGTTTGAAATGCAAGAAAGTATGATGTTTCAAGGAACAATGACGACAAGTAGATTTAGATTTACATGAACGAAGATCATGTAAGGTAGATAAGCAATTGAAGCATAAATGAAGTTTCTTTGCGAGATTATATCGTTCAAAAGGTTTCACATTCAGAAATGACGGACATTTAAAGATAGAATGGTTATGTTGGCAAACAGCGCATTTAGAATGGGAATTATTCGATGAACTTGCTACGTTCTTAACGAAAAAATTCTTCAGTTTATTTTTCATCGAAGAATTTTTATCAACTGGAGTGGTATTACTAGGAAATGACTCGATGTCTGATATCATCTCACAAGCTATACATTCACGTTCTAAAAATGTAGTAAGATCGCTGTATTTTGGAACCTCTAAAGAACCATATGCATGTTCAAATCGGGAAACTATTTGGTCATCTAAACGATCATATAACATCATGAGCAATATAAAGTCCCATTCAGCAGTTGGGAAATGCAAGTTTCTCAAGGCGCATATATTCTCTTGGAAGATATCTAATAAATTTCTAAGAGAATTAGGCAATTTCGATTTGATTTTTTCGGCACCTTCAATACGCCGCCAATGACATTTGGCAAGCCAACGCTTATTACTGTAACGTTGAAATAAAGAATCATACGCAGATTGATAATTACTACCACATAATTCGTAATGTTGCATTAATTTCAGAGGTGGCCCTTCAAGAGTAGAAACTAGATAATTGAATTTTTCATCATTGCTTAACGATTCATTATAATGCACAAGAGAATTAAACAATCCGATAAAAGTTGAAAACTGTGTAACATCGCCAGCAAATCGCTTCAATTCTAACTTTGGTAACCTAATATTCGTTTTGACATTCGGTTTGGAATTCAAAATATCTACAGGCTTCGCGTTATCGGCGTTTAAAACTTCGTAAATAGATTTGATTTCATAGTAATCAGTTAAAAATCTTTCGCGAATTGTATTTTCCTCACTTAAGTCAACATCTTCCTCTTGAAGTAACAAATCTACAACAGCTCTATGCTCACTATCAAATTCATTTCGTATTCTTTCAATATCGGAAAACCTTGTTTTGAATAAAGTGAAATTGCCTCCATCTGTTTCAGTTCTTTTGGCGAAATTAATCAATGATTGAATTTCACTGATCGCCGTATTGCGATACGCGCGAGCTCGTTTTAATCTCGACATAACCGCTTTCAGAATTTGAATTTAATTCGAATGGAATATAACACAATACAATTGTAAAGATCTTCTGTTACCGTATGCCCTTTAAACGCACCTACCGTACTACAGAAATGAACGTATGTTCGAAATAATTATCACAACGCACAAAAAATTCGCTGATAAGCAATATGTTGCTGAAATAAATAACTGAAACGTAATAAATGAAATTATAATTTCGCTTCACAATAATTCTTCTGCACAAATCTGCAAAACTTCCAAAGGAAATAAAATAAACTTCCTAATAGCAAAACAATTCAAACTCCGGCTTTACCGAATTATCAAAAAATGCTTCAAAATCCGGCTTTACCGAGGGACCAAAAAATGTTGCGGTAACTCTTAAGTTGAGAGAAAAATGGACTGTATATTGAAATAAATTTAAAACTTTTGAAAAGAAAAATAAGAGCCCTAGAAAACTCACCGTCGTTCTTGTTCAAGACACCTGAGAGCTCTCGTTGGTGGTTGGGAAGTCTTCCAGTGACGAACTCGTAGTATTTTCGTTGTTTTGAGCAACAACACACAATTCGGGTCCAAAATAAGGCACACGAAGAATAGCGGCACTAAACTTAATATCAATAATCAGATTTTAGTGTTCTAGCGGATTAGCGTTTCATACAATATATCTCCGAGAGAGAGTGGTCAATTCACAATTTTCAAGAAAGTCTTCTTTAAGAGGTGCGCACAAGACAGTTTTTTTGTTGTGCCTTGTAACGGTCGATCTTGAGAGCTGTCTAGGGCTTGGGCATTGGCTTACAACAACAGATTCTATCAGTCAATTTGGGTATTTCTAACAAACGCTTTAATATTAAAATAATATTCTGCCATACCTATTATATATTCAGACTTTTTAGGAACTTTGGAGTATATAATGTAGTTTTTCTAAAATTAGAAACATGTCTTGCAGAGAGAATTGAATTTTTTTCTTAATGCCATAGGATTCATGGGCCCAATCAAAAAAATCAAATTTTGCACTGAAACTGCATTCTTAATCACAGTTTTCATATGATCATCGCTATTTTCATTTGTATTTGAGTATTTTTGCTATGAGCAACTTTTTTTCTCACTTCAGCAATGACGATAGTCAGATTGCAGTACGAAGTTTTTATTAAGGGTTTTAAAGAACTGTTTTATGATAATTTTTTTTAAAATAATAATTTTTGATTTATTTACATTACCCTCTTTCTCTTATAAGTTTTTCTTTTTGGGAGTGACAGTCACGACTGTGGATGACATTTTTCTATTATTGCGCGTCGTGCTTTGTCTTGGCTTTGCTCAAGAAAATGGTCTCATCATTTCCGATGATATAATTTGTTGCCTAGAAGTACTCGGAATCGCAACAGTAGTAGCCCAGGGCATTTAGAGCAAAATCGGCCAGATTAAATGAATTTGGCCGTGCAGCATGTTCAAAAAGGTCACAGAAAATGAGTCTATATGGTCCGGTTAATCCGTTTCTAGGAAAAATGCCTTCTGGGCCGGAAAATGCATTTTCCAATTGCATCACTACTTGTACCATTCTAGGAACGACTGGAAACTCGGAAATATCGCTCAGAAATTATTACTCGGGGGTTTTCAGGCCGGCCGAATTCGATTCTGGCATTAGAATTACCCGGGGGCGCACGTAGGTGGCTCTGCGGGGGGTGTGGGGGAGAAATTGCAGCGTGCATGGAAATCGCTCTAAACTCGTTACTCGGGGGTTTTAGGGGATGAAGAATTCAATTCTAGCATTAGATTTCTCCGGGTCTGCTCGAGGGCGGCTCTGCGGGGGTCATTAATTGGGGGAGAAATTGCAACGTGCATGGAAATCGCTCCAAACTCGTTACTCGGGGGTTTTCGGGGATGACGAATTCAATTCTAGCATAAGATTTCTCCGAGGCCGCCTCTGGGGGTGATCAGACATAAGACTACACCGGGGATATAAATAACAAAAATTTTGATGGAATATTAAATAAATAAATATTACAAATATTATAAAAACAATTGCTTTGGAACGGAATGAGGAAAAATGAAAAATCAAAGTTGTATACACTTTTTGAAGAAATACCTGTAGCTGTAAGAAGTGAAGACACAAAATATGTGATTGATGGAGGCATGCTTCTGCATAATGTTAGACGGCAAAAGGGCCAGAACATGTTAGAGATATGCAACGGGTATGTTAGATACATAAAGAGAGCATTTGGGAACAGGGTTTTTGTTGTTTTCGATGGATACGACCAAATTACCACTAAATCGACGGAAAGAAACCGGCGATGTATGCATAAAAATTCCGCCACTGTACGCATGGCTCCAGATTCCTGGACGTCCATGAGGTTGCCAGCAAGTGTAACTCAGTTTCTAGGGAATAGCAAAAATAAGTCCCAGCTCATAAAATTCCTCCAGGAGGAATTCAAACGGGCCAACATAATGTCTCAGCAGAGTGTAGTTGATGCGGATGTTGATATTGTGCTTAAGGCCATATAAACTGCTTCTGGAAGCCACAACAATAAAGTGGTCATTGTTTCGGATTTAACAATGCTTGTAGGACTCCATCGAATCTAGAAGTGTTCTGGCTGAAGCCGCCTTCCGCTAGAGTACCTGATGTTGTGTATTCTTCCGAGAGCTTAGCCTCCAAGAGCGCGTGTATCAGGTCTCAGATATTATTTCTACATGCTAATGCGTTAACCGAGCATATCAAGCGGGTCTATTTCCAAGTACAGTATTGGTATGGCTCACAAGGTCAAGACGAAACCTTAGATCCGTTGGAATGGGGCTGGGAATTGGTGGATGCAGAGCTCAGTCCTGTCACCATGACCCAGGAAGCCGGTCCCGAAGAAATTTTGAGTAAAATTTCTTGTTCTTGTCAAACCGACTGTGGCCTGAGGTGCGGGTGCCGCCGAAGTGGGTTGGAGTGCTCACTTGCATGCGAGCATTGCGATGGTAATTGCTCAAACCAAAATTACGCTTCCAATGAGGCCGAGAGTGGTGACGAGGAAAAATATGAAGAAGAGAAAGAAAATTCAGGAGGAAGAGAAGATGAAGAACAGGAAGAAGACGAAGAAGAGTTTGAACAAGATGTTTAGTATTCTAGTTAAAAATTGAAGCTTATAATGAATAATTCCAGATTAATAAAAACTCCTATCTGTTGTTTGAATGAAGTATTATTTTCATAATTTGTGATTTTTCTCCTTTACCATTCACGGACGCTGCCAATTAAACACCCCTGCACCCCCTCGCAGAGCCGCCCCGAGTGGCCCGGAGGAATCTAATGCTGGAATTGAATTTGTCATCCCCGAAAACCTCCGAGTAACGATTTTGGAGTGATTTCCATGCACGCTGCAATTTCTCCCCCAATTAACCACTCCCACAGAGCCTATTCCGTGTGGCCCTGGAGAAATATAATGCTAGAATTGAATTCGTCATCCCCGGAAACCCCCGAATAACGGGTTTGGGCGATTTCCATGCACGTTTCTCCCCCAATCAACCACCCCCGTATAGCCGCCCCCGAGCGGCCCCGGAAAAATATAATGATAGAATTGAATTTTTGATCCTCTAAAACCCCCGAGTAACGAGTTTGGAGCGATTTCCATGCACGCTGCAATTTCTCCCCCAATTAACCACCCCCGCACCCACCGCAGAGCCGCCCACGTGCGCCCCCGGATAATTCTAATGCCAGAATCGAGTTTGGCGGGCCTGGAAACTCCCGAGTGACAATTTCCGAGCGATATTTCCGAGTTTCCAGTCGTTCCTATAATGGTACAAGTAGTGATGCAATTGGAAAATGCATTTTCCACCCCAAAAGGCATTTCTCCAAAAACAGATTGACAAGACCATATAGACTCGTTTTCTGTGACCTACCTGAACACAATGCAGAAAATTTCTCTATCTTCCCTGGACTATAGGGGTACAGATTAAATGGGAAGATGGTAATAATAATGTAATAGCAAAAAAAATGCATATTTATTAAAATTTTATATTATTTACTCAATTCAAATGCAGGGCTATGAAAGACCCAGCTATTTTAAGGCCCATTCACCCGAATCTTTCATACCTTATTCTTCGAAAAAATAAAACCTTTAAAATGAAAACAATATCAGAACTTTTGCGGCATAGTTTTCACGCAGTTGCAAGGCCAAATGTATGCACAAACTCAATCTACATTCCATTTACCTGTATTTACTTACAATATAATACCAAAAAACGAGTTAACTGAAGCAAAATACATACTTTTCAGTGCCAAAAACTTTGACTTGATGTGCCGCCGTCTGTTTGTTTCGACGGACTGTCAAATGTTTGTGGGTGACGGGAAATCAGTGTTGCCACTTAAAAACAAAATCCGTTCATAAAATACCAAAATAATGTAAGTGTCTCTTTCAAAACATAGCTCCTTCATGCCACTTCTCCCCTAATATAGAACTCATTATAATACAGTAATTTCATCACTTTGTCCTAAAGTCCTGACCAGAAACATTATGATCCAATGCTATTATTAGCTTGACCTGTTTCTGTGAGTATAGGACTTGGGCGCATTTGAACCTCAAAGTTTATAAGGTTGACTTGAGTTTTGCGAATTCTTTCCGTAGGGCGACTAATATTTTGATATATTAACAAAATATAAGATATCCACAGGGGTTTAAATTGGTAGTGTTTTTTTCAAATTTGTTTGTCAATCCTATTCATACTTTCCATAAGAGTACAGTGAAAATATTATGAATATTAAAAGGGAAGGATAGGCGAATATATATTTCTTTGTATAGGCTATAGCCAAGGGAGTTAGTATGAAGGTGGTAAATTCCGCAGGGCGATTTTATTAAAAAGTTGACGTTTCGCCACGACATTCGTGGCTTTTTCAAAACTTTTGAAATATTGAAATTTCTTTGACATTTATTGATTTGAAAGAATTTGAATAGTTTAAAAAGACTACGACGTTTCATCAAAATTTTTTGGCTGTGGCCGTTCTCTGTTATTTATTACGTGCTATTCAGTCCAATATTAACATTCAAATCTGTTATTATTAGATGGTAAGGGAAACCACAGAAACCTTTACCCACGTAATGTTCGAAAAAGGTTCAAATTATTTTCATTTTGAAAAGTCAAAGAATAGGGTACTATTTATCATTTTTCAAAAATTTTTTTACGGCTGTGGCCATCTTTAGTTACTACACATAATTTCTACACGTAATGTACAAAAAAGGTTTAAAGTATTTGATTGTTGGATTTGCCTTTAAAAAGACATTACTCGTAATTTTGGAGATCATAAGTTCTAAACTACCTATACCTTTTTTTTTTAAATTGAAAATTTTAGATGTCTAGAATTTGTCGAAGAAGAGTTGTTATGGTTAGAGTTTGTCTGTTGAATTATTTTGTCTTGATTTACGTTTCTTAGAAAAATTAAAGAATTAAATCTGCGTATATTGAACATAACACAAAAATTTTAGAAATAGAGAAAGATTAAAAACGCAGAGAAATTTAAGAAATGTTGCATATTCAAAAAAATTTAAATAAAGTCATAAATGATAAAACAGATATCAAACATTTAATTTAAATATACGCAGATTTAATTCTGTAATTTTTTTTAAGAAACAACGTAAATCAAGACAAAATAATTCAACAAACAAACTCTTACTATAACAACTCATCTTCTTCGACAAAATCTAGACATCTAGAAGTTTCAATTTTTCTAAAAAAAAGGTATTAGAACATATGATCTGTATCTGTGATGTCTTTTCAAAGACAAATCCAAAAATCAAATATTTTAAACCTCTTTTGTACATTACGTGGGTGAAGGTTTCAGTGGTTCCCTTTCCTTTAATATCAACAGACCTGACTGTTGATATTGGACTAAATAGCACGTAATTAGTAACTAAAGACGGCCACAACCGTGAGAAAATATTTGAAAAAAGAAAAATGGTACCCTATTCTTTGACTTTTGAAAATCAAAATAATTTGAACCTATTTCGAACATTACGTGGGTAAAGGTTTCTGTGGTTTCCCTTACCATCTAAAAATTTATTTTCAATTTCAGATAAAAATGTCATTCTTGATAAAAAGTTTTGCTTGTTCAAAAACCCCTCAAAAATAAATGAAATTCAAGTTTTGCGAAACCTGTTTCATTTTATAAACAGTTTTATGTAAAACCTCATGAATTTATGCACTAAGTTCGGAAATGTATTAATTATCTAGTAAGTGACTTTTGAGATTTCCTAGGTATCTGTCAACATCGGCGAATAATTTCATAATTGTCATTCCCTTTCGACAGTAATTTAAGTATAACTATTAACAAAACTGATACTAAATTCGATGGACGATGAATCAACTCTGTGGTAGTTCATATTTATATTAAAAATTAAATAATAAGAAAACAACTTGTCTAAAAACCACAAAATGAAAATAACTTTTTATTCGACTAGTTTCGCCTGTTACAGCATTATCAAGACTGAATACATCATGTATTCAGTTTGCGAGATATTTAATTGTCGTAATATGTTGTTGTTCACAACGGTATACGGGAATCAAGTTTCCGTTTAACCTCGTATTTCTATTTCAGGTGCATCGGAACGAATTTTATTAAATGAAGATGAACCTTCGTTATGGATATCATCTCTAGATAGGAAGTTCATTTGAACGTTAACTGCTGATTTCAGTGTGTCAGTGGACCAGTAAGTGGTGTGTCGATACTCGTAAACTTGAGATTTTTTTGCGCATCTCTGTTTTATATAACAAAACAGGTTTATTTGTTACAAGTGTTCAAATTTTCATTTAGGGATACCGATACCTGCATTTGGTTGCCTTCACTAGATGCTTTGGATTTATATTGCTCTTCTTTTTTTTGAGTTGATAAGCTTTGTGCTGCTCGGCTAACACCCATATTAAGTCGTTTAGAGATTTGTTTGCCTATTCTCCTTTGGGTGTGCCTCTCGAGTTATCCGTGGGGCTAGGTACATGTAAAAATGAATAAATTCCATTGTTTGTACAATCAGATTTCACAGATTCCATAGTTCAATCCATGTTTCTGTATACACCACAATGGCATTAACGAGCATTCAATACTTCCTGGGATCGCTTATCAAGTATGCAGGTATGGTTTTCAGTACATTCTTAAAGAAAATGTTTTTAACAGTCAGATATAGAAAAGAAGCAAAGCTTGTCAAGTATTTTGAGAACATTGATACGAGATCAATCATGAGAGCAATAAAGGAGCAAATTATACTCTGCGATGAACTTAAGGATTTGGTAATCATTTTCTATCCAACTTACTACGTAATTATTTATATAATCATAATAGTTTATTATCCACAATTAAACGTATTAATCTTGTTTCTCGCTTATATTTTCTACTCAACATATTCGGGTTTTTTAGGTTTAAAGCAAAGCAGTTATTCCTTTGTGGGCTACCTTTTTTTCTTCTTCTGAAAACCTTACTTAAACAGATGTGTGATCACCAAATCCATAAAAACGAAACAGTAAAAAATATTATATTGATAGGCCCGTTATTTTCAATATAATTATATATATATATATATATATATATATATATATATATATATATATATATATATAAAGATATATATATATATATATATATATATATATATATATATATATATATATATATATATATATATATATATATATATATATATATATATATATATACTCAGTTTCTCAATTCTATTCCTGAATTTTTTAGTTTCATTCGAAAGCTTTGAGTGAATTCGAAACAAATTTTCTTTGTTATATATTACTATCCTTTCGAGTTTTCTGCACCCATCCTTCGTCCTCCATGACCAATGCACGAAAAATAATATGTTGATAAGAAAAGACAAATGATGTCTACAAATAAAAAACATAAATTTTGGACCAATACCCCTCTACTAAAAAATATACTTAGAAAATTTCCTTTTGAATTTCCGTATAATTTTGGGTACAAAGTACGACGGAATAGGTTGTTCTGCTATTTCTATCCTCGATCATCAAACCTGGCAGGGGCGCGGCAAGCCAAGCGACCGCGTGTGGGCAAAATATAATTTTGCACCCCTTACCCGTTTTTTGTTATGAAAATGTATACATGGGTACGTACACATAAATAAAATTCAAATAACTGATAATACCTATATTTAATTTTGATACTGATACATCAGATAAAGGGGTACACACAAAATTGAAATGATCGCTGTTACTCATCTAATTTTGAAATGAAATATATGTTAATTCATATACTGTACTGTGTACTGTGTAATCTATAATTTTCAATTGTGTAGTGGGTATTTCCGAAAGCTCGAATAAAAAAAGTGTACTGATTCAACAACACCGAGAATATAAGGACTGGAGGCTGCCGAGTGACGTCACAACAGGCAGGCAGACCCGAAGTCACATCGTTGTGTGTTGGATAACGCGAACCGCAAAAGTATTAGGTTTTTTGTAATTTTTGAAGGGCTTCCGGTTTAAGGAGAGTACCAGTCGTCAACTGAGCCCTTCTTTTTTACCCCATTCGATTTTATTATGGAAAAACGAAATTTCAAAGCAAATACCATTACTACCAAAACTTATGAGTCTTCAATTTGCGAATTTTACATGACGCTAATCGGTCGTTTGATTTTCCACATTAATTTTTAACGAGTATATTTACTGTACAGGTAATCATAATTTTTGCAATATCATGAATTGTATGAATATTACATTTGCTATCATTATGTGATGGTCTTTTTCTGAGAGAAATTTCAAAATATATTGAGTAACAAATGCCCGTTTATTATGAACTGTTAAAAAAGTTTCCTCGAAATCCTCTAAAATTTTGTTAAATATTATGTATGCATATAAAACTATTCGTAAGATAACGTCTTTGGGATAAAGTGTTATTCGAATAGACGAATACCGATATCTTGTCTTGTTCGATGTACATAATTTCAGTTGCTCAGATCAAAAAGCTAAAGCTCCAGCTAAAGATGAATTATTTTGGAAACTGTCCTCAATATCTAACATATTCAACGCCAATGAATCTAATAAACTGGAAATATGTTTAAAAAATTTTTCAATTTCTTTGCTTTTCTCAGGAAGAAGTTTTTCAGCGTTTTTGTCGATATTATGCAACAAATCTTTGATTTCACTTATACTATGGAAAGTAAAGGGAGTCTTCGAATCAGGTTTGAGGTCGTTTCACAGTATTTGTATTTCGCATCCATATAAAAATGTTTCGACCTATAAATCGAAGCTTATTATTACAGAGTACGTCTTTACAGGCTCAGGAGAATATTTTAATCTGAATAATGTGACTTTACTAGTATCATTTATATTGAACCAGCCTTTAGGCTGAAATGAGTTTAAAACATTAAGAAAATGTTCAAAATCATAATATGAAGATCTATTTTCACAAGCTTCAAATTCGATTTTACTATTTCTAATTGCATTCGCAAAACTTTTATATTCTAATTCGCGGAGTTTTTCATCACGACTAAGGCGAAATTTAATTGTTTTTGATTAATAAGAAGGACAAGTTGGGAGTTTGGTGGGCACAACATCGTGTTTTAGTCTAGGAATTTTTAAACTAACAGTTATATACTCGCCGGTTTTAGAATCCGTTGCAGTAAAACAAGTGATTATATTTTCCTTGGCAGAATGTAATTCACAGACCCTAGAGAACTTCAATGGAGAAGAATTTTCTCGGTGAATAGCTGCCACCCATTTAGCAGACATCACTGAATCCGTTGGAAAACGGAAAATGTGTACTTTTGGTCCATTTTTATAGTTACCGCGGCATCCTGGTACACAGCAACTATATGGCGTTTTAAATATTTCGTTTCGGTGACACACCACTATCACTACACAAAAATAGCACACTAATCCTGTTACAACAAATCACAAAAAAAAACAAGGGAGAAATACCCACATCGCTCCTGTGATGAGGAAGAAAACAAACACTGAAAAAGTAGGGTTAACCGGTGAAGCTGAATTCGCTTATACCTTGCTGTGCTTATGTCACGCCATTCTGACGTCAGAGTCCCCAGTCCTTAGATCTCGGTGTTGTTGACTGATTTCAGTCAGCGTGATACCTGACTACTCATCCACATAACATTTAGAAGAACTTGACAAGTCTTATGTGACATGAGAATTAACGAACAACGTAGAAAAAGCAATAATGAAACTGACAAAACAATAAAAATGTTACATGACAAAAAAATGAATAATTTATTGAAAGCACTCTTGAAAGTTCTCTGAAAAAACCTCATCGGCGTGTCGATTATTTTTATAGTAGCACTTGGAAAGAGATATGTTTGAGATAAACAAATTGAACCAAAATCGATTAGATCGATTGTAGTTAATAAATGTTTAACCTTTACGCATTTAAATTTTGTTAGCTTCAGAATTTCGTAGCTACAAACGAAATGATTCGGAAGTGAATGATTATCTTGCTACTACATTGAACTACAAACAATTTTAAGAGAAAAACGATTGAGTCTTATTTTTTTCGAAAACAAACTCATCGGCTTCTTGATTGTTTTTATAGAAACACTGCGAATAGATATTTTAGAGATATAAAAATCAAACTACAATCCATTTGATCGTTTGTAGTAAATAAAGTGATATTCTTCATTTACTCAAATATCGTTAGCTTCATAATTTAATAGTTACAATCGACATTATTTGGAAGTGAATGATCATCTTGCTACTACATTGAACTGCAAACAATTTCAAGTGAAGAATAATTGAGTCTTGTGTATTATTTTTGTAGTAGCACTTGCGGAAATATATTGTTGAAATAAATAAAAAGATCTACAATCTAGTCGATCGATTGTTGACACATACACACACACACATCTGCATATTGCCTAGTTGCTAATCCTTTATTAAAAAATTGATGTGCAGATTTCATTCTTGTCGCTTCTCCGCGATGATGATTGGCTGTCACTGAATTGCCATAGAAACCGTTTCTATAGTAAAGTTGCTGTGATAACTGTTGTACTATGGTTATCGTTGTCATGGTAACCGTTACTAAGATATCAAATGTTTGTATTTAGTGGAGCGCGCATAAATTATAATCTCTATTCAAATGCTTCAATTAATTGAACTTTTTTTTTGTTTCAAATACGACAAGAGTATAATGAACACTTGTGAATTGCTTCAAACCTCTACATCGTTTGTAGTTCCCGGGTCAGTGTTTTTTTCAAAATGACGTTATTTTGAAGTTTAAATGAGATTTCTGAAATCACTACCCCTCTAGCCGCTACTACTTAAAGCAATTATTTTTGAATAGAGATAATAGGTCTAGTAGCTTTGTTGAAAGGGTAATTCAATTACCTGCATGAGCGTATAATTTTTTTTCTTCGATCGCTTAACTATTGAACAGGAAACAGTATTTCAATCCATAAACTTCTACCCCAATGTTTGACCTTCGGGATGACAAAACGAAAAAACACTTGGACGAGTTTGATGCAGGGCTATGAACGCGTAATTAAATGAAAAAACTGTTCTCTTTATTGAATTACGGACAATGAAAAAATTAATTGACATAATGATAAATACTTCAATTAAGTAAATGCTCAAATTGACCTCCACCTTCCCCCATGCATACATACAGCAGTTCCTCGAAGCAATTCCTCACATTCCTTAGCATTTCGGGTGTTATCGAACGACATTCGTTTACTATGCGCTGGTGTAATTCATCCAAGTTTGCAGGCTCCGTCGCATAAATTTTACTTTTCAAATGTCCCCATAACCAATAATCCGGGGGCGACAGATCAGGGGAACGAGCAGCCATTCTATGGCACCCCTCCTTCCAATCCAACGCACTGGAAATCGTTCATCTAAATAGTGCCTCACGGGCGAGGCATAATGGGGAGGCGCTCCATCTTGCTGAAATCTCAGTTCTGCTTCTAAATAACCGTGATCATTCTCCAAAATATCTGTCAACATAGGATCGACATTGTTTTCTAAGAGATCTAAGTAATTATCACCATTGAGATTGCCGTCTATGAAAAAAGAGCCCACAATATTGTCGCCATAAATACCGACCCAGACATTCAGATTTTCAGGATATTGAGTGTGAATCTCTCTTGGGTTGGTATCAGACCAATATCGACAATTGTGACGATCTACAGATCCATTCAAATAAAAAGAGCATTCATCAGAGAAGCAGACATTAAAAAGGAAGTCCGGATTATTACTTATCATATCACCCATTGTTTCGCAAAATTGTAATCGGCGATCAAAGTCATCTTCGTTCATTTCGTGAAGCAAACTCATCTTGTATGGATGGAACTTATCATTTTTAAGTATCCTTCTAATAGTGGTACGAGAAATCCCAGATATTTCCTCCATTTTTCTTGTACTTGAAGTAGTTGACGAAAGGTCCTAAAACTCCTGTGTCCACATCATCATTTCGGACACGATTCAAATTTTCTTTTTTCTAATTAACAACTGAGCCCGTCTTTCTAAACTTTCTGTTCAAGTTCAGAACGTAAGTGTGACTTACATTATGGTCCTTATTTCTCTCGTTAAACAAAGCAGCAGTTCTCATTGTACATTCATTATTCGCAAAAAAAAATGGAAATTATTTCCACTCGCTGTGCAGTGGTATAGTCCATTTTGAAAGTCACAAGCTGATATAATTAAAGTCTGAAATAAATAAATGAATTCTCATTTTCAAACAGCTTCCCCATCTCAAAATCAACGAAATCTGTTATCGCCGCCTTTTTTTTTGCAATTTCTCGATCACTACGCGTTAGCCAAACACATGTTGAAAATGCTGAAACCGAGACAATAACTGAAAACGTGAAAACAATAACATTTACCAAGTAAATCGTCCGCTTTCGTTTAAATTGAAATAATTGCTGTTAGGGTAGCGGCTAGAGGGGTAGTGATATCGAATTCATTTTTTGACCCGTCCGACCCTTTTTTTCCATCTCAAAGATCCAAATTCGGCGTGTGAAAGTTATTGATGCAAGAACCACTCTGTATAATAATGAAGCGATGAAAAAAAAAATACACTCATGCAGGAAATTGAATTGCCTTTCCAACAAGGTGCTGCTCGACCCATTTTCCCTATTCAAAAATGAGAGCTGTTAGGGGTTGCGGCTAGAGGGGTGGTGATATCAAACTCATTTGAACACCCCAATTTGTCCCCCTTTCAACAAAATTTGACCTGTCTGAGCGTTTTTCGTTATTCCATCCCAAAGCTCAAAATTCGGGGTGGAAAGTTATGGATGATATATATATATATATATATATATATATATATATATATATATATATATATATATATATATATATATATATATATATAATCTTCTTTCGAATGGCATAAAAAAATAGTAAGTGCCATTTGAAAAAATTGATATTTTGACAATTTTTGGATGAGACATTTGAAAATCGCCTGCGTCCATATATTACAGAATGGGACCATCGATGGAAGATCAGATGTTAGCCTGGACTGCCAGCTAATTGCTCCGAAAATTTGGTTTCCTACATTTGAACGGTTTGTGAGCTACATATTTTTTCCTCAACTTCTACTACGTAAGTTTTTTCGGAAAAATAGAAATATATTAAAGACTGTAATACTTACCTTGATAGAATAGCATAACTTAGGTTGTTCAAACTCATAATCTAATGAGCAATCGAACAATTTAAAAAAAAATGTAAGTTTCCATTTAAAACAAGAAAGTTCTGGCATATACTGTATAGCTGTAGGACTAAAAATATTTTTGGTAAAACGGAAATCCCCGATTATGACAGCTTACCATCTTACAAGTTTCTAATCCAACAGCAAGTTGATAAAGTATAATGCACAGTCTACGTAAATCACTATATATATATATATATATATATATATATATATATATATATCATTTTTGATATGAAAGAACTTAATAAGATTTGGAATGACAAGGAGCAGAAGGTATATTTCAAACTTTATCATCAAAATATAAATAGTCTTAACAAATATTTAGATGAATTTAAGATTACTATGTCTCAGATGAGTTCGATTGCCTGGTATTCACAGAAACTTATAAAATGTTAGATACAAATTTATTTAATATACCTGATTACTCAATGATTTATAATGATGGTGATTTGAACAAAAATGACGGGGTGGTAGTATATCTGAAAGAGGGATATGATTTTAATTTTAGCACAGTTTTTATCGGCTACTGCAAAGCGCTACAGATATGTATAACCCTAAATAGTCACAAAAAAGTAATGTTAACATGTTTATACAGATCACCTTCGGCTAGTGGAGAGGTTTTTATTGAAAATTTAAGTAGGTACCTTAAACAAGCAGAAAACAACAATTTCGCTCATATCTTAGTAGGTGACATAAATATAAAAATAAATACTTATTCTAATACTGTTAATGATTATCTGAATATACTTAGCGAGCACAATTTTGTATCAATGATACATAAAAATACTAGAATACATGAACAAACCGGAAACTGTCTAGATCATATTTTTTTAAAATGTAACATTCCAAATTACGGAAATAATTGTGTTTATTTTCAAACGTACGATAATAACGTCATTTCTCGATTGACAGGATCATCGAAAAGTTCTATTTCTCCGCCAAGGAGGAGAAGTGTTGTTATGCAACACTTTTCCGGCCGGCGGCAGGAAAAGTGTTACTATGCAAAAAATCAATTGGTAACCATGAACAAAAAATTCTCCAATTCAAACGTCATTTTTATTTTCAACCACTTCTCACCAGGTTGCGAATTATATCTATCAATTATTTTACTTTATATCTGTCAGAATCAATTTTGCGTGTCAACCGTAACTAAGCAAATGTTCTATAATTCATATCGATCGTAAGTGGATAGAATTATGTGCGTAAATGTGAATCAATCCAAAAATGGATATTCAGATTTTTATGAATTTCAAAACTTTTGAAAATAAAATAACATATTTCATTCGGAGTAGAAGTGACATTTCATGGCTCGCTTTCAATTACCCGCCTCACTGCGTTAGGCGGGTAAGCTCAAACTTGCCATGAAAAGTGACACTTCTCCTCCTTATGAAATAATATACTTTTCAGTGGTATTTGAAAATAATATAACAGACCACAGAGCAACAATACTAGGGCTTCCTTCTGAGCTATGTAACAGAAATACAAATCGTGTGAAAAGGGATGTTTTATATATAAATTACGAAAAGGTGAGATTTGATCTAAATAATTACAATTGGGCAATGTTTTATAATGAAACAGATCCTGATACGCTAACAGATATGATAACCGGTATATTAAAATCCTCCATTACAAAAAATACCACGATAATAAAAATTGAAAAATCTAAAATTAAACGCAGTCAATGGATAACTGAAGGCATCGTTAATTCGGTAAATGAAAAAAATTGGTTATATAATCAATAAAAAATGGAACCTAACAATGAATAAAAGAAAATAGAAACCAACAACTACAAAAAACTACTAAATACACTGATTAGACAAGCTAAATTCAGGTTCTACAAAAAACAAATAAATATAAATAAAAACATAAGCAAAAATTTATGGAAAGTTGTAAATAACATATGTGATAATGGGACTGAAAGGTAATTCACGCAAATTTGCACAAATGATAATGAAATTTGTAATACTCCTAAACTTATTGCAGAGGCTTTCAATAATTTTTTTTGTAAGGTGGGAGAGACGTATGCGGAGAAAATTGTGAAGCCAAATACACCTGCACCTAGCTCTACACTTTCTTCCTTACGCCTACAAACGAACAGGAACTGATAGTTGTAATCAGTTCATTAAAAGATAGAAAATGTCCGGGTTTGGACGGTTTAAAATCGGAAGTGCTCTAGAAAACAGCTGATTTGATAGCATTACCGTTAACTCATCTAGTGAATAGGATCTTTGTTACAAGTAGAGTTCCGCAAGATTTTAAAAAGGCTATGATTGCTCCCATATATAAGAAGGGCAACTCAAAAGAATTGAATAATTATAGACCGATCTCACTTATAACTAATTTGGCTAAAATATTTGAAAAAATCCTACAGAAAAAACTTTTAATATTCCTCAATAGCAATAACGTCCTGTCTGATAGACAATACGGATTTAGAGAAGGTTTATCCACGGTGGATGCCATCAGTAGATTGGTTGATTGGTAGATGACTAAATGTCTAGAAATGAGTAAACCTGTGCTATGCGTGTTTTTGGATCTTGCGAAGGCTTTTGACACTGTAGATCATATGCAAGTGTTGGGGGCCTTGGAGGATGCGGGAATACGAGGGGACTCAAATGAACTTCTTGCAGATTACTTATCTAACCGCAAACAAATAGTCAGAATAAATAATATCGTTAGTGATGAAAAAATAGTTACATATGGTTTACCCCAGGGAACTGTATTGGGCCCAGTATTGTTTACAATATATCTTAATAACATATTAACCACACAGTTTGCTGGTAATTTACTAAGCTTTGCGGATGATACCGCAATCTTATATACTGATGACACATGGGAAAACTTAAAAATCACAGCGGAAAAAGACTTGGAAAGAATATTCGATTGATTTAGTTACAAATTATTAACAATTAATTACGAGAAATCCTTATTTATGCCATTTTCACATAATACCACTGGCTTGCCAGAGTACGATGTTCTGAAAATTAAAAATAATAGCAGACATGTTAAAATAAACGTGACCTAAACTTATAAGTATCTAGGTATCACTATTGATTCACATCTTCGATGGGATGCTCATATTAATAATACTGTGAGGACATTGAGACCACTATTGTACCGTTTTAGATACCTAAAAAATAATTTAGACTTGCAGTATTTGAAAATACTATACTACTCTTTAGTTGAATAAAGATTGGGGTATGGTATATTGGGTTGGGGTGGTGCCCTATACTCGCATCTAAGACCGCTTGATGTGATACAGAAGAAAATTTTGAAAGTAATTTATGGTAAAATAAGTACGTACCCTTCAAATACATTATTCTCGGAAACTGGCTTATTGGACTTAAGACAATTATATATGCATCGAATTATAATATAAACTTATAAAAACAAAAATATCTTGGAAAAAGTGAGTCACAACTACAGCACAAGATACAAAGAAAAAGGCAGTGTTGCTGTTTCAGTTTTGTATAAAAATATCAGTTACCGTTGTTTCTCTAACATTGCATTGAAAGTATATAATTCCTTGACAGACACGTATAAAATGAACCTAACTGATATAAAATCCATTAACATCATAAAATCACTGTTCAAAAAACATATTATCCATCTAGGTAGAAATGGCACTAGGCAACTCATTGAGAATTGAGAAAGGACCTTCTTCTCCTTTCACCGTTATTTGAAGAAGTGAGTTGTTGTTATATGAATATATGTATGCGTCATGATATAAAGGTGTGATGCCCATCCACAACAGAAAGGTTTTAATGGGCGAATAACTTCTTGTTTATTTGGACGCAATTATTGAATAGAATCACTCAATGTAATTTTTTGAATTGTATGTTTTTGCTGCTAATAAACATTATCATTATATATATAAATATATATATATATATATATATATATATATATATATATATATATATATATATATATGTATATATATATATATATATATATATATAATATATATATATATATATATATATATATATGTATATATATATATATATATATATATATATATATATATATATATATATATATATATATATATATATATATATATATATAATGATAAATTCCGATAACGTTTCAAATTTTTCCTAAAAAGTAAAAGTAAGGAGAAAAATCAAGTTTCAGTACGACAAAAAATTGTATTGCTATATTTAGTGAATAATTTTATTACAAAGTACAATAGTGTTTCAATGTTAATAATATTAATTGACTAGAAATATATTAGAAACTATCACAGTAGCGTTAGATGAAAAATATTAACATCATTATAGGCAAAATTTCCACTTTGTTTGAATCATTTAGCATTAGAAATACAGTGAGAGTTGTACGATGATTCAATAATCTATTATATTTGTAGCTACCATTGTTCGTGTTTTAAAATGGAAATATTAAAAATATATTTTATATTGACTACTCATTCTAGTAAAAATTAACCATGTAGAAATGATTTAACTTGACCATGGTTCAATCAAAGATGAAAACATTTCGTTCTTACGCACTGAATAAGCAGTGACAATGAAATAGAAATTATTCATAAACTACGATCTTCAAAGTGATTCTAAATAATTGTGAATCTGAACTGATATAGTGCAATTGTATTCTGAGAGCATTAATACCAGACTTCTGTACCGTACTTCAGTAGACGTTGATCAATATCCAAATTAATTCGATCAAAGTTTAGGTTTTCATCATTTAAAAATATGTATCTCGAAAATGTTTCTCACACACCTTATTTAGCGTATTTTGCTGGATTTGAAATACATATGCACATATATATATATATATATATATATATATATATATATATATATAATATATATATATATATATATATATATATATATATATATATATATATATATATATATATATATATATATATATATATATATATATATATATATATATATATATATATATATATTTGTTCAGAAAGATTTCCGCGGTCGGAAGTATTTGATAAACTTGGTTCTTGGGATGAACCTCGTAAAAGATTTGAAAAATCTCGACGTTTCGGCTCCTTTTGCGAAGCCATCTTCAGGAGAATTAGAAGGGAAAATAATTCAGATACGTGGCCTCAGTCTGCCTACTCCACGAATCGAATTAGGAGGAATCGGAAATAATACGATTGCGTGGTCTCAACCTGCCTACTCCACCAACCGTACTGCTTCCACTCCGAAGTCTCAACCTGCCTACTCTTCAGAGTCAACTGACGGGCCGATCGTCGCGTGGCCGTATTTATAGGGAAGGGGGGCGGGTACTCCATTGACGTAGTTATTGACGTAGTATCGCAAAAGGAGCCGAAACTTCGAGATTTTTCAAATATTTTACGCGGTTCATCCCGAGAACCAAGTTTTTCATATATATATTTATTTATACACATTATATATCACTATATTTTTTCCTCAGGAACTAAGAATATTTCATATAATGAGTATCAGAGCATTCTAATGTTTTGGAACTTATTCGATAACTTGTCATATCATCACTGGTTGATATTTATAATTATCTCCATTACTCAGCAAGTAGGTATTAGCACTTATGGTAAGTATTAATTTGTAACTGTAAGATTTGTGCTTCTCAAGTGATGATACTCATAGGTAACACGTATGTTCCGAGTTGAAAACAATGCACAAATTTAATTCGTTTTTTCTACGTTGAACTCAAATATTTTGTTTGTACTGTACAAGTTTCTTAACACTCGCTGAGAATTTGAAAAAGGCAAATGCGTTTCCTAATTAATTTTTCTACCAAACAGTGCACTGGTTCGTGGGATTCATATTGGACCCTATAGGACAATTGAAGTCAGAAGCAAAATATTTTGAGTTGGCTAGAGGCACGTTGATCCTGAATCGGTCGGGTGGATGTACCTCTGAAGAAATTTCCTGTTTCATGGCTTGTGGCTTCATTTTGGTACACCAAGTGTTAGCGGCGGCTATCCAAAACATCTGACTTGGGGTATAATTGAGGCCAGGAAGTTGAGGTTCTGGGCTATTTCTGCTAGCCCAACTTTTATAAGCGCGATAAGCCAACTTTATTCCACCATTATCAGCAATGTTTTCTCCCTGAGTATTGATTCCATTTATCTGAAATAAGGATGAAATTTGGAATCAAAATGAACCCCTTTTCATGTTTATGTTACCACAAATTTCAAGTAATAATATAAGATATAGATCTATGGTGCGTAACAGAAGTACCTACACGTTATACGTACTCGCTTTATACCAAACCATACAAAAAAATATTCCTGCGATCGTTTAGCTATAATTCCGCGTCTATTTATAATACGTTCCTTGTCAATTAATTGAAAAAATGTTATGAGTTTTAATAGATGTTATAAATGGACTCTGTCCTTCAAGTTTATATTAGGTGCGAACAAATTTTTTACCTCTTTTTTGTTATCATTCCTGTCCAATGAATATGAACACTATGAATATAGTGTTATGGTATTACTCCATGTTTACCATCGTTGAAGACTTATATTTTGATAATTCCACTCATGTATAATAATTCTCATTTGTTAGTGCAGAAATCGTAGTTTTCTATCGGCTAATTATGTAGGAACAGCAAGGATAAAAAAATCGGATAAATTACGTTACCGCAGCAACGCTAGCATTTATTGTTCGTTTACCAAGCGTTGCTATCGAATCAGTTTGACAATAATTGTGAATATCAAAACCAGATTTATACAGCGAATAATATTCCAGTGAGTATGTCGAAATTTGGAAATATTTGGGAGGCAGTAATAATAAGGGAGCTTGAAAAATCAACTCCAGAATATACAAAAAAAAAATCACTCCTTCATTTGGAATCAATTGAGCGAACTTTGTAAACAACGAAATTTCACTTATCGGTAATTCAGAAAAACTTGAAAATAGTTCGAAAGCATTAACTAAAAGTGAAATTCTCAAAGTGGCATTAAAATGGGTCTTTTAAAAAGATTTTGTCATATAGTTACATATGAATTAGCTTGGCGAGGAGGTGAAGCTGCAATATGTGAAGAACACAATTAATACAGTTTTTTCCAAATCATGTCAGGGTAGCTCGAACAAGTGCTGCAATAGTGAATGGCTAATCAAAAACACAGCGTATGCTCGGTAACATTGTTTTATAAAATATTATCACATAGACCGAACCATATTACAACTGATAGATTATTTATAACTCCCAATCCGTTTGGAAAAGGGATTCATCAAAAAGTTGGTACAAAAGTGTTCTTGTAGGAGTCAACGAAATTCTTAAGTGGACGAAAATTTGAGCTGGAAAACTTTGACTAGATACAAAGAATAAAAAAAATTCTAATCATTCTCATTGCTCAAGCGCTGTATCAACTTGAGCTCAAGCAGATATTAATGAACAAGAATTACTTAAATAAGTGGACATTGCTTTTCCAAGTCTATAAAGCCTTATAAGCCTTATTCATTACTTCATAATGGGCATAATTTGCATCTTGTAACAAATCTCCGAGATAAAGCTTTGGAGAATGAACTAGCTACAGCGACAACATCTATGTCAATTTCAACAAAAATCTGCATAAGTAACGGAGCAAAAATCTACTGGACCAATTGTAAATAATAATTGTATTTTTAATAATTGTTCTTTTAAACCATTATTTTTCTACTCTTATCTTTCTTTTAGTTTGTTAAATAAAGATTGATTGAATTGAGTTTTCTATTCATGGAATTGTCTTACTGAATACCACTTGAGCTCAGATCTAGAAGGATATTTTTGACGGTGGTTTTCTCATACTTACTTTCATATATGTAATTTATCTCGATCTGTTCTGACAAAATCATTTGAGTTATGCTCTCATGATTTTGTCAGAAAGGCTCTCGTTAAATTGCCTATGAAAATGACTATTAAAAACAAGCCACAAAATCCGGCTAAATATGAGCTCTTATGGTATAACCCCCGATAAATGTGATTGCTGTTTTCTTAAGATTGTTCAGTTGCAGTAATTATATTTGTATTGATTTAAGCTGATTAATATTGTATCTATATATATTTTGCTGTTGAATTTTCAGTGTATTCTACCGAGGAGGGAGAAATAAAGTATTATAATAAACTATTATTATTAAGTTGTCATAACTGAATATTTTTGATATTGTATACTGATTCATAAAATTTAATGAAGCGAATTTACTATTTATAACGAATTCAATGAATGTATGGCCTGGCATTCATAATGTAGTCAAATTAACAGTTTATAATATAAAAAAAATTGTTACGAAAAGTCTGAGTTACGTGAATTGTATTCTTCGGAAATATATATATCAGCTACACCCCTTTGTCGCAATGTAATCGTCAACACGAGAAGTTTGTTTTTTTTTTCACCTCATAATGTTTCATTTCAAGTTCTGATTCTTCTTCCGGTGCCATACCCGGTTTCGGTCGTAGGCAACCTCTTTACAACTATTCGTGTTGTGCGTCATACAGTGATACACGAATAGAAGGGACCTACAGTTTTACGACGATTCCGAACGTCTTTATAGAGAGGCTTTACTAGGCAGAATACTTCTCGGTGGTTTGCCATTGCCTTCCGAGAGGTGTCTCCGCATTAATTTGTTAGTTCGGCCGGAATTCGATCCACTTACCTTCTGTTCAGTAGCCCAAGACACTGGCCACTGAACTACGAAGCCACCAATTTCTGATTAAAACTATTAAATTCTGAATAATTAATTCTGTTATAATCACTCACCGTCATGTTCACCTCCGGGACAATCATTTTTGAGTATTGGTCCACTATACATTGGGCTTTCTTGTTGTATGCATCTTTCGTTTCTTCTTTCCACCATGCTCTTAAATTACCATCTAGGTCCATCTGACTGCCTTCGTCATCGAAACCGTGTGTGAATTCATGACCAATTATGTAGCCGATACTACCATAATTTAGATATTGAGGTCTGTTAGCATCGAAGAAGACTCCTTGAAGAATACCGGCAGGAACCTCTGAAATTTTGAAATATCACTATTAATAAAAGCTACCTATACCTTCATTAATTCCAGACTATCAAGGAAGATTTTGTTCAAGTTTTTGTTAAAAAGTAATTATTCACGGTTGCTAAAAATTGACAAATTGTAATTGATATTCAAGAGGTGATTTAATAATTATGAGGTATGAAGGACTCATGTGATTTTGGCTTTTTTCAAATATTTTGATGTTAGATTCCAACTTGAATATTGATTTTTTTTAACAGCAACTTCAAAACATTACTGACTCTACGATAGAATGTGGAATTTCTGGATAAATTCAGTTAGTTTCTTTATAATATTAATATTGGCAGCAAGATCCGTCCATCAAATCACCACCTTTGAAACACAATCAAGTTCAGTCTATGACCATTTTCCCGTATATTTATCCCATATAGCACCGATTTTCATAAAAATTTGAATATATGTTCTTCTTACCATCTGTTTCAAAGCCTACCCTGTGCCAGGGGTTGCTTTTTCTTTGGAGATGGATGCCACCCCTTCTTGGGGGTGAAAAATTTTTCATTGAAGATAACTGCGGAAATCGATAAATTAACTAGTTCTTAGCAACTGTTTCATGAAGTTTTTTCTGGAAGTCAATACTTTTCCACTTATTCGTGAATGAAATTGTGGGTTTTCAGGCAAACAAACCACGTTTTCAGATTCTTTCTCGCGATTAACTGGAAAAATATGCATTTAATCGAAAAACTTGTGAGGAACGAATTTATAGCTTATAAAAAAACAAAGGAAATCTTGTATTTATGATGTATGCAGACTTAATACAAACGGAATTATTGCTTGTTGAAAGATAATTGGTATTTTCAATCGCCAAAATGGAAAGTTTCTACGTACAATAACCAAAAACCAATATATTTTTTGGGGAAACCTCATGAAACCTTTTTGAAGTCCTTTGAAAAACCTTTATTTTAATTTTTATAATAGTTCCTAGCATTGAAACTGAGCGAGTTATGAAGAGAATAATGTCGATTCCTATTTTTTCGTTGGAAAAAAATTGTGAAAATTTCACCCCCTCTTCCACCCCATTCGAAAAAAATCATTGCCACTTTACAATTCACTTCATTTATGTTCTTTGAATACGTTCTGAGTGTTGGACCAGTTTAAAGTACTAATTTTTGAAAAAAATTGAGTGTGAAGAGTGAAAATCATTTTCGTAATTCAGCGAAAAATCGCCTTTTCTTCAAAATAACTCAAAAACAGTTGATGATACGCAAAATTTTGTGAAATACAACATTGTAGGATTTCCTTCTTTGAAAATTTGGAATTCAAATTTTTTTTGTAGGATGAAAATTGAGTAACATATGGCTATTTAAAGCTTGCGTTTGTAAACTTTTGAGCCCTTTCAGTATGAACCTTTTGGAAATTGAGATGTGAAAATTGAATTTACTTAGATGAGCTTATAGCTCTTGAAAAAACCTATAGCATACTTTTTGAAGGACTTGATTGCTTGAGAACTGATAATCCGACCGCGAAGCGGGAGGATTATTCAAACTATCAAACTGACACTCTTTGTAATTATGCAACAAGTTATCCATGTATAACCTGATTATTTTGAAGTACTTATAGTATTACTACTGAATACTTATGGTGGTGAATACCAATCAACATTCAACAAACTATAAATCCGTTTTTGTTATGTCTGCACACATTATAAATACACGATTTTCTTTGTTCTTTAATAAGCTATAATTTTGATTTCTGCAGGTTTTTCGATTAAATGCATATTTTTCCAGTTATTCGCGAAAAAGAATCTGAAAACGTGGTTATTTTTCTTGAAAACCGATAATTTAACTCGCGAATAAGTCGAAAAGTATTGACTTTCAGAAGAAAATTCGTGAAACAAAAGTTGCTTGGAATTAGTCAATTCATCTATTTCTGCATTTATTTTCAATAAAAAAAATTTCACCCCCAAGAATGGGTGGCATCTACCCCCAGGGAAAAAGCAACCCCTGGCACAGGGTAGACTTTTAAATAAATAGTAAGTAGAACCTAAATCCAAACTTTCATACAAATCGGTACTGTATAGGATAAATACACCGTCTAAGCTTTTTTACCGTCATTGACTGGACTAGATCCAATTCAATTGTCTTCAACAGTATGGAATATGATGTGAAACTCTCAAATTTAGCTAAAAAAATTAGATGTGTTGAAATTTTTTATGAACTTACGAATTGCATTTGAGTTCATATCGTAGAATGCATTGACGACTGCAACAGAAGAACGAGTGCGCCAGTCTGATTTGATGACAGGCTCCGACAACTGATTCATTTCTTTTTCTGTTTGGAACTTGGATACATTGAGAACTACCTCCAGGTAGTTTTCAGAGCTTATTACTAACTGAAAATATTGGAAACATAACAATTTGGTAGATGAAACATTTTACATTTGCAACAGATGTAAATCAAATTTAAGTGTTCACCAATTTCAATGTGGAGCACAATCATAAATTTTTCAACTGAAGATCTAGGAATTGTAACGATCAAGATAACATGTATCAGATTTATTTACTATTAATTATTTTAATTTGAAAATGCACGCGGAAAATAAATATAAAACTGAGTTTATTCAAAAGAATTAAAATTCCTTTCCATTAATATACTATCTCAGTAAGTTTTATTAGAATGTGTACTTCATTCCATCAAACCCAATAATCAATCAATGTCATTATTTATTTCTATATACGAGTACTTTTTCTGAGAATATCCTATAATAAATTTAGTGAAAGAGCATTTGATGCTATGAGCAAATTAAACTGGCTGACGTAGGACATTTTCGCAAATGCGTCCATGCCATTAGTGCTTTGACTAAAAAAGTTCGAAAGTTCAATAAATAACTTCACTATGATATCGGTTCCCCAATGAAGAATATAATAAATTTGCTAGGTACTGAAATTGTGGACTATAATTCGATTATCGTATAATTTCAGAAAATACACACATAATTTCATACAACTATTTGTTTAGTAATCTGATTTCGATTTTGCATAATCAACTATAAAAATGAATTTCAAATTCAAAATTCCAAGTTGAATTTATCTTCTAGTTTCATTTCTTTTATTCCCAAAATCTAAAAATCAAATTTTTAGGTATTATAACACAATTTCATTTCAATTCTATTCAAGAAAAATAATACAGATTATTGGGAAAAGTTGTTGGATCTGCCATTTATCAGTTCTTCACAATAAAAGTTTGAGTAAGTTATCAGGCACGGATCCAGAGGGGGGAACTGGGGGAACGTTCCCCCAAATGGCCCGGGCCTCACCTAATTGTTTTGATTGAGAGCTACTCGATTTACCATTGCCCAAAATACCAGTGCCTTTTGGCGTTTGAATATAAAAAAGTTCTTCCCAAAAAGTAGTGTCTGAATCCGCGCCTGATATATATATATATATATATATATATATATATATATATATATATATATATATATATATATATATAATATATATATATATATGTATCATATATATATATATATATATATATATATATATATATATATATATATATATATATATATATTATATATATAATATATATATATTTATATATATATATATATATATATAATATATAATATATATAATATATATATATATATATATATATATATAATCTTTTGATAATTATTAGCAATAACAGGCTGGCTGAATCTTAAAAAACTCGATTATATCAAAAAGTTGACGCCTCAACCACGACATTCGCAATTGAAATTTCTTTGACATTTATTGATTTGAAAAAATTGAATAAAACAGGGGCTGCTTTGTATATGCCTATTCAGTCTAATATTAATATTCAAAATTCTTATCATTAGATGGTAAGGGAAACCAAAGAAACCTTTACCTACGTAATGTTTGAAAATAATAATAATAGGGTACTATTTATCTAACAACAAAGAAATTAGTTATGGGAAAACATTAAAGAAGTGGAGTAGAATTATCGGAATAGTACGCTTATATGGAAGCAGCCGTTGACACGTGTTTCGGACTCTTTGGTCCTCATCAGAACGGCGTAGCTAAGTATTGGATTGAAAATTTGGAGATGAAAATAGTTTAATAAATAAAATCCTCTGTTATGGAAGAAAATCACTTATTTGTGGTTTATTGTTTGAACTCTCCGGTATGGGAGATTTGGTCAAACTTTGCCACGGAGGCGATTAATTCCATCCGAGAGATCTCAGAAAGAGTAAATTAATATTAAAAAAGAAAATTAGTTTTGGGAAAATATTAAACAAGTAAACCAAAAATTATCGGTATAGTTCGTTTATATGGAAGTAGCCGTTTTTAATGAAATTTTTATAATAAAACCCTCTGTTATGGAAGAAAATCACTTATTTGTGGTTTATTGTTTGAACTCTCCATAACAGAGGATTTTATTTATTAAACTATTTTCATCTCCAAATTTTCAATCCAATACTTAGCTACGCCGTTCTGATGAGGACCAAAGAGTCCGAAACACGTGTCAACGGCTGCTTCCATATAAGCGTACTATTCCGATAATTCTACTCCACTTCTTTAATGTTTTCCCATAACTAATTTCTTTGTTGTTAGATAAATAGTACCCTATTATTATTATTTTCAAACATTACGTAGGTAAAGGTTTCTTTGGTTTCCCTTACCATCTAATGATAAGAATTTTGAATATTAATATTAGACTGAATAGCATATACAAAGCAGCCCTGTTTTATTCAATTTTTTCAAATCAATAAATGTCAAAGAAATTTCAATTGCGAATGTCGTGGTGAGGCGTCAACTTTTTGATATAATCGAGTTTTTTAAGATTCAACCAGCCTGTTATTGCTAATAATTATCAAAAGATTAAAAATAGATCACAGGCAACAACAATTCGAATAAATATATATATATATATATATATATATATATATATATATATATATATATATATATATATATATATATATATATATTTATATATACGTTTCTGGTGAACCATACAACGGATAACTTTGAAAATTCAATGGAGGGCATAGTCGAACATTCTCTACCCAACTAAAATATTTTCGGTAATTCGGTGTTGCCACTTCTATTAGAAAGTAGTAGCAACTTTGATGTTTCGAATGAAACTACCTATATATTATTTTATTTTTAGAATCTCCAACAATTTCCCAACAACTTTTCATAATATTTCCCTATACCTATCTGTTACCGTTTTCTGAATAAAAATTATTTTCTTTTTTTTTTCGTCGGAAATCGAGACTTCTAAAAACTCTGATATCTTTGAGCTAAGAAACAAAATGATATCGAAATTTCGGTTTAAGTTTGTTGATACTTGGGGGCTTCCTACACTTCAGTCTAATCTTCGTTATTTCAATACAGGGTGGTCAAAAAATACAGTCATTTCGTTAGCTTGAAAAAGTGACTGTAAGTTGTTTATTTCAAATGGAATACCCTGCATATTATTGAAAATTCGAAAAGCTGCTAGAATTTCCAATTTACCTATGTATATCATACCTATACCTAACTAATCAAGTTTCGGACTAATGAGCACTTATTTGTGAAAATGTGCCTTGAACATGGTTTCCCCTTGGTATTTGCTAAGCATATCATGATTACTATTTGACAGTAACGTTGTGACCATCTACTAATGATATCAACACGTTCATCACTTCAGAAGTTGGAAATACCTTCAGAAACAATGGAAAAAATTCATTCAAATGAAGTTCTTATGAAAGTGTTTATTACTTTTGGACAGTGTGATGAAATTATCAGCAGGACATGTAGAAAGTTCAATGAAATGTATCCGAATCAACCGCCAATGAACCTCAAGAAATTTATACGAATTCAGAACAATTTCAATACGTTTGGGTAAACTTTGAAAAAGTACCAAATAACTTGATGGTCGAAATATTGACACAAATAATTATAAAAAACGGAAACAATTATGTGGAATGTTTCAAAATATGTTCGAATCGCTGGCCGTTCACTTCCAAGCTCTTCAAAATGCGGGTTTTGCCGAGGCAGATCTGATTTCATTCGAATCCAAAGCTTCAAATGTTTGAATGATCCTCTGTTACAATTCGTGTCTCGAACGCACGGGTGTTTCGTAAACTTTTTCATTGGCGGTAGATTCGGATACATTTCATTGAACTTTCTACATGTCCTGCTGATAATTTTATCACACTGTCCAAAAATAATAAACAAATTCATAAGAACGTCATTTGAATAAATTGTTTATATCGTTTCTGAAGGTATTTCCAACTTCTGAAGTGATGAAAGAATTGATATTATTAGGGAGTTTTTGAGACCCTAAATCTACACGTGAATTACGTTTTCGGTTATTCTGAGCATGCGCAGAAGCTTTGAAATTACCGTGACGGTTATTAACCGATAACGTACTACGTTATCAACGGGACCTTAACGTTCGCTTAATAAACGTCCGTTATATTCGCGGTGTTGACAAGTTTAAACGCGCTTGTGTTAAATTGTTACAAACTAAAGAAAAATAGACTATTTAAACTATGATAAGTGACTAATATCATATATGCTATCGTGCTAAAACTTTGTATTAAAAATTCGCAACAAATGTTATTTCTTACTATGTGGCAACCATCAATCGAGTCTGCGATCTAATGTTTTGAGATTGACATTTTCGGTATTTTCATTGGTTATGTCACAGTGCTATTTTGGTTTGTTTATTTGTGTATAATTTTGATATTTTTTCAACGGTTTTTGTTCGCTTGCCACGATAGTTAAAAAAAGACTACGATTTACCGATATGAAGGATCTGTTACTTCTTAGAGTGGTTCTAAGTAATAATCCATTTGAAAACCCAGATATTTGGTCAGTGATTCAGCAGCACATTACCCTTATAACAGGAAAATTATTTTCAATGAGAACAGTAAAATACATAAGCCTTCGATGCCTAAGAAATATATTTGCCCAAATTAATCACAATTATTACTACAAACTATTGCATTTACCAGTTGCTTTATGTCCAGACAATTGGGTTTGGTATCTGCAAAGTTTGGCATAACCGTAGCAAATCCTCTTTTTGAAAACGGAAACTTCTTTTCACCTCTTCAACCTCAATATTATACAAATCGAATCCGGGTATGTTTCCATCAATATTTTCACGTTCTTGTTCCTCTTCAAAGATGTTATGTAAGGGTATACCTCTCATTAAATTATGATCCACACCCCCGCGCCTGATCGCTATATATTCTATTACATCTTCCATGATAATTTACCCAAAGAACGCTAATAATAGGTGAATGAAAATTGGAAAAATCACCCGACAAAAAAATAATACAAGAACACAAGAGAGGTTATACTTATTTGACGTTCCCAATAAATTTGAATTCAAAAACTCTTTTTGGATCTACAACCCGTTTATAACGTTTTCCGTTCTGCGCAATCTCAACATAGCGGTTTACGATAATTACGTTGACTTCAAATAGAAACTCAAAAACTCCCTATTAGTAGATGGTCACAACGTTACTGTCAAATAGTAATCATGACCAGTGGTGTAGAGGCAAAATTTTCAGTGTGGAAACGCTAAATACTGACTTACCACAGGGAAAAAGAAAAAATAGAAGATGTAACATGTTTTTATGTATACGTTTACTAACAAATTCAAACACAAAGATTAAAAACTGAACATATTCAATAAAATTTTATAATGTATTTACAAATGAATGGCAAATGCATCTTCTTCCTCTTTGTCAGGTTGGAGGTTGGCTCATCGAGTTCTAGTGGCATCCGCTGTGCGGTGTCGTCTTAACCATGTCTTGACGTAATTCTCTGGTTTCCATGTCTGGATACTTGGTCCATTCAACTTGATAAACATTAATGCTGATACGTGCTCGATGGTCAGTTTTGACCGTGTTGGCGATATAATTATATTCATGTGACTGAAGCCACGTTCACACTCTGCTGAACTGAAAGGAATAAGCTTTGTGCAGTTTATCAGAGGGTTTAAGTCCTTCGGAGTCGTAGTGTTGTTTTCCAGGTAATCTCTGAAGCTGTTCTTAATTTTGTTGGCATTCAACCTAAATCTTGCACATAGATGTTTGATTTCTTGTTCACCGTATCCAGCATATTTTTCTGGAGGCCAGTTGTTACTTTCCAGTACATTCAGTACTGAAAGGAGAGATTCATATTCTTTTTCATAATCATAATTGTTGGTCCCTGTGGCTGTAGATGGTTCGTTACTGCATCCTGTTGTGAAAAGTCTCCGTTTAAGGTTGTTAATAACACTTGATAGCAACTGCTGGTCATTAATAGCAGTTAACGAACTACCGAATCTTAATCAAAGTAAACAATTAGAATATTGAAATTCGGGTAGGTACGGTGCATGAGTGCTGATGCCTCAAATCAATATATGATACACTCACACATTTTTTAAGATATTATTTTATTTACTTGCGTAAGTGATTTTAATTTTATTTGTTATTATTATTATTTTTTTTTCCACTGAATGAAACCAGTGTGGGAACGCCGTTCCCATGCGTTCCCGCTCCACTACACCCCTGATCATGACATGCTTAGCAAATACCAAGGGGAAACCATGTTCAAGGAACATTTTCACAAATAAATGCTCATAAGTCCGAAACTTGACTAGTTAGGTATAGGTATGATATACATAGATAAGATGGAAATTCTAGCAGCTTTCCGAATTTTCAATGATATACAGAGTATTCTATTTGAAATAACCAACTTATAGTCACTTTTTCAAGCTAACGAAATAACTGTATTTTTTGACCACCCTGTATTGAAATAACGGAGATTAGGCAGAAGTGTAGGAAGCCCCCAAGTATCAACAAACTTGAACTGAAATTTCGATATCATTGTATTTCTTAGCTCAAAGATATCAGAGTTTTTATAGGTCTCGATTTCCGACGAAAAGTCGGAAGCGGTGATGGCTCAGGTGGCATCGCTCTCGGCTGACAACCAAGAGGACGTGGGTTCGACTCCCACGAAAAACCAACAAATTTTCAATACCATCGCTACCGTGTTTAGGAGGACACGTTAAGGCGTCGGTCCCCCTGGGTTAGTACGCCTCGGTACTAATTACCTAAAACAGGGTTAAAGAGGCAATCGGCGCCGGAACATCTCACATAATGTGTGTAGACTCCCCGGCAATAATGCCATACGATTATTATTATTCCGACGAAAAACAATGAAAATAATTTTTATTTCGAAAACGGTAACAGAAAGGTATAGGGAAATATTATGAAAAGTTGTTGGAAAATTGTTGGATATTCTAAAAATAATATAATATACAGGTGGTTCCATTTGAAAAATCAAAGTTGCTACTGCTTTCTAATAGAAGTGGCAACACCGCATTACCGAAAATATTTTAGTTGGGTAGAAAATGTCCGACTAGTCCCTCCATTGAATTTTCAAAGTGATCCGTTGTATAGTTCACCAGAAACGTCTAATGTGCCATCCACCGTGAATCACCCTGTGTATATATATATATATATATACATACATATATATATATATATATATATATATATATATATATATATATATATATATATATATATATATATATATATATATATATATATATATATATATATAATCTCTTGGTAATTATTAGCAATAACAGGCTGGTTGAATCTTAAAAAACTCGATTTTATTAAAGAGTTGACGTTTCACTTCGATATTCGTAATTGAAATTTCTTTGACATTTATTGATGTGAAAAAATTGAAAAAAATTGAAAAAGTAAGGCTGCTTTGTCTTGCTAGTTATTTATTATATGCTATTCAGTCTAATATTAACATTCAAAAATGTTATCATTAGATGGTAAGGGAAACCAAAGAAACCTTTACCTACGTAATGTTTGAAAATAAAAATAATAGGGTATTATTTATCTAACAACAAAGAAATGAGTCATGGGAAAACATTAAAGATGTAGAGTAAAATTATCGGTATAGTACGTTTATATGGAAGCAGCCGTTGACACGTGTTTCGGACTCTTTGGTCCTCATCAGAACAGCGTAGCAAAGCATTGGATTGGAAATTTGAAGATGAAAATAGTACAACAAACAAAATCCTCTGCTAATAATTACCAAGAGATTAAAAATAGATCACAGGCAACAACAATTCGAATAAATATATATATATATATATATATATATATATATATATATATATATATATATATATATATATATAGTATATATATATATATATATATATATATGTATATATATCTATATATATATATATATATATATATATATATGTATATATATATATATATATATATATATATATATATATATATATATATATATATATATATATATATATATAGTCTGGATCAATACGTGCAAAATCAAATCAATATACATATAAAGCTTTAGTTTCATTATAATATTATATTGCTAGTTCCTACTCAGTGAGTACTTCATTATGAAACTGACTTGAGGGAAGAAAGTATTACTTACCTCCCTAAGGAGGTGAGTTGAAAACTCTGTGTGCATGACAAATCTGCAGGATTTAAATAGATTCCGTGACTACTGCAGAAAAAATTTCCTTTTTCTGAACATGGAAAAATGTTTTCAAATTTCTTTTACAAGAAATACCAATAAAATCAGGTTTGACTACTCGTTAGATCAGAATAAGTTGCAGAAAGTGAGTAGTATACGGGATTTGGGAGTGGTTCTAGATGAAAAACTGAATTTCATCGAGCATATAGACAACATCGTGTCATCGGCAAATAAAATGCTTGGTTTCGTCCTTCGTCATAGTAAGATGTTCAAAAAAAATGAAACTTTGTTGACGATGTATTATTCCTTGGTTTGTAATAAGCTGAACTTTTCATCTTCAGTTTGGAATCCTTACTATGGGTGTCACGTGGGATGGTTGGAACGCGTACAGCACAAGTTTCTCCGATGTATGTCATATCGGAATAACTTCCGAATTGAAAACCATGAATACTCCGAAGCTCTCAAGAGGTTTAATATGCTCAACTTAGAAAACCGCAGGAAAGTCAACGACATGTGTCTGATATTCAAGATGGCGAACGGCGTCCTTTCGGTCCCTTCTCTTCTCCAATCTGTACATTTTAAGGTAGGTACCTGAAAGGAGACTCAGATCGGCGGAATTGTTTGCCGTTCCTTTTCAGAATTTTGAGTGAGTTCAACTCGAGCTCTTTCGATTTAGATCCCTTCAATATCCCCTTTATGCGCTATAAGAAGTTGTTGAAATATCATTATTTTGCACAAGATTGATTTCTTTTTGATTCCTTTTTGATTTCTTTTTGTTTCTTACTATTGGTTATTCTTAGTTCAGTGTTTCAGTAGATTTTTCTTTTATTTGCACTAAGTTTAAGTTTATGCCTAAGGATTGTATATTTTTTATGTAACCTATGAATACTGTTTTTGGGTAAAAATACCTGTTTGTATTCTTATTTCTCCATAAATAAATAAATAAATCTAAACTCTTAGTGTCCTTTGACAGTACTGACTGATTTTGAAACAAATATTTTGTCAGTACAGGATTGCTCAAATTATCAATTTATCTCGAGTTGTATATTATATTTTTTGTACTACATTTATCCCAAATTGAAAAAAAAATTGTAAATTATATATTTGACCAATTCAACAGATACTGACAGATTTGTTGTTTGAAAATCAGTCACTTTTATCATTGGATACTAGGATTTTAAATCTGTCATACAGATATTCCACTTAAGCCCCTATGGAGGTAAATAATAATTTCTTCCCTCAAATTAATTTCATAATAGAGAACTTACAGGGTAGGGAACATGTCTTATATAATAGAATATTGAAAACACGAGACATATAAATATAAATATATATATATATATATATATATATATATATATATATATATATTTTGGATTGATTGGGCCGATACTTGGTGTAAATTAAAGAACATATTAAAAAAATGGTTAAAAATAACAATTTACACATTTATTATAAGAAATAACGCATGACGCACGTTTCGGTGGAACTTCACCTTCTTCAGATACGTCAACGGAAAAAATGGATTCCTAGTATCAACGTAGGTATTTTGCAACATGTATTTATCACCAACTATAGCAACCTCTTTTTTAGCAGTTTGCCATTAGCATCTGAAGAAGGTGAAGTTCCACCGAAACGTGCGTCATGCGTTATTTCTTATAATAAATGTGTAGATTGTTATTTTTAACCATTGTGTTAATATATATATATATATATATATATATATATATATATATATATATATATATATATATATATATATATATATATATATATATATTAATATCCATGTTTATTTATTTATTCAGAAAAAACTCCTACGTCTTTGTAGTATTCTTCCATTTTTGAATCGCTCATCAACTCATCTGGGTAACCAATGTACTTTTCCATGGCAGCTAGTTTATCCAGGGCTGCGTTCTTAGTATTGCTGTCCATCCAATCTACCTTTTTCAGAGTATCAGCAAACTCATTATTTATATTTCTTACGATTTCTTCAGTATTACTCTTTGCTTTTTTGTCGAAATATTTACGTATATAAATAGCTCCAACAGCAACATCTAATCTGAAAATAAAAATTTATTGAAATTATGAATTTTGAATGAAGAAAAAAATATTTTACTTCAATCCAAACATGACGAGAGTTGAACTGGAGTATATTTCACAACCAATATATTGTTATATTGATAACTTAGTGAAGGAAGTTGGCTATATGGGATTCGATCATAATTCGATTGCATTCTCATTTCAGAGGTTGATGATAGAATTATAGGAACCAACTTATGATGAAAAATATTTGATAATTTTCACGAAAACACAAAAAGGAATTTTGCTCACTCACTCTTTTTTTTTTCCTCGAACTGAAGTAAAGAAAAATCTTCATTCAACTAGTATCTACTGGCACGCGAAATTTTGGTAGTTTACTTCTCAAACTCAGAAACTGAGAAATTCATTGAAATAATAATTATCAAGAATATTCGCATATTTTCTTTGGAACCAAAATAAATTAGCCACGTTTTTGGCATTTCCAAATTTCCTAAAATAAATAATTTTGGAGAGGTGATTGTATTATATTTCCTTCTACACGGTTATTATGAGTAGTCATATATATCATAAAAACGAACTAACAAGCACTTCAAGATATTCAACTGCGA
The DNA here is from genome assembly GCA_030704885.1 of Cynegetis impunctata. Taxonomy (NCBI): domain Eukaryota; kingdom Metazoa; phylum Arthropoda; class Insecta; order Coleoptera; family Coccinellidae; genus Cynegetis; species Cynegetis impunctata. The sequence goes on along the minus strand of JARQZK010002173.1, from coordinate 1,278,646 downwards.
TTCCAGGAAATATTATATTAATTTCTCATGTTGGCAAAAAAAAACTCAAATTTTTCTCAGTTCATGAAGTTTATTATAGAAACGATTACCTATAGATTTTCTATACGAAATAATTTTGTTAGTCCAATTTTCAATCGAAGCAACACTGAAATTCCTAGTATAAAATTATCGAAAAAAATATACTCAAAAAAAAAAAAATATATATAAATATATATATTTATATATATATATATATATATATATATATATATATATATATATATATATATATATATATATATATATATATATATGTATATATATATAACTCCGTAATTTCCAGTTTCTTAGAATATATATATATAATAGGTCTCATCAAATTGTCAAATATTTTTTCAAAATTTTTTTATGTACACTGAATATGGATAGATAATACGAAATTGTTCCTGTTACTGCTCTCATTTTTATATGAGTAGGCTCATATAAATAGGATTAATAAATCAAATAATTGATGAAAATTAATTAATATCTCACTATATATATATATATATATATATATATATCATTATATATTATTATATATATGTATATATATATATATACTTATATAATATATATATATATATATATATATATATATATATATATATATATAAAGTATATATATATATATATATATATATATGTATATTATATATATATATACTTATATAATATATATATATATATATATATATATATGTAAAATATATATATATATATATATATTATATATATATATATATATGTAAATATATATATATATATATATATATATATATATATATATACTACTACTATACATTAGACCATTAACTTTGTTTTCGTCTATTTTCATTTCTATAATCACGCATACTCATGTCCATTTCTTGATATATTTTACTAATAAGTCTGTAAGACTTTAAAATTTTTCAACTAAGTAATTACTTTTCCTTTCCTTGTGCCTACATGGAATTCGGGTATTCCATGTTCCTAACTTGCACACTCTTTCTATTTTGCTAGTGTCCCAATATTTATATTCTAAATCTTTTTCTTTGCTTGTCTCATATCCGTAAATTCAGAAAAAGTTAACATTCAAGAAAACTGAGAATTGATAATACTTTATAGAGGTAAGTATAGTTAGGATATGTTGATCAGTTAATTTCACATATTTACAAAAATGACAATTTCATCTAAACATGGAATTAATCTGAAAGAGGTATATTATATTTCAATGAGTTAGTAAAAATCAATGAAAGCTCGACCATATTATGCTCCTTGATTGCATAATGAAATATTTTGCTGATAATTTCATCAAACATATTATTCTTTCGAAAAAGGAAATTAGTCAGCTTGTTCTCATTTATAGAATAAATATTATTTTCAAATTAGTAATAACTCCTATTTTGAATCATATATTTTGAACTGATCAAACCAGTTTTTACACAGAACTTATATTCACCTGGATGCCACCGTCGTGCATTGCTCAGTTCTGGGACGGCTTGTACCAACTCCAACAGCAGCTTTCGTGAATTGAAGCTGTATATCTTTGAGTTTCTTGTTTGAATATGTGATCATAGACCCAGCTGCTTTATAGAAAATATAATTCGCCAATATCCTAGAACATTGATAGGTATAGTGACATGCATCATACAAATAAAAAAATAAATTTGAAGCAGAAAGAATCATCAAAAAATAAATAATTCACATACTACTTATTGATCTTTATATAATATGAAAGAAACTGAATACTAATAGTATTCATTCGAAAGTCATTTCATAATCAAGACTAAAAGGTTGATTACACGATGATTTCAGTTATCGCTTCCGTCTACGTTTCAAAAGAACTGTTAGTTTATCATGTGTTTAAATAGCAGAAACCGATAGGAAAACTGAAACGGAGTGGGTTAAGTGAAATGTTTTTTTCACGATAATTTCAGTTCTCATTTACGTCTTCAGTCGAACTATCAGTTCATACTATGTGTAAAAAGTCAAAACCTAAAGGAAAAATGAAACTGAGAGAGAGAACTACGTTCTGAACAGTGTCCAGGTTTATGAAATTGAATAACCATGAAGGCATCTACTGCTGCAATGTGAATTTAACATCAAATTTAACAAGGTGACAATTTCTTGTAGGCTGACATGCTGTGGTTTACTGAAACTTCTTTCAGACGTTTTATACCGATTTCGAGGGATCTCCACTGAAAATGCTTATAGAAGAAAAAATTATGGTTATAGAAGAGTTACGATTAACTATGTTCTATCAGCCAGTAAAGAAATTCCTCTTGAATTCATATTATTGATTCCAGTTTCACATGCTCTGTGAGATTAACAATAGTTTGTATATTTGGAATGAAAAATAGAAAATATCTTTGAAATATAGGGAGCTGCGTGATAAAATTAATATCAGATTACATGCGCCCTTATTAAACCTTGGCAACTTCAACCAATAGCATTTAATTAGTAACTGAAGGCGGCCACTGTTAGAAATAATTAAATGAAACATAGTTGACTGTTTTTTAATTTTGAAATTTTTTCAAATTCATGAACGCTAAACTAATTTCGTTCTTTCAAAAGTTGTGAGAAAGTCACAAATTTCGCGAAAAAATTTTAACTGTTCAATAAAGTCGGTTATTCCTAAAATAAAATGAATAGCACCAATACAATACAGGTAAGAATAATTTATATATATATATATATATATATATATATATATATATATACCTACCTTCTCGAACTGTTGTTAATCAATTTTTGCAATTTCGTTAAATATTCAGGGAGGTAAACTATCAGCTTTTCTTCATATGTTACTGTAGATGGGGCAATCAACCGGTTGACGAAAGTGTACCAAGGTAAAATAGTGTAATTCACCTCCAAGTCCCTAATGCTGATAGGATGGTATTCTTCTTCTAAATTTCTTCTATCTTCTTGTGGCACCAGAATCTTCAGGAATATTTCATATATAATATAGTTTATCAACAAGGAAATATATTATAATATATGTTCTTAATCGAAATTTCATTTTATCAGAAAAATTAAGGCTTATTATGAAGTAAAATTGTAAAATAATGAGAAATTCTCAACAAAATACTTTTTTGAAAAAATCTTTGAATACATTTTGCAATCAGTAGTTACCTGACTACAATGAAAATTCCTTTCGATATCTTCATCTTCGGCGCCTATGATAAATTGACTCAGAATGAAATAGAAAGATAAATATCTGAAATGCATTTTCACTTCGATGTATTGACGTGGATTAATAAATATTTTAAAAAGTGATAACGTGTAGGAATCTCTGTAAATTTGTAACCTCGGAAGGTATGCCTCATGCATTTTTCGAATGTTGAGATGATTCAATTTTAGAGACATTTGGCAAATATGCTGATTTTGCAGTCTGTAATTCCTGAGAATGGGGCCTTTTTGAACACTATTGATATGGCAAATAGGTCTCGCCATAAACATAAAAATAGTGACAAGCAAATTTTTAGGTTGTATAAACAATATGGTGAAAAAACTGATATCTTCATTGTAGAACTAACTTGATAGTTTTTTACCGAAGAAAGAGGGATACCTCTAAAACGTATAGATAATATACATCGAACAATATATCGAAAGTTAATTACATAATACCTTGATTATATATATATAT